>JBAMBK010000995.1:0-66093 GCA_037043435.1 Drosophila suboccidentalis
AATAGTTGAAATTTACATTCAACAGAACAAGTCAATTGTGCTTTTAAAAAATTAAAAAATGTGAAAAGTGCGCTTTCTAAGAACACCATTAAGCGTTTATACGAAAAATCTTCGACTGGTGAGGCTCTTTCTAATCCGAAGAGGCCAAATAAAAGTCGACCAAGGCGATCGGCCGAGAATATCGCTGCCGTACGAGCCAGTGTTGAGAGGTCCCCAAGAACATCCCAAAAACGCCGTTCTCAGCAGTTGGGCATGGCTCGGTCCACTTTACAACGGATTATTCGCGTTGATTTGCATTTCTTCCCGTACAAAATTCAATTGACGCAAAGATTGTTGCCTGCGGACAAGCCTCGTCGATTGGAATGGGCCCAAAGAGTCATCGAAATGGCCGAAGATGACGAGCAATTTTGGAACAAAATTATTATGTCCGATGAAGCCCATTTCACATTGAATGGGACCGTAAATAAGCAAAATTGCCGTATTTACGCCACTGAAAATCCTCAGGAGATTGAAGAAGTGCCTCTTCATGACGAAAAAGTCACAGTTTGGTGCGGCGTTAGTGCGAAAACGGTCATTGGGCCGTTTTTCTTCCAAAATGAAAATGGCCATGCTGTTACCGTCAACCAGGAGCGTTATCGCGACATGATGACCAATTTTGTGATGCCAATTATTCGTCGAAAGCGTATGGGGCAGTTCTGGTTTCAACAAGACGGCGCTCCACCGCACACAAGTCGCATAACAATCGATTTTCTGAAGAAATTGTTTCCGGGCCGTTTGATGTCGAAAAGTGGTGATTTGGACTGGCCACCGCGTTCGCCGATTTGACGCCGCCTGACTTCTTCTTGTGGGGATATTTGAAGTCAAAGGTTTACGTTAACAAGCCAAGGACCGTAGAAGAGCTCAAGGACAACATTCGTGAAGAAATAGCCGCTATTCCGGCCGAAATGTTGGCGAAAACGATGGAAAATGCTGCAAAAAGGGCACAATACGCCATCAACGCCAGAGGCGGCCATTTGAGAGATATCATATTCAAAAATTGATGTAAACAAATCTACTTGGAACAAATTAAATGATTAAGATTGCCAACCGCCAAATTTTTATTTTTTTCTTTGATTTTTTTAAAAAAAACATGGATCCGTCGAATATGGGCAACCCTGTATGCTAGTCGCCTTTCGCACCCTTCGTGCTGCTTTCGTTACTAGCGCGGACTTCTGTCCGCAGTGATTCATGAAGATATAAAATTTGAAAATATATAAAAAAAAAATTTTTAAATTTTTTTTTTTGGGGGGGGCGGTGACCCACCCACTTTTCTTTTAATTGCTAATGACATACAAGGTCAATGATAGTTATTTGGGTTAAAAAATTTGAACTTACTTGTTACCGATACAAAAATAAAAAATAATAAAAATTAGGGGCGGGGGTGGTGACACGCCCACTTTTCCAAAAATATTTCTGAGGGTGTACATAACATAAATAAAAAAACCGCATTCAAAAATCTAGCTTACTTTAAAAGTTATTAATTAATATTCGAGATATTGGATTTCGCCCCATAGTGCAGTGCAGCCGCCACAGCCGGCAACAACAACAACAGCAACAACCACATTATCCGTGTGAGTGTGTGTGCCAGTGCAGCCGCCACCGCCCTCAACAACGAACACAACAACAGTGTCAGTGTGTGCCAGTACAGCCGCCGCCATAACCTCAACCACATTTTGGCGCGCGAGGGCGTTCGACGCCAGCAGCCACAGCCACCACACAGCGCAGCGCAGCGCCACTAGCCGCCACACACTTTCGTGTGTGTGTGTGAGTGTGCAGATTCGCCGCCAGCCAACAATAACAGCAACCACACAGCGCAGCGCCACTAGCCGCCACACACTTTCGTGTGTGTGAGTGGGCAGACTCGCCGCCAGCCGCCAGCCACAGAGCGCAGCGCAGCGGCAGCAGTCACGATATCCCTCCTGGGACCCACGGCAAACAGCCGGCAGCGAAGAAGACCACACGTGAAGTGCGAGTAGCAAGGAGCCACCTGCGGAAAACACAGACGGAGGGAGAAGCAGCAATGAGCCACCTGCGGAAACACTAACTCCGCTTTTCGTTTCCGTGCTACTAACAGCGGGTAAGCTGGTCAGTGGCCTCTGTCCTCCCTATTTTCTTGGCTCCGCCTATGGAGCGGTAACATATTTCTTCCATATGTGTGCAGCAAGAAACCGAAATGTAAAGCAATATTGAGGAAAATAAACCCACGTGGCACTAAACGTTTGTAACGATAATGGCGATGTTGTCCTTTCCTTCTTCTGGTTCGGGTAAATTTTTCTTTTCATTTTTTTTCCCAGGTAACTTGATGTGAGCCCTAGGAGGGGACGCATGTTCGGAACGACCGGCCGGGCTTGGTCCACCGGAGATGGCCCAGGGATAGAAATACGATTTTTATCGTTTCTATCCTGGATCAGGTCTGGGAACACTTGAGTCCGGTCCGTGGGCAGAGCTACCGTTTTACCGGTTAACTGTCCACGGATCTGACCAAGCGGCCGGATCTTCGCGACGTTAGGGGCATCCTTGGAAAGAGAGATACTGTTTTTACCGTCTCTTCTTTCCGGGATGCATCCTCTAGCGCCGCCAGAACGGAACGAACGTGCGTCCCAAATCCAAACCGAGGGGCTCAGGAGGTGCGAGGAGGATGACGCAACGGGCCTCGGGAGTCCCTACTCGTCCTTCTGAGCCAATCTTGGGCTCACAGCAAGGTCGTCCAAGCCGATTTTCGAGCGAGAACGTCCGCCTAACCGCTGACGCTCCCGCCGCTCTTGCCAGCCGTCCCAGATGTTATATACATTTTCTGTAACAGACCCTGGCCGGACTGAGACGCCGACCCCGGCTGGAAAAGCTTCGTTACAGATGGCGCCCGAGCAGGGACGTCTGGAACAAAATTCCTATTAGGCATTTTTTTTGACAACTCGAGCATTGATATCGGCAGGCCATTTTTTATTTTTTTTTATTGGGAAGCACGCCATTAGTCGTTACAAAGGACAGGGTATTATAGAACATTTATATTTTCCTATTTTACATTGTTTTCTAATTAATATGAAAACCCCGGAGCCCGTCAGAAAAGTCAATCACGGGATTTTCACAAACACAGGATTTTCTTTTTTTTTCTTTTCCACTAGACGCAGAACTATTATAGCCCTTGTAGCTAGCATTACTAACAAAATACCCTGTAGAGTATTGCAAATTCATATTTTTCCACGCGACATTTTTTCCGCGCGGAATTTTTTTTCCACGTAGCATTTTTTTTGCGCGGCAAAATTCTTTCCACGATCGGTAAAATTTTTCCACTGCCCGAAATATTTTCCTCCTCCCTCACGCGCTCCGGGCGGACGCCTGACATTTGGGCAAGCATGCAATTGCGGCAAGCAATATTTTTTTGGAATGTAATTTTGGTTGTTGTCCGTTTTGTGGACTGCGATTTTGTTGCGATCTACATGAACATACTCAAAAGCGAAAGGTCAAATTCTCGGAAGAGGCGATAGAGCCGTTCTTCAGCGAGGATTTGGACGAGGGACAGGAGGAACAACATAATTGCCGCCAGGGAAAGCATGCGGAACAACAGAGAAGCCCGACCAAGGCGCTCCGCTATTTTTTTGAAAAAAAAGAGGTGCATATTTTTTTTTTTGAGGGGTAATTTTTCGAAGGGCCATATTGCTTAGTCTCTATTTTTTTGTCCTCTCTTCATAACCAGTAGCAGCGCACAGAGGGAGACTTTTTGATGCTGCTTCCAGATCGCGAGAGACCGGAAGAGAGAGGCGGGGGTCACGACGCTGGCACAGCTGCAGCATGGATCGCCTAATCCAAGCACCACTCCTTCGGTATCACGGCGCACCCGCGTTGCCCATATCAGTGGAGCCAAGAAGCCGTTCAGGTGTGGAGCCGCCACCGAACAGCCCTAGGGGCTCAGAGGAGAGCCGCTCGACAGAGCCAAACAACCTGGAAATGGACCAGGAGCGGACCATGAGCCCGGTGCGGGTAGCCGCTGGACAACAAGGCAACGCTAGGGCAGCCGTTGGCTTGGGCCAACCCAACTGGGTAGCCGCCCCAGCAGCGTGGCAGCTCCAGGGGCTGGACGGATTAGTCCCGGTCTCGCTCTTAGATTGCGTTGACAGGGTGCAAGGTCACGCCTGCGGCCGGAACATCGTGGTTCGCATACGGACCGGCGGCACATCATTCCTGGTCCGGATCCAACGGGACGGAGTGGTAATGGTCATCCATGTCCCTCCAGCTTAACCTTTTGCCGGCCTGTCAGTCTGAGCTGGCCATCCAATAAAAAGTATGCATGTTTCCAACTTTTAGCTGCCCAAAATAGCTTTTTTTCGGAACGAGGGGAAAAGAGCCAGTTTTGGCGCGAAAGCTGCCAACTGGGGTAGCAGCAGCAGAATTCACAACGCGAGCAGAGCTGCAGCAGCAGCAGAGAGACAACGCTGGCAGAGCCGACACGCGGCTACAAAACTACAGGCTAGCTCTGTCGCCCCGATGGCAGGCAGAACTGCAGGCGAGCCCTGGCACCACGAGCGCGGGTAGACCGAGACCGTCGTCTACGCCTCGTGTGTGCGCAGCAGCTACGAGCCAGTTCCTGCGCCATAAGTGCGAGCAGCACCGCTACAGGCGAGTTTTTGTCGCGACGCATCCGCGAGCGCGGGCAGAGAGCTAAGCAGCGCTACATCACGGCCTCTGCCAACGTCGACTGCGATCGCCATAGGCTTCATGGCCCGAGCCGAGGCAGCGAGCAGGGAGTCAGTTGGGAACCGTCACCGCGAGCAGTCGTCTTTACAAAGAAAATAAATCGAAAGCAAAGCAAAGCAAAGTAAATTAACGCGATTCAAAGTAAAGCAAAGTAAATCAACGCGATTAAAAGCAAAGCAAAGTAAACCAACGCGATTACAAGCCAAGCAAAGAAAAGCGACGCGGTTAAAAGCCAATAAAGCAAAGAAAACCAGATCAACGTGATTAAATGCCAAGAAACCACGCGATTAAAGAATTTAGTATTCAACCACGTGCGCCTAGCTTAAAGATGCGCTTTTCGTTCGTCGCCTTTGAGCCAAACACGCGTGCAAGCCAACATGGTCGGCATCAGTTGGGTGTACTCCGACGCCGGGATCAGTTGATAGCGATAGCGACTGAATTTGGCCTCGATCCTGAGGGGACCGTAGCGGACCTCCGTGCCCGTGTTGCGGAATTTGTATCGATAAGCACCCATGCGGAGCAAGTCAACCAGCGTTTGGTAGAACTGGAACAGCAGTATCGGGATGCCTCAGGATCTGACCACAGCGACTCCAAGAGTCGATCACGCAGCGTTTCACCGGTCCCAAGGGATCAAGTGGTGCCGCAAGTGATCGTGACTGCGCCGGGCGGTCAACCACCGGAGATTCGAACGAGCAGTCGGCTCGTCCGAGGGAATCGCAACCATTCCCCCGCCACGCAGAACACGGGCCGCACGGAGACACCATATCGCACGATAGCGGAGAAAGTGCATCGCTGGGGCATCCGCTTCGACGGGCAGTCGGATCCGCTAAGTTTCATTGAACGTGTGGAGGAACGCGCCGCAGCTCACCTGATCGACCTGGCCCACCTTTCACAAGCCATTCCAGAATTGCTCACTGGGAATGCTAGTGACTGGTTCCGCGTCAGTCGGTTGCAGGGAGCATCGTGGGCCACGTTCAAGCAAGATTTCCTAAACTTGTTCTTGCCCCCTCGTTACTTTCAGCGTCTGGAGGACCAGATTCGAGCAAGGCAACAGAGGCCGGGTGAATCCTTCAAGACGTACATCGTGGAACTAAGGCTGCTCATGAAGCGAGCAAGCTACTCAGGAACGCAGGAACTGGATCGGGCCTATGAGAACTTGCTGCCCGAATACCACCTGTAAATCCGGCGTCACGAGGCACCTGAAGTGTGAGTAGCAAGGAGCCACCTGCGGAAAAGGCAGACGGAGGGAGAAGCAGCAACGAGCCACCTGCGGAAACACTAACTCCGCTTTTCGTTTCCGTGCTACTAACAGCGGGTAAGCTGGTCAGTGGCCTCTGTCCTCCCTATTTTCTTGGCTCCGCCTATGGAGCGGTAACATATTTCTTCCATATGTGTGCAGCAAGAAACCGAAATGTAAAGCAATATTGAGGAAAATAAACCCACGTGGCACTAAACGTTTGTAACGATAATGGCGATGTTGTCCTTTCCTTCTTCTGGTTCGGGTAAATTTTTCTTTTCATTTTTTTTCCCAGGTAACTTGATGTGAGCCCTAGGAGGGGACGCATGTTCGGAACGAGCGGCCGGATCTTCGCGACGTTAGGGGCATCCTTGGAAAGAGAGATACTGTTTTTACCGTCTCTTCTTTCCGGGATGCATCCTCTAGCGCCGCCAGAACGGAACGAACGTGCGTCCCAAATCCAAACCGAGGGGCTCAGGAGGTGCGAGGAGGATGACGCAACGGGCCTCGGGAGTCCCTACTCGTCCTCCTGGGCCAATCTTGGGCTCACAGCAAGGTCGTCCAAGCCGATTTTCGAGCGAGAACGTCCGCCTAACCGCTGACGCTCCCGCCGCTCTTGCCAGCCGTCCCAGATGTTATATAAATTTTCTGTAACAGACCCTGGCCGGTAAAATTTTTCCACTGCCCAAAATATTTTACTCCTCCCTCACGCGCTCCGGGCGGACGCCTGACATTTGGGCAAGCATGCAATTGCGGCAAGCAATATTTTTTTGGAATGTAATTTTGGTTGTTGTCCGTTTTGTGGACTGCGATTTTGTTGCGATCTACATGAACATACTCAAAAGCGAAAGGTCAAATTCTCGGAAGAGGCGATAGAGCCGTTCTTCAGCGAGGATTTGGACGAGGGACAGGAGGAACAACATAATTGCCGCCAGGGAAAGCATGCGAAACAACAGAGAAGCCCGACCAAGGCGCTCCGCTATTTTTTTGAAAAAAAAAGAGGTGCATATTTTTTTTTTTTGAGGGGTAATTTTTCGAAGGGCCATATTGCTTAGTCTCTATTTTTTTGTCCTCTCTTCATAACCAGTAGCAGCGCACAGAGGGAGACTTTTTGATGCTGCTTCCAGATCGCGAGAGACCGGAAGAGAGAGGCGGGGGTCACGACGCTGGCACAGCTGCAGCATGGATCGCCTAATCCAAGCACCACTCCTGCGGTATCACGGCGCACCCGCGTTGCCCATATCAGTGGAGCCGAGCAGCCGTTCAGGTGGGAGCCGCCACCGAACAGCCCTCGGGGCTCAGAGGAGAGCCGCTCGACAGAGCCAAACAACCTGGAAATGGACCAGGAGCGGACCATGAGCCCGGTGCGGGTAGCCGCTGGACAACAAGGCAACGCTAGGGCAGCCGTTGGCTTGGGCCAACCCAACTGGGTAGCCGCCCCAGCAGCGTGGCAGCTCCAGGGGCTGGACGGATTAGTCCCGGTCTCGCTCTTAGATTGCGTTGACGGGGTGCAAGGTCACGCCTGCGGCCGGAACATCGTGGTTCGCATACGGACCGGCGGCAGGTCATTCCTGGTCCGGATCCAACGGGACGGAGTGGTAATGGTCATCCATGTCCCTCCAGCTTAACCTTTTGCCGGCCTGTCAGTCTGAGCTGGCCATCCAATAAAAAGTATGCATGTTTCCAACTTTTAGCTGCCCAAAATAGCTTTTTTTCGGAACGAGGGGAAAAGAGCCAGTTTTGGCGCGAAAGCCGCCAACTGGGGTAGCAGCGCAGAATTCACAACGCGAGCAGAGCGCAGCAGCAGCGGAGACAACGCGGGAAGCCATGTCGCGCGGACTACAAAACTACAGGCTAGCTCTGTCGCCCCGATGGCGGGCAGAACTGCAGGCGAGCCCTGGCACCACGAGCGCGGGTAGACCGAGACCGTCGTCTACGCCTCGTGTGTGCGCAGCAGCTACGAGCCAGTTCCTGCGCCATAAGTGCGAGCAGCACCGCTACAGGCGAGTTTTGTCGCGACGCATCCGCGAGCAGCGCTACAGCGGCCGACGAGCGCCAAGCAAGCGCGTACATCACGGCCTCTGCCAACGTCGACTGCGATCGCCATAGGCTTCATGGCCCGAGCCGAAGCAGCGAGCGGGGATTCTGTTGAGAACCTTCACCGCGAGCAGTCGTCTTTCAAAGAAAATAAATCAAAGCAAAGCCAAGCAAAGTCAATCAACGCGATTAAAACCATCAAAAGCAAAGCAAAGTAAATCAACGCGATTAAAAGCAAAGCAAAGTAAACCAACGCGATTAAAACAAGCAAAGCAAAAAAGAAAAGCGACGCGGTTAAAAGCCAATAAAGCAAAGAAAACCAGATCAACGTGATTAAATGCCAAGAAACCACGCGATTAAAGAATTTAGTATTCAACCACGTGCGCCTAGCTTAAAGATGCGCTTTTCGTTCGTCGCCTTTGAGCCAAACACGCGTGCAAGCCAACATGGTCGGCATCAGTTGGGTGTACTTCCGACGCCGGGATCAGTTGATAGCGATAGCGACTGAATTTGGCCTCGATCCTGAGGGGACCGTAGCGGACCTCCGTGCCCGTGTTGCGGAATTTGTATCGATAAGCACCCATGCGGAGCAAGTCAACCAGCGTTTGGTAGAACTGGAACAGCAGTATCGGGATGCCTCAGGATCTGACCACAGCGACTCCAAGAGTCGATCACGCAGCGTTTCACCGGTCCCAAGGGATCAAGTGGTGCCGCAAGTGATCGTGACTGCGCCGGGCGGTCAACCACCGGAGATTCGAACGAGCAGTCGGCTCGTCCGAGGGAATCGCAACCATTCCCCCGCCACGCAGAACACGGGCCGCACGGAGACACCATATCGCACGATAGCGGAGAAAGTGCATCGCTGGGGCATCCGCTTCGACGGGCAGTCGGATCCGCTAAGTTTCATTGAACGTGTGGAGGAACGCGCCGCAGCTCACCTGATCGACCTGGCCCACCTTTCACAAGCCATTCCAGAATTGCTCACTGGGAATGCTAGTGACTGGTTCCGCGTCAGTCGGTTGCAGGGAGCATCGTGGGCCACGTTCAAGCAAGATTTCCTAAACTTGTTCTTGCCCCCTCGTTACTTTCAGCGTCTGGAGGACCAGATTCGAGCAAGGCAACAGAGGCCGGGTGAATCCTTCAAGACGTACATCGTGGAACTAAGGCTGCTCATGAAGCGAGCAAGCTACTCAGGAACGCAGGAACTGGATCGGGCCTATGAGAACTTGCTGCCCGAATACCAACTGTAAATCCGGCGTCACGAGGCACGTGAAATGTGAGTAGCAAGGAGCCACCTGCGGAAAACGCAGATGGAGGGAGAGGCAGCAACGAGCCACCTGCGGAAACATGTTACTTGCCGACAGTTTATCGCATCCGAATATCGATTGCCAGCTAGCTCACGGCATTTCCAGGGATGGATAAGACCCTCGATAGACGGATAGTCGGGTAACATCAATTTATTTATTTTCTGAATTCCATCGGTCATCTGTTCTGGCGTTCCTGTTTGAAAAGAAGGGAAATTATGGCACTGACAAACTGCCAGCACCTGCGTCGCCCACCCTACCATTAGTTGATCATGGTGAAATGAGATCAACTCCCTACTCCGGCCACTCCAGTCGTGCGTCAGCCCACTTCACCCCATATTAAGGTAACTACTCAACTTTTTCCATTAGGACTTAACACAAGACATTTATTTCATTAATCCTAACATTTCTTAATATTCGTTGTATTCTTTCAGTTCATTTCGATTTAAAGGACAACCGAACTGACACACCCCAAACACCACCTAACGCTCGAGCAGTCAGAGAAGAGCTATAAGGGACCCAGGGGCTGCTAACAACAAGGAATTAAATTAACAAATAAAATTAACAGAAATAAACAATAAGTTTAACAATTAAACAAACATATAAATAAATAATTAAATAAATAAAGAAACAAGTATGTAAATAATAAGCAAATAAACGTATAAATTAATAAAGAATAAATAAATAAATAATGAATGGACTAAATAATAAATAAATAAATTAACAATCCATCAGTGTGTTGTTTTAGTCGACGAAATGTGTGGAGGATGTGTATGTGTGTAAGTTGTTATTAAATAAGCATGCCGATATTTTCGCAAATGCCTAATAAATAGACTAGTGCTTATTTATACATATGTGTGTGTGTCGTTATATGATTATTTAGTGTTGTGATTGTATTTATGTTGTTTCTTCGAAGAGTAGTGGAATTTTCCCTACTTGCCACGGCAAGCGTAACGCAGGGGTATTTAAAACATGCAAAAAGGGCTATGCTTCTTCTTCCTGACTTTGATGTTAAAAGTGGGTGAAAAATGGCATAAAAACCTTGTGGCCACCCAGAGGCGGTGGCCAGTCGATTCTCTGGTGGCGCCCTCCTGCGTATTCGCTTGGCCAAAATAGTGCTCTGCCGGCTGTTGGTTGCTACACAATCTGCTGTCTGCCGCTATAACATAAGAAAAAGCAGTATTTGTTTATTTCCCTGCTCACAATTCACCACTAATTTAAAATGCAAAAATACTAACCCAACTGCGGTGAATCTTAATACCAAATTTAGTTTGGGCTTTTCTCCAAATCGTTCACAAAACAATGATTTTCGGCTGCTTTTAATTATCAGTTGTTGGTGTTCTTGCGGAATCTGTCGGCGCCAACGTAGGCCATCGCCCACGCCCTGAGATCTCGGGTAAGTTTTTGTTGTTGTTTTGCTTTGCTAGCCGGGCACAAAATTTGCACTACGTCTTCCCGATGCGGCCCTCCGTGCAGCTTCAGCACGCTAAATTTAATTCCCTCTCCGCCGCCTTCATGAGGCCGATATAGCTCCTCTACGACTGGATCCATCCCTGGATTTTCGCCTGCCTGTGCCGCCTCAGCTTTCTTTACTCGTCGTCTTTGGAATCCGGCGTGGCACCGTTGCTGTAAGCAAAAGCGCAAGTTGGGCCAAATCGCCAGCTTCCTGCTCTCCACTTGCTTCGTAAGCCAATGTTCGGTTCGGTTGTCCATTGCCACCTGTGACTCACGCATTATTGTGACCTCGGGCCACTGATGAGCTTTCTGTTCTGACCGTGAATCCGAGAACCCGTATGCTCCTTGTCCTGAAGAGCAGTTTATGGATCGTTCGTGCTCTTCAGTGTGCTGTGAAATCTGCTCATCCATCTGTGCATCCGATTCCCTGCTGTCTTGTGTCGGTGAGGAAATTTTGAACTGTTTGTGGAATAGTAGACGGCAATGGTATCGCCGGCTCCTGGACTTGCTGTGGCTCTGGTGTCTCGCTTTCCATACCACTGTCGAGGGAAATCGAGTCTGCTTCGGTCACGGGCGCTGCAGAGGGATCTTCCGGCGCACGGAGTTGCTGCGGCGTTGATGGAGTAGAATCCGTTTTTGATGCTGCCAGTGTTGGGTGCTGCTGCTGTTCTGCTGGCGCGTAATCAACTGCATACATAGCCCGGACCGTCTCCCGGATCTGTTTCATAAACGCCAGCATCTCCCTCCTCATCTCATCCTTGAAATTTGAAAACTCGCTGGACTGCGAACTGCGGTAAGTTTCATGAGCTTGCAGTAGGGCAACATTAATCGCTGATCTCAATTCGCTTGACAGGGGTATTGATTCCAAATCTCTGCCTGACTGTCGAGTCTCGGACGACTTTCTCAAGTGTTCCTGTTCAACGGATCTTCGCTGTTTCGGCACTGTTCCGGTGCCGGCTGAGCTATCCAGGAGGCCACCAACTGCTCTGAGTTGAGACGTGTCTGAATCCATTTGTGACAGCTCTAGCGATGGTGCATCAGCTGGTATATCTGATTTCCCGGACTGAGAACGAGTCACTGGGACAAAAATCTACTCCCTCTATTTCGGATATATTCCAATCCCCTAGTCAACCTAATTTCCAGTTCCCTATTTTCGCCTGAACTGCTACTCATTCCATCTCTGCGAGTCACAACTATCAAGCCTATTTTGTACGAATCCCTAAGCTTTTTATAATTCTTTCCTGCGAAAAAGTGCTTTTGCTATCTAGTTGTTCTTTGTTTTTAATTTTAATATTTATTGCTATTTATTAATTTAATATGTTATTATTCTTTTGTTTTTTGTATTATTTATTAAGAATGTTTCTTACTATATTATTTCAAATATTAATGAACTATCACGTGAGAACATTAAACCAAGACAACGTACACTTGTATAAATTAACGTAAATAGACATAAGTACCTGTATTACATATATTACATTAAATACAAGTAATCACAAATGTTCACATTACCACCAAGCATACACTGTTTTCCTAATTCAATATTCTAGCTTGTAATTCTTTTGTTTATTTTATTTTTATTTTTTCCAAGTTATATTCAAAAGACTGTTTGTTTTATATTTTCAGACTCACATACATAAAGAAAGGGGTGAAATGAACCTAACAACACGTCTGGGCTTCGATCAGAAAGGCTCATCGTTCTTGACCGGATTTACAACGCTTCCTCCTCCTTGCTTTCCAGGAACGCCGGAATGTCTAGTAATTTGGTCTATTGTCTAAAATCAAAAAGGATAATAGCCTAAATGACTATTACAGCTAGCAAGTAATATACAAAATAAATCCTAAATTTTCTGGTATATTGATATGTTATCCTTTTAGCACCTGATTTCACACCGACGGCAACGCGGCTTTGGACTGATGATTCCATTCCGGGACCAGCCGATGCGCGATCAACTGCTAATTGGATTTCGGTACAGACGCCCTATATACCCGTCAACTTTATGTTGGCTGAATATTGCCTGTCGACGGCAACGCGGCTTTGGACTGATGATTCCATTCCGGGACCAGCCGAAGGACAATTTCTGCTAATACGGGTAGCATCGGGTAACATCAATTTATTTATTTTCTGAATTCCATCGGTCATCTGTTCTGGCGTTCCTGTTTGAAAAGAAGGGAAATTATGGCACTGACAAACTGCCAGCACCTGCGTCGCCCACCCTACCATTAGTTGATCATGGTGAAATGAGATCAACTCCCTACTCCGGCCACTCCAGTCGTGCGTCAGCCCACTTCACCCCATATTAAGGTAACTACTCAACTTTTTCCATTAGGACTTAACACAAGACATTTATTTCATTAATCCTAACATTTCTTAATATTCGTTGTATTCTTTCAGTTCATTTCGATTTAAAGGACAACCGAACTGACACACCCCAAACACCACCTAACGCTCGAGCAGTCAGAGAAGAGCTATAAGGGACCCAGGGGCTGCTAACAACAAGGAATTAAATTAACAAATAAAATTAACAGAAATAAACAATAAGTTTAACAATTAAACAAACATATAAATAAATAATTAAATAAATAAAGAAACAAGTATGTAAATAATAAGCAAATAAACGTATAAATTAATAAAGAATAAATAAATAAATAATGAATGGACTAAATAATAAATAAATAAATTAACAATCCATCAGTGTGTTGTTTTAGTCGACGAAATGTGTGGAGGATGTGTATGTGTGTAAGTTGTTATTAAATAAGCATGCCGATATTTTCGCAAATGCCTAATAAATAGACTAGTGCTTATTTATACATATGTGTGTGTGTCGTTATATGATTATTTAGTGTTGTGATTGTATTTATGTTGTTTCTTCGAAGAGTAGTGGAATTTTCCCTACTTGCCACGGCAAGCGTAACGCAGGGGTATTTAAAACATGCAAAAAGGGCTATGCTTCTTCTTCCTGACTTTGATGTTAAAAGTGGGTGAAAAATGGCATAAAAACCTTGTGGCCACCCAGAGGCGGTGGCCAGTCGATTCTCTGGTGGCGCCCTCCTGCGTATTCGCTTGGCCAAAATAGTGCTCTGCCGGCTGTTGGTTGCTACACAATCTGCTGTCTGCCGCTATAACATAAGAAAAAGCAGTATTTGTTTATTTCCCTGCTCACAATTCACCACTAATTTAAAATGCAAAAATACTAACCCAACTGCGGTGAATCTTAATACCAAATTTAGTTTGGGCTTTTCTCCAAATCGTTCACAAAACAATGATTTTCGGCTGCTTTTAATTATCACTTTGGACATCCACGTTTTTGGAGAAAACTACTTCTTCTTCCACTCAAAATTATTCTATTCAAAGGAAACAGGAGAAAATAAAAAAATACTAAAAAAGGGAAATTCTCCGGGTGGCAACCCGCTCTCAGCCCTGAAACTCAGCATACACAGAAATACTCCTCCCTGTTCTTTGCTCCTCACACAATCAGCTGTTGTTGTTGACCGCAAATATACATTGCGCATTTTCGTTTTGTTTTCTTTCGTGTGTGTATAAATTAATGTACGAAATAATAATCATTTCGTAACAAACACTAACTCCGCTTTTCGTTTCAGTGCTACTAACAGCGGGTAAGCTGGTCAGTGGCCTCTGTCCTCCCTATTTTCTTGGCTCCGCCTATGGAGCGGTAACTTATTTCTTCCATATGTTTGCAGCAAGAAACCGAAATGTAAAGCAATATTGAGGAAAATAAACCCACGTGGCACTAAACGTTTGTAACGATAATGGCGATGTTGTCCTTTCCTATTTTTTCCCAGGTAACTTGATGTGAGCCCTAGGAGGGGACGCATGTTCGGAACGACCGGCCGGGCTTGGTCCACCGGAGATGGCCCAGGGATAGAAATACGATTTTTATCGTTTCTATTCTGGGGTCCTCGCCGGGGACCAGGTCTGGGAACACTTGAGTCCGGTCCGTGGGCAGAGCTACCGTTTTACCGGCTAACTGTCCACGGATCTGACCAAGCGGCCGGATCTTCTTTCCGGGATGCATCCTCTAGCGCCGCCAGAACGGAACGAACGTGCGTCCCAAATCCAAACCGAGGGGCTCAGGAGGTGCGAGGAGGATGACGCAACGGGCCTCGGGAGTCCCTACTCGTCCTCCTGGGCCAATCTTGGGCTCACAGCAAGGTCGTCCAAGCCGATTTTCGAGCGAGAACGTCCGCCTAACCGCTGACGCTCCCGCCGTTCTTGCCAGCCGTCCCAGATGTTATATAAATTTTCTGTAGCAGACCCTGGCCGGACTGAGACGCCGACCCAGGCTGGAAAAGCTTCGTTACAAGTGTGCCGGCTGTCTAGTGTCTGGACAGATGTCCGCACTAAGGTGGACAATTTAACCAGAAAGTACAGGTAATACAGCTGGTTAGGATTATTTTGAATTAATATTAATATATATATATATATCCAGGGCAGAGAAATCCAAAATTGGTCCAAGTGGTGGCACACCATCCTCGTGGAACCTTTATGAAAAGGTCCACATGATTTTGGGCGGCTTGCGGATGCATGATGTGAACGCAATGCCCTTGAATCAAACAAGTGAGTTTTTATAATTGAAATTATAAATAATTTCTTAATTCTTGATTGTTCTTCAGATGTCAAAGAGTACATGGACGACTCAATCGTATTCGAGCCAAAGACGTCCATGTGCAGCACGGAAAGCTCCGTAAGCCGTACCACAGAAGGATCTTCTGCAAAGCGGGCCCGTATTGACACACAAGCGGCCTTAATTGAGGTGGCTCAACAGCGCGTGGAGCTTCAGCGTCAATACACTGAAAAGCACTTGGAGCATTTGAAAGAGCAACGGGAAATTTTAAGGGAAATAGCCGACGACAACAAGATCATTGCCCAAGCCAATCAGAACATGGCGGAAAAAAACGAACGTTTCCAAAAAGAGTTCATGGACTTCTACGTTCAAAAAAATTATTATTTAGAAATTTTTTTTTTGTTTTCATTTATTTTTAAATTCTGCAGAGATAATCTGCAATTGCAGATCTAATTTCCTCCGCAGGTCTACTATAGTCCGTAGAAGTGTTGCTCTGCTGCGGCTGCTTCCTGGCGTGTTCGACCAGTGCTGTTCTCCATGTATCATCAATGCCGCTGTTGTGCACATTTAAAATATTGTGCAACACACAGCAGGCCATGATGATCACAGCGTTTTTCTTGGGGTGGCTGTGCAGCCCCATTCCAACGCGCCGGAATCTTGCCTTGAGGTGTCCAAACGCATTCTCCACAACTCTTCTAGATTTTGACAAGTTGTAGTTAAATGCTTTCCTTTTAATGGTCTGGTCAGTTGAGAACGGATATGGCTTCATTACATTGCGTGAGAATCTAAACGCTGAGTCACCGATGAGCAGTACTGGAACGTCGACTCCACATATTTTCCTCGATTTGCTCTCCAGCAACGGACACGAATTCAGCATATTTCTGAGGTTCGAGCTTTGAAATATGAATGAGTCGTTGCAACGACCCGGGGAGCCGATGTCCACGTACTGGAATCTGTAACTAAAATATAATTGAATTTGCGAAATTTTTTAAATATGTTTCAGTAGTTATTTAATAACTTACCGGTAATCTACCATAGCAAAGAGTACAACCGAGAACCACCCCTTATAGTTATGGTGATCGACCGCCTCTGCTGCAGGTAGATTTATTTCAATGTGGCATCCATCTATTTTAAGCAATTATATTATTAGAACATGAACTTTGAAAGCCTTTGTTTTATGCTTACCAATTGCGCCGAGACACTGGGGAAACCCGATGGCTTCAAAGCCCTGCACACACTCGTCAATATAAAAGTCGGTTAGAAAGCTGGGCGTCAGGTACTCGTCGGTGAACTCTAGAACAAGAGCCTTGCTAAATTCATGTAGAATATTGCAGACACTGTTCGACGAGACCCCGAACATGCTGCCAATCACTCGGTACTTGCTACTCTTTTTTCCAACGGAATGGCGTTCCTGAAGTTGGTGTCCTTCTTTTTTAAAACTCCAAGTCGGCTTACCAGCAAGGCAAACGTTGGTCTCTCCATTCTAAAGCTTTGTTTGAAAAAGTGCTCATCATTTTCCAGTACGTCTCTTTCCCAAAATATACCAAACCTCTCTTAAAATATGGGAAAATAAAAGAAAAATCTGTTGAATGAGTTTGCATTTGTTCAATATTAAATATTTAAACTTACACGCATCCAAACACTCCGTGGAATACTAAGATTCGACGCCACCAGTAGGTCGACATCATCGTCTTCAACGTCGAGCTCTGTCTCCAATGCCACTATCAATCTGTTTACCAAATTATTGTTGCGTGTTAGCCTGTCCATCAATTCCTTTTTGAGTTGGGATATGCTCTCTTGAACAACCGCAAACGCTGCCAATTTTTCCTCAAAATTCATTTTTAATTCAGGAGTGAAATTACAATTTTGTTTACAAAATATGGCGTGAACTGACAGATTGATGTTAGATGTTGGCTATTGCCCAATTCACACTGAGCAACATCTAACATCTGCCATCAAAATTTTTGATGTGCCTATAGTTTTATGCCCAATTCACACTGAGCAACATCTAACATCTGCCATCAAAATTTTTGATGTACCTATAGTTTTACCCGTGCTACCCTCCGAAATTTCCCATGCATTCCAACGTCATCTCCTACTGATGTTCCTATTTCAAACGTTTCTAGTCGGTTTGGAGCCGATTTCTTTTCGAATGCAACAATAGACAAACAAAACAATGAAAATTGGCTGAATCATGTAAGTAAAAAAGGTTTTAAATTATTTTCGCGAATAATTAATGTTTTTTTAATTAAAAGAGCTCAAGAAAAGAATTGCTAGCAGAATATTGGAGACATAAGAGGAGCGCTCAAGAGGTCCCACATTAATGGCGCATATGCTCGAAAACCGCCCAAAAATTGACTTGCCAGCTAAGAACATCTGCAGTAAGTGTATGTAATTGATTATATTAGTACGTAAATAATGTACAAGTAATGTCCTTATTGCAGTTTTTCATGGAATATTTGGAAGACTCGATCGAGTTTGACCTAGTGGTGCCTGCGTGGAGTACCAGTACCAACACCAGCTAACTCGAAACCAGAGTCCTGCAGCAAAGCGCACCAAGCCGAGCAGCTTAAAATAGTTTGGAAGAGGCTGCACGTGAAGAAAGAGCAGCGCAAATCTCGCGAGGAGCATCATTGGCATTACTTTAAAAAATTACCTCCAACTCACTTAAAATAAATAAATAACTTAAAAATATCTTAATTTGTTTAATTTCAATTTTATTTTTTAATTAGAAGTTTTCTAGTTTGTGTATGCTATTAAAATTGGCAGCGCCAGTCGACTTCTCGGCCGTGGTCTGCCTTCTGATCAATCATTTCGTTGGTTATGTCGAATGCCACCAAACATAGCCATTTCCTCATCAAAACTCATTTTATATGAAGAGCAAAATTATACAATTTTGTTTACAAAATTTTGACGTGAAGTGACAAATTGATGTTAGATGTTGGCTATGTGAATCTGTGTTTCACATCTACCATCATTCCCATGCGTTCCCCGTAGATGTGCTCAGTGTGATAGGCTAATTATGGTAGATGTGAAACACCGATTCACATAGCCAACATCTATCATCAATTTGTCACTTCACGTAAAAATTGTAAAATTTTACTCTTCGTATAAAATGAGTTTTGATGAGGAATTGGCAAGGTTTGGTGGCATACGACACAAGCAACGAAATGGTGAAGATTGACCAGAAGGCAAACGATGAGCAAGAAGCCGACTTATCGATGATTGCTAATTTAAATAACATAAACCAACCGCAAATCTTCTAATTAAAAATAAATTTTAAATTAAACAAATTTAAATATTTTGAAGTTATTTATTTATTTGAAGTGAGTTGGAGGTAATTTTTTAAAATAATGCCCTTGGTGCTCCTCGCGAGATTTGCGCTGCTCTTTCTTCACGTGCAGCCTCTTCCGAACTATTTTAAGCTGCTCGGTTTGGTGCGCTTTGCTGCAGATACTGTAGTTTCGAGTTTGCTGGTATTGGTGTTGCTTGGACATCTATCCAACCCCTAGGAGATCTGGTTTTCGAGCGTATCCGCCATTAATTTGGTACATCTTGAGCACTCCTTTTAGGTCTCCTATATTCTGCTAAGAATTGTTCAAATCAATGAGTCCGAAAAATGAATGTATCATAAGGAATTGAAATTATGACTTGAAAATCACACGTGTGTCGTTTTAAATGTGTGCACAGTGTGATTTCTGACTGTTAACACGATTTAGTGTGAGCTCATGCAGGGCTCTAAATCAGTGATGGGCACGCTTATCGAATCGTTTTAGGTTGCCCACACAGACACTAGCCGACGCTTGCCGAATGCGAATTCGGCAGCTGCTGCGAACACACGATTTGAATCAGTGCACAGCTTGCCTTCAACGAGAGCACAGTCTGCGTCGCTTGACTTTTAATGTTGCTGAAAGAAATAGCTAAGCTCATGCGACAATGCATTGTCTGAGAATGCGGTCGGTATTTTCGTACGCCAAATGACTCCCAAAATATGCCCCTTTACTTAAAACTCTATGTAGCATGCACCTACGTGGTCACACACCAAGAATTTTGGCTTGCAATAAAAACTTTATTCAACATAATTTTTAAACATCAAATAGATTTGCTCAGCAATTTCTTTAAGTACATAAAAGTTTCGTGTATGTGTATTGGTGAATCGAACAGCTGATTCGCACGCGTGCGAGACTGTGCCCAACACTGCTCTAAATGCTACCCCCATGTTTCAGTCCCAGCTCAGCTGGTCCCTCTCTAAGCCCGAAATTACGGCTTTGGCTGGGCGAAAGAGAGCTATACGGAGGCGTTGGATGCGTTCGAGGCACCCCGCCGACCGCGCCGAGTTGAAACTAGCCACTTCTGAGCTCAGGAAGGCGCTTCGCGACGCTAAAGCTGAGTTCTTTATGGACAAACTCAGTGCAATTGATCCCAACCTTAATCACGGCTTTGCTCTTTGAAAATGTACTATGGCTATCGGCCTATCAGCCTCCTACCAACTTTTTCTATTGGATATTGACAGCTTCCACGATGCTATTCCAGATCACCAGTTTGGTTTTAGAATCGCACACAGCGCCGTGGAGCAAATCCATCAGGTGATTAATCACATTCTGTGCACTTTGGAATCCCGGAAATTCTGCTGTGGTGTTTTCCTGAACATCAATCAAGCCTTCGATCGAGTCTGGCATGTTGGCTTATTTTTCAAGCTGAAGCCAATCGTACCTCCAGCTTATTTTAAGCTGCTGCTGTCCTTCCTGAGAGGGCGAACTTTTCAGGTGGAAGTTCGGGGTTCTCTATCCTCTCCCAGGGATATTCAGGCTGGTGTTCCCCAAGGGAGTGTTCTGGGCCCAGTTCTTTACACTATTTTCACCTCGGACACGCCCTCGTCTAACAGCCGCAGAACACTCACTGCCACTTATGCAGACGACACCGCGTTTTTGGCAACTAGCTCCTGCAGAAGGGAAGCCAGCATCCTCGCGCAGGACTTCTTGGATGACTTCGAGATGTGGGCTTCTAGATAGAACATTGCTGAAAACCCTGCCAACCTTTACCCTCAACCGCCTTAACACTTCACGGTTAACGCTCGATGGCAAACGGATCCAGCATTCTGATAATGTTAAATATCTTGGCATAGTCATTGACCGGCGTCTAACGTGGTTGCCCCACATTGCCGCAAGGTGGACTGGTTGCTTCATCCAGGTAGCGGGCTGTCCCTGGTTGCCAAGCTTCGTTTATTTAAAAGTATTGTTGTTCCCACCTTGCTGTGTGCAACTGGAATCTGGGGGACCGCTTGCTCGTCATCTCTACAAATAATAAAGTCCTGTCAGAGCAAGCTCCTGAGGCGTTTGGTTGATGCCCCTTACTATGTACGGAACTCCACCATCTACCGCAACTTTAAAGTTCAACCCATCTGCTCGGCTATCACCAAATATGCCACAAGCTACCGGGAAAGACTGCTCAGCCACTCGAACGTCCTTGCGGTAAGGTTGGCCAGACCACTCAGAAGGAGAAGACTGAAAAGGCGCCGCCTGGCGGATAACTGGATCTTTGGACGATCCCCCTCTGGTCGTCTGTTGCACGATGCTGATTAACTCTTTGGTTTAACTTTGTGACCAAAAACCCATAAAGCTCGCTCTTAAAAGTGTCTTTTCTTTGTTACGAAATGATTATTATTTCGTACATTTAGGCAAACATAAATTTAAAACAAAAAGAAAAATGCGCTTAATAACAACAGCTGTTGACAGAAGGAGCACATGACAGTGTGGAGCAAATCTGTGTACGATGATTTCCAGGGCTGAGGGCGGGTTGCCACTCAATAGATTTCCTTTTTTTGGTATTTTTCATTCCTCTTTGTTTCCTTTGCTTTAAAGAAGAAAATTTAAGGAGAAGAAGAGTTATAAAACGTGGATGTCGGAGCCAGCCTTCAAAGATCTTATTAAAATAAAAATATCGTCATATTTTTTTTGAATAACTTTGTGGGAAAGTCCAAACGGGAGATCTGTCAGTGAGACTCGCAGCTGTTGGGTCAGTATATTTAATTTTAAACAGTGGTGAATTCGTGCGTGTGCATTTATTAAATACTGCTTTTTTTTGTATAGTGGCAAGTACCGCACAGGGCATTTTATACCAACAGTCTGCAGAGAACAATTGAGAAAAATTAGCAGGAGGGCGCCACCGGAGCGATGGAGCGATGGGTGGCCACCAGGTTTTTATGCCATTTTTACCACCTTTTTCACAAATAAGAAAAAAGAGACAGGAAGAGGCAGAAACCGAATTGCCAACAAGAAAAACACCCCTGCGGTACGCGTGCTGAGTCCCAAGTAGGGAAAATTCACCCGCAACTCGCTAAAACATAAAATTAATACTACTTATTAGAACACACAACATACATGAATAAGCACAATTAGGATTTATTAAATATTTTTCTGCCAAAATCAAAAGGCAATGCTCATTAACTAAAACATACGAACATCCACTGCTGAAGACAATACATGAATTTCTAGTTGTCTATTATTATTATTATTATAACTTATTATTTGGTAATTTATATATTTATTTTTTGTTTTTTTATTTAATTATTTATATAGTATATTTATTTATTTATTGTTTGCCAATTAATTTAATTATTTATTTATTATTTGTTTAATTGTTTATTAATTGAAAAAAATCGAGGAAAAAAGGTGAAAAATATACTTTTTTTAAGTTCAAAATTTTCCATGGATACTTAATGGGTTAAAGAAATTTTGGTATCAGTCGAACGGAATTTAAGTGAATAAAAGATAAAAAAAACCTCTTTACGAGGTAAAAAAGTCTAGTGACGAAAACATTTTCTTGGGGCAAGAAAATGTTTTCGTCACTAGACTTTTACCTCGTAAAGAGGTTTTTTTTATGGGATATCAGAAATTTTTGAATAAGACATTAGATATTTTGAAAACTTCAATATTTTTTGACAGTATAACTTGTCAGCCTTGTTTATTGTTTGTACAGCAAAAACAAACAATCTGGCAACACTGGCTCATTTTACGAATCGCAAAATCTATCAGCACTCTCAAACACTGGCTTCTATAACACTTTGTTGCTGCTGCCCTATTAAAATTCAAAGTAAAACGTATATCTTCAGTTAATAGGTTATATCTTCCAAACCTATCGATAAATTTTTTTGTGTCATATATCAAAAAAACGCAAAAATTTTACAAACTAAAATATATTGAAAATTAAAAAAAATCGTTAGCGGCGTTTTCTCAAAAACCGCCAAAATGTGGCGAAAAATACCTCATTTCACCTGTAGCAATTTACCTGTGCTCTTAAGCAAAAAAGTGTACAGCTATGCTTAAAAGCCCTTCGAACTACCTTTTCAACGATATATAGATCACATCTGTAGCTTCTATCGTTTGGATGCTATAAGGGTTAAAATAATAAAAAATTCAAAAACAATTTAAAAAAGCTCCAACGGCCCCATTAGCTCCTATCATCCAAATTTTTCCCCTCCCGTTTATCTCACGAGCCAGGTGAGTTTTCTAAAGTCTTAGTATGCACATTTGTAAGTCAAATTGATACCTTTCGATCGCTATATAATTCGACCTGATCGGACAGTCATAGCAAATTTTCCATTTTTCGTCACTAGCGCGGACTGCCGTCCGCAGTGATTAATATAAAAAACCCACATCAAAGCATCTTTATTATACCCAAATTTTACCAATTTATGGTGTATGAAGACTTTAGTGGTCCACTGTATGTATTATTAATGTACTTACATGATCCATTTCCACAGCTCCGTTTTCCATTGCAGCACATAACAATATTATACTCTAAATATTATTCACAATTCGCTTTCATCTCATCATTTGCAATATATTTTATCCTAAATATTATTGCATTTGTCATTACCGCCTACGTTGTGACATACATACATATGTACTTACATATGACACACACTTAGTGGCATATGTATGGACATACTATATATACAAGGGTTGATTAGTCCCAATTCCACTAAACACTTAAATTACATATTTAACATTTTACTGCATGCATATTATATTGTATTAACTCACACATTTCTACAAACATTTATACATTTATAAAGTAACAAAACATTGCCGGCAATCAGCAGCAACAAGTGGTTACATATACATATACATACGCACATATCTATATATATAAAACTCTTTGTCCTGACTCACTGACTGACTGAGCATCAACGTGGAGGCCAAACGGCTAAGCGTAGAAAGATGAGATAATTTCATCTTGCAATAAGACGGCGTTTTGCGAAATTTTATCTCTAAGTGGGTCAAAATCGGGGTCAAAGGTCACGGAAATGCTTAGTACGAAAAACTGTTTCTTAAGATATTTCAACCAAACTCACGGATTGTATGCTTGGGACTGTTTTTTACATTCTGACCGAATTTGGTCAAAGTCGGATGACTATATCATATAGCTGCCATAGGAACAATCGGATGCAGAATAACCTTTAGTATGAAAAACTTTTTTGTTTCTTAAGATATCTCAACCAAACTCACAGATTGTATGTTTGGGACTGTCTCTTACATTCTGACCAAATTTGGTCAAAGTCGGGTTACTATATCATATAGCTGCCATAGGAACAATCGGATGCAAATTAACCTTTAGAATCAAAAACTCTGTTGTTGTATGAGATATTCTTACAAAACTCACAGATTAACTCTTCTTGCTAAATTTTGACATTTTTCCTCAAATTTAGCTTTTTCCCGCCAAATTTAGCTTTTTCCCGCCAAATCTGGATTTTTCCCGCCAAATCACTAAATCTGACTTTTAGCCAAAGTTCAATTGCAAGGAAGAAACATTAAAACCGCGGACAGCGGAAGTTAAATATTTCCGTTTTTTTTACAAAAAATGTTATATTATATAAATTTGTTAAAGCGGACTACTAAGGACCTTCTTTTCAATTTTGCGAGCGAAGCGAGCAGGGGACGGACCCCCTTATATTGTATTAATTTGTTAAACCGGACAACTAAAGAAGTTCTTTTAAATTTTTGCGAGCGAAGCGAGCTGCGGGTTGGCGAGCGAAGCGAGCAGTTTAAGGTTAAGCTGGACAACAAAAGACCTTCTTTTCAAGCGCAAAAAGTTATTTTTTAGGTGCAAAGACGCTGAAGCTTTTTGCGCAAAGTGCGGAGTGCCAGTTTTTTTTGTACTTTGAGTATATATTTTTTTTTTTGGCATATATAATAACAGGGGTGCGGAGCACACCCTAGTATATAATAAATTAACATATATAAAAAATTTAATATATTTCGTCACAAAATTGGATATCAGAAATTTTGTGGCATGGAAATGTTTTCGTCACTAGACTTTTACCGCGTAGAGGTTTTTTTGGGGGATATCAGAAATTTTTGCAATCGCCTCTGCTTTTGACAAAACTACTTTGTCAAAAGGTATTTAGTGTTTATAGAAAATAGAATACAGTCTGCTAATAAAAAACAATTTTTAGAAAAATTGCTCACGCTGGGAGTTGAACCCGCGTCTCCCGAACATATCAAACTTGACGGAAACTTAGCACCTTAGACAGATCTGACTACAGCGATTCTTTATTTTGCAGCTTAGATTTCTGCCAACACCCTTTTAAAATTGAAAAACATTAAAAAAAAACCTATTCGGAACATCTACTAACAAATTAATTGCATTTAAAAATTTAAAAAAAAAAAAAGTTTTGGCCGTGTCAGAACTCGAACCCGGAGACCCGAACTTAGAATTCATGCAAAAATCGGACGCTCTACACTTTGCGCCACTGTCAATCTTTAAGAACGACTGTCAAATTATAGATTTCATTGTTACTGGACTGTTAGTCAAATGTAATTGCTGCTGCTGTCCTATTCCAATTCAAAGTAAAACGTATGTATTCAGTTAATAGGTTATGTCTTCCAAACCAATCCACTACAATTTATGCATGATATATCAAAAAACGCGAAATTGTACAAACTATAACATATTGAAAATTAAAAAAAATCGTTAGCGGCGTTTTCTCAAAAACCGCCAAAATGTGGAGAAAAATACCTTATTTCACCTGTAGCTGTTTACCTATTTACCTAAAAATAAAACTTTGAAGGTATGCCTAAGAGCCCTTCGAAATACCTTTTCAACGATATATAGATCACATCTGTGGCTTCTATCGTTTGGATGCTATGGGGGTTTAAGTTTGGCGGTTTTTAGCGATTTCCCGCTAAACTAGCGATTTTTCGAAAAAGTCGTAGAACAAACGTTTCTAGATTTTTGAACAGGAACAAGTCCTCATTCAAACATTTAAGCTAAATTAACGATTTGATCCAAACAAACAAACAAACAAACAGACAAACTGACTTTTCATCTCATTTTCGGAAAGCGACTAAAAATTTCAAAATTAATTATCTTTTGAACCAGTAGTCGGATTTTGATGATTGAGGTGTCATTCGACGCGTATTTTGAGAAATATTAAAAAATTAAAAATGTTGACCAAAAAGCTCCAGCGGCCCCATTAGCTCCAATCATTTAAAATGTGACCCTCCCACTTACACCTGTTTATCTCACGAACCAGGTGAGTTTTCAAAAGTCTTAGTATGCACATTTGTAAGTTAAATTAATACCTTTCGATCGGTATATAACTCGACCTGATCGGACAGTCAAAGCAAATTTTTCATTCTTCCTGTGTATATATGCTAGTCGCCTTCGCACCCTTCGTGCTGCTTTCGTCACTAGCGCGGACTGCCGTCCGCAGTGATGATTATTTGATGTAATATGTATTAAAATTTGTGTCTAGTTGTTGTTGTCGACGGTTTTGTTAAATGTATTTTTAGCAAAAAAAGTATGAAATGCAGTTATTTTCCGTGGAGTAATACTTATAAAGTGCATGATGGCGCAAGCAACTAAGTATGGCAAGTTATTAATTAAAGCCTCTAGTATATAGTGTTATTAATTTCTTTTGCGCATTTTTGCGCAAAATCGATTAAAAGTATGCTAAAATATGGTAGAAAAATAAGAATTTTCCGGAATCGGATGGAAATGGAGGTGAACACATGGTCAAACTATGATTCCAAAAAAATTGTTAATTTTATAAAAGTCTAATTAGCCAACATGTGAAGTTTAAAATATCTCACTTAATATTTCAGCGAATAAAAAAAAATTGTACTTTTTTACTGAGTCAGTTAGAAAAAGAGGGCGAAGAAAAGATCCAATTAAAAAACAAAAATCTGCATAAATTCTACTTTAACCTATCTAAGATTCGTGCCAAATTTCAGGTCTCTAGCTTTATATTTGGATTTTACATAAATATTTTACAAATTTTTCTCATAGTCGGGTGAGGAGGGAAAAGCTAAGGCGTGGTCCAAATCCAAAAAAAAAAATTTAAAAATTCTATTTTAGTTCAACTAAGGTTCATGCCAAATTTGAAAGCTCTAGCTTTAAAATTGTAGTTTATGCCAGAATAATCGACTTTTCGCCCATAGTGGAGCGAAGCGAGCTGGGGGTTGGCGAGCGAAGACAGCAGTATAAGTTTGTTAAGATGGACAACAAAAGACCTTCTTTTCAAATTTGCGAGCAAAGCGAGCGGGGGTTGGCAAGCGAATCGAGCAGGGGGCGGAGCCCTCTAGTGTTCATATATTTTTGTTCTGCATACATATGTGTGCCGGCAACCACAAACATATACACAAACAAGTAAAACGAGCGAGAACAACAAACACATTCCAAAACATTGCATATAATATAAAACGCACTCCACTTCATTCCCCTCCGTTCATAAATATTATATTAAATATAATATTGATTCCACTTGCGAAAAGTAAATAGACCAAAACTATCGATAAACGTACAATCAAAAGCTGTAAGCATCGTCACACGATTAAATACATTATCCAATCAATTCATCGGTCACTTG
Source organism: Drosophila suboccidentalis (assembly GCA_037043435.1). Classification (NCBI taxonomy): domain Eukaryota; kingdom Metazoa; phylum Arthropoda; class Insecta; order Diptera; family Drosophilidae; genus Drosophila; species Drosophila suboccidentalis. The sequence goes on from JBAMBK010000995.1 coordinate 27,223, forward strand.
TCTAGTGAAATTCATCGTTGACGAAATATCTTCGTTTAAATTGCGTTTTTTCAACGAAATATCCATAAAAATAATAATTAAATCCACAAAAATAATAATTAAATTTAAATATTCTTTTTTTAAATAAAATTTATTTTTTTTGTGTAAATAATTAAAGTTCATCATATATATCATGTAAAGTTATTATTATGAATGAAAGTATTTCAAAGTATACCATTGCCCCTGGCCACTCCAGTTGTCGTCCATATGTGCTCTACCATATTTGCACTGGCAAACTCTGCAAACGCATTAGATGTGAATGCGGCTCCTCTGTCGCTCACGATACGCAACGGGAAACCAAAGACGCCTGCCCATTCGCTCAGCTTTTTGATCACTTCTTCTTGCCCCGTTGACTTCACAGGATACAGCCAGACGAACTTAGAAAAGGCATCTACTACCGCCAGGATGAACTTATATTGCTTCGATGTTGCATCCATGGGACCCTCCGTTCATAAATATTATATTAAATATAATATTGATTCCACTTGCGAAAAGTAAATAGACCAAAACTATCGATAAACGTACAATCAAAAGCTGTAAGCATCGTCACACGATTAAATACATTATCCAATCAATTCATCGGTCACTTGTCTAGTGAAATTCATCGTTGACGAAATATCTTCGTTTAAATTGCGTTTTTTCAACGAAATATCCATAAAAATAATAATTAAATCCACAAAAATAATAATTAAATTTAAATATTCTTTTTTTAAATAAAATTTATTTTTTTTGTGTAAATAATTAAAGTTCATCATATATATCATGTAAAGTTATTATTATGAATGAAAGTATTTATTATATCCCTGATGGGCGATTAGTTCAATATGTTCTTAAATGTTTACAACTTCAAAATTAATATTATAAATCTGCGTTCGCGACTTGCTGCTGTTGCTCTCTTCAATATCTCCGACAACTGACTATTGGCGTTGCCAGCCTGCGATCTACACAGAGTTGGTTACTTCATGCAGCGTTGCCACAAAACCAGGGTTGCCAGCTCGCCTGTATGCTACCATCTCACATTCGGCCCTCCTGATCATCTTCATCCGTCTCGGATGATAACAGCTCTTCATTTTCAGTGATGAATCTCCACAGCTTAATGTTGTCGCAGCTCGTTGCCGTAACGTTTGGTCCTTCGACGTTTGTTGCTGCTTTCTCCACATCATAGCGGCCGTTACGTTTGACGTTAGTGATTCTGTATGGTCCAAGAAATTCGCTGGCCAGTTTGCGACCTGCCACGAATTGGGTACGCTTTATGGCCACCAGATCACCCAGCTTGTAGGTACCTTCAGCTCGTCGCTTTTTGTCGAAGTTCGCTTTGTAATTCGTCTGAGCCTTCTGTATATTGCGCTTGGCCTCGGCGCGTAACTGTAGACGTTCCTCGTTAAATTTTTCCACTAGCTCTTGACTGAGTAGCTCCAGCAAACGATCATCAGTCTTATTCCGCATCTTAGTTCCGAACATTATTTCGAACGGCGATGAATGGGTTGAAGAATGCATGTGAGAGTTGATGGCTCTCTGCACACGCGGTACATACTTAAACCACTTTGATGACTCTTCCGTGGACAACTTCCCGATAATGGATATTATCGACCGATTGACCCTCTCAATTTGACCATTGCCCCTGGCCACTCCAGTTGTCGTCCATATGTGCTCTACCATATTTGCACTGGCAAACTCTGCAAACGCATTAGATGTGAATGCGGCTCCTCTGTCGCTCACGATACGCAACGGGAAACCAAAGACGCCTGCCCATTCGCTCAGCTTTTTGATCACTTCTTCTTGCCCCGTTGACTTCACAGGATACAGCCAGACGAACTTAGAAAAGGCATCTACTACCGCCAGGATGAACTTATATTGCTTCGATGTTGCATCCATGGGACCCAGATGGTCGACATGCAGCGTGTGGAGGGGAACATCTCCCTTGTCGATACAGTGCAAGAAGCCCTCTTGTTTGCCCAACTTCTTGCTGTGTATGATACAACGAATACAATTAGTAATGAATCTGTTTACCTTACCCTCCAGATGGGGAATATAAAACTGCTGCTGAATGTTGTGTACTGTCTTCCGAACGGCAAAGTGACCAGTTTCATGAGCGTTGCTGATCACTTCTCGCTCCATCATCTTTGGAACGACTAACAGCTCGTTTCCGGCGACTTCTTTAAAGAGCTGTGTTTTCTCGATTCGGCATCCGACGCTTTTTTGCTCCAAAAATGAACGGGATGAAGTCTTCCATCGAACCACTGCATCAGCACTGCTCCAAACCCATTCTTGGATGCATCAGTATGCAACTCAGTAGGTGCCTCTCTTGCGTATATATGTAGAATCGGCTCATTTGATAGCAAATTTTTTAATTTCTGAATTGACTCCAACTCTGCTGGTCCAATTCTGAATTCGACGTCTTTCTTCAGAAGATTTGTAAGCGCCACCTCTGCATAGCGTGGTATGAATTTTCTAAAGAATCCGGTGAGCCCTAGAAACGACTGCACATCTTTGATGTTTTTCGGAGTTGAAAATCGGCTAACAGCTGTCGTCTTTTCTGCTCCAGGCCAAATTCTGCCATTCTCCACTGTGTGACCCAGAAAACAAATGCGCTGCTGTAGAAAACTGCATTTTTTCCATTTAATTTTTAGGTCGAACTTAGCAGCTGTTTCCAAAACTTTTCTTGTCTTGTCCATGCATTCGTCTGCTGATGCCGCATATACCACAATATCGTCCATATATAACTGCATCACATCTTCGTTGACCAACTTCTGGAAAATATGGTTAATGAAACGTATGAAGGCAGCGGGAGAGTTTCGAAAACCAAAAGGAGCTTTATTGAATTCAAAAAGCCCTTCTCTGGTGACAAATGCTGTGAGCGCTCGGCTAGCTTCCTCGACGGGCACGTGGAAAAATCCATTTTCCAAGTCCATGGTTGTAAAAAATTTGGCTGCTTGCAACTTCTCCAGGACATCTTCAATCAGGGGCACAGGAAACTGATCCTGCAGCACCATGCTATTCAGTTTACGGTAATCGACGCATACTCTAAGTGTGTGGTCCTTTTTCTTCACCACGACAATTCTGCTGGCTACGTGTGACGACGATTCACGAACAATGCCCTTTTCCAGCCACTCGTTGACTTGGTTTTTAACCGCTTCCGCTTCACCAGCTGATAAGCGACTTGGAGACTGTCGGAATGGTTTGATAATGCCATCCGGCGTGATTTTCAGCTCAATTGGGCACTCTTCATGGGCTGACTGCGATTGAAAACTACTCTCGATCAACTGCTTCACACTTTCACGATACTCTGACGGGGCTGAAATGACATCTGGATCTTCAAATATGCTGTACACGTCAAAAGGATACTCATCTGTAGATTTTTGTTCCGATTCTAGACTTTGGAACGAGAATCCATTGGCATCGGAAATCAACTTGAATTTTTTAATAAAGTCATAGCCCAACAGTGCATTGCATTCCATTTTGCAATTCGGTACGACTAAAACTTTATGATCCGTATGCAGCTGGTCAACTTCTATGTTTGCATTGAAAAATCCAATTGGCTTCGTGTTTGCATTACCCAATCCACGCAGCATAGACGTACTCATCAAAATGTCCACATTGTTCAGCATTTTCAGCACGGACTCCTTCACAATTGTCACATCCGATCCTGTGTCAATAAGACACTCGACGTTCACACCATTTATAGCAATTGTTTTTAGGCGACTGCGATCTGCTATTACGGCTACTGTCTTGGTGTCTTTTGTGCAATTTTTCGATGTGTGTCCATTCTCATTGCAGCGGAAACATTTTGTCGGAGCGGTACAATTAATTCGCTTGTGCTCAGGTGAGCCGCAATTAAAACAATACTCTTTCTTTTTTCCCGCGCCTGACTCTTTATTTATGGACGCTACTGTATTTTTATCATTGCTCTTTTTGCCACTGCTCTTTTCAACATTGTTCTTTTCCTCATGTTCATGAACTAGCTCGAAAATTTCGTATTCCTCTTTAAGCGCTTTGTACGACTTGCAGCGATACATGGAGCATTTGTACTCGTTTTTTATTTGAAGGCCGTTAACTATATGGCGCAACACTGCTGCTTCTTCAACGTTTCCTGTACTTGCCAACTTCTTCATGTGCAACAAGTACTCATGAAATGATTCGGACTTCTTCTTTTTACGATCGCGCAGCAATTGATGAATATCGGCACTGTTCCAATCACGCTCGAACTCTTCGATCAATTTTTCCTTGAGCTCGTAAAAATCACTGACACACTCAGATTCCAGGAACAGCTTAGCGGCACCGCACATTTTAGATCTGGCTTGCACATATTTTTGTTTGTCTGATAGCTCATATGCTTCGGCATTTTGCTCAAAATTCTCAAACCACTTTAATACGGGCACTGAAGATCCATCAAATTCGTTAATAATTTTCCCAAAATTATCCGCCGTAATCTTTACCCGGCTGTCACGTTGCTCGTCAACTTCGACTTTCAATGTCATTAACTGTATGAGCTGCTGCAAGTTTCTGTTAATTTCATCATTAGACCCTGCAGCTAACGCCATTTCTTCGTTTGCGTTCTGCATTGTTTCTGCAACTTTTCTATTGAAGTCTTCTTCTTCTTCTTCGTTAGCGACATCGACTTCGACTCTCGGCGTTTTTTTATTTGGCGTACGTTTCGGCGGCATCGTTCTTTACGCAACAACAACAACTACTCAGACACAGACAGGCGCCGGCTCGAAAATTGTAACGGGTCTTTCTGTTTTCACACTGCACAACTACGCAGTTTCTGTTCGACGTTCTTAGATCTTTCGAGACGCGACTGACTACTTGCAACGAGTTTCTGCACTTTTCGGCTTATTATTGTAATTCCTCCGCTTTACAACTGCACAACTTTACAACTTCACAACTTTGAATTACCAATAAAAAAGCCTATTCAGCACGAACCATCTTTTTCGGCATCTACTGTATATTGAACACGCGCAAACAGGACTGGTTGAGCCCCCAAATGTAAAGTTATTATTATGAATGAAAGTATTTATTATATCCCTGATGGGCGATTAGTTCAATATGTTACTTACACTGACGAGCAAAACTGTAACACTAGTTCAGTGTTCTCACTTCTTCGGTCTATATCTTCTTTCCTATTTTTTCCTATTTGTGTATACCAAAAATCTTAGTCTTGTTTTGTAGGGCATTTATTTTACTATGATTTCTAAAAATTTGATTCTACGAGGGCTGCTATATATATTTCTGGCCTAGTAATGAAAATGCGAATATTTATCATCAAAAATTGTTTTATTGTTTTTCAAAGTATTCTCCAGCCTGATTTATACACTTTTGCATGCGCTCAAACCAATTGTCGAAGCACTTTTTCCACTCCGATTGAGACACCTCCAAAACATGGTTTTTGAACGCTTCAACAGCATCTTCTGGGCACGAAAATCGTTGACCACGCATTTTTTTCTTGATGTGCGGGAATAAAAAGAAGTCATTGGGTGCCAAGTCAGGGCTGTACGGCGGATGACCCATCAATTCGACGTTTTGGCCGGTCAAAAAGGCGCTGGTTTGAGCCGATGTGTGAGAGCTCGCGTTGTCATGGTGAAGAATGATTCGTCTTCTCTTGTTTGTTTTTCGAATTTCTCCGAAGACTTCAGGCAAACAAATTGTGGTGTACCACTCAGAATTGACCGTCCTTCGTTGCTCAAGCGGAACAGTCGCCACATGACCAGTTTTGCCGAAGAAACAGGCGACCATTTGCTTCGAAGTGCTTCTTCCACGAACAACTTTCGTTGGATTTGGCTCGTCTTCGAAGACCCACACGGTCGATTGTTGTTTTGTTTCGGGCTCATACGCATAGATCCAAGATTCGTCACCTGTGACGATCTTATGAACATCTTTTGAAGCACCGCGATCGTATTTTTTCAACATTTCTTTGCACCAATCGACACGAGCCTTTTTTTGAGCGATTGTCAAATTGTGCGGGATCCAACGACAACAAACCTTTTTTACGGTCAGGTGTTTATGTAATATCGAATGTATGCTGGTGGGAGAAATGCCCAAGGATGCCTCTATCTCCCGGTATGTCACATGACGATCTTGCATTATTAGTTCACGCACGGCATCAATGTTCTCTGGCACAACGGACGTTTTTGGACGACCTTCACGGAATTCGTCGTTGAGCGAACTGCGACCACGATTAAATTCGTTATACCAGTTTTTCACGGTGCTATAGGATGGTGCTTGATCGCCATACAAAGACTTAAGTTCATCGATGCACTCTTGTCTGGATAATCCACGTCGAAAGTTGTGAAAAATGATCGCACGAAAATGCTCACGTGTCAATTCCATTTTTTTAACGGAATTGAATTGTTCAAAGCTCTGTAAGTTTAACAATTCACGATTAAATGACAACACGTTCTGAGTGATGTTATGCTAAAAAATGTCAACCTTTTCAATGGAAATATCAGATTGCACCTGGCAACACTTATTGTTGCCTAGGCCAGAAATATATATAGCAGCCTACGTATTTGATAGGCCAGAAGAAATATGCCGAAGCAAAATGTAAATAAAGGCAAATGTTACAGTTTTGCACTTCGGTTATATTTTAAACAGATATTTTTTTAAATAATTTTTTAATAATATACCCACAGCCCTTTCGATTTTTTTAGTTCTCTTATGCGATTTAGCGTACTTTGGGAGTATCGTTGCACCAAAGCAGGGGGAACAGCGTACCATACGTCCATTGTCCTCTCCCACAGCTCCATCATTCCTCTTGGAGGGACCGCATATTTCGCTAGCTGCGATTATACTCGTACATGGCCACATATTTTTTTCAATAGGATTCATACCGGAAGATGGTGTTGGTCACTTCATGGACTGGAATTTTCGTTTTGACATCCAATTTTTGACCAAAGGGACATGTCCTTTGGGTCATTATCTTACTGAAAAATTAATTTTTCAGCAGTGCCGAATGCCAATTTTTTTTTTTACTTTGTATATATATTTTTTTTTTTGGCATATATAATAAATTAACATATATAAAAAATATAATATATTTCGTCACAAAATTGGATATCAGAAATTTTGCGGCATGAAAATGTTTTCGTCACTAGTATATCAACACACTCTCGTACTTTATCACGATGACAGCTTACATATAATTGGACATCATCAGCATACAAATGAACATTGTAATACGACAACACAGCAGGAAGATCATTAACATATAGCGAAAATAAAAGCGGACCAAGGACTGACCCTTGCGGTACTCCACGGCTCAAAGGCAAGAGTGAAGATAATTTATTATTATTAAATACCAGGGACTGCAAATAATGATTAATTATTTTTTTTTTAAATAAAAAAATCAGACACTTATAAAAGACCTAGAAAATAATGGTTTGCACCAAAATGTTTAGTTTTTTACAATCTCTGTATTTCCACCATGATTTTTTTTTTATGATTTTTACTTTTTTACTTAATGGTAATCATTATTTTTGAGTAATTTTATAAAACTCAAAAATAATCATTATAAATGAGTTTAATTTTTTTCGCTTAAAATAAAACTCAAAAGTAATTTACGGCTTCTGTGTTAAGATTTTTACCAATATTATCCCTATAAAGGGACACCATATCTACCTCCCAGCATAATTTATTTTTTTGTCGGAGTACGGTAACCCTATCAAACTTGCATCGAAACATGAAAAAACAGTTAGGGTGTTCACTTGACCCTTGCAGCGTATCAGATTGCAAGTGTGCAACTTGTCACAACAACAACTTGCACAGAAAAATTTCTTGCAACAATGCTAGACCCTCCCCTATGTATACGAAAAGTCTTTCATGTTTGCACAAAATAAAGATGTGGAAAGCTCGATAAAAAAGTCGAAATCGTATATCGATGCTCAGTATATTTGAGTATATTTGGTGTATTTTAGTGCTAATGAAATTAATGACAGCTGATTAATGGCCGTTGAAATCAAAAGTCAAACTGAATTTGTTTGATAGAGCGACATCGTCAACAAAGTCATCCATAATCTCACCAATCTTCGATTTAGCTTTGTCTAGTCAATATACTATACATCCACGAATGTTAAGAGCATGAACATTTTTGTGCAACTACTTATTTAAAAAACAAGCTCTAGACACCTTCTATTTTCTTTATTTCACGAATGAGTTGCTTTGCTCTTTCATCACAGAGCATATTTCTAAAGCTTTGAAATGGTATTTTTATCTTTATAAATCCAGCCAATCCAAGCACAATTAAACAAACTGTAAACAAAAAACAGCCTACTGTGAATATGTGCAACCCGTTGCAACGTTAAGCGGTGTTCACGCAGTGTGTATTGCAAACTTGCAATCTGCAACGCTGCAAGGGTCAAGTGAACACCCTAAGTGTTTTAACACTGATTGTACATTTTTCGACACCATAGCTACCACCCAGAATATTTTTTTTTATTTTCGGCTCTAGTTTTAGATTTTATTATTTTTTTAATGATTATTTAATTTTACAAATAGCAATTTTGCCAATGACTCATCACCGAGGTTGCATCTCTGATCAGTGAGCATCATTTTTAAGGCCGAAAACGATCGTTCAACACTAACTTGTGTTGCTGGAACTGAGTGGACCACATTAGCCAGCTGGTATAAAGCTGGATACATGAATTTCTTTTCCTCCCAATACTTCATAATATTGGAGGTCAAGCAAATTGGCTTTGGGCTATAGCAGTCAATTTCAGCATTTGCCTTCTTTATTTCTGCAGTTGGTCCACCATCTTCAGCTTCATCATCAGGAGATACCTCAATGGTCTGCAAGAATTCGTTTAGCAGAGAGGTGGTGTTTGAGGTTTGCGAAAGCAAGATATTTTCTGAATCAACCGGTGTTGATGCGTTACTTGAGCAAGGCTGTGCTATTTGACTAGTCTGAAATATATATATTGATGGCCATGTTACGTTATGTTAATATGTTATATATTACTCACTGCGGACGGCAGTCCGCGCTAGTGACGAAAGCAGCACGAAGGGTGCGAAGGCGACTAGCATATATACACAGGAAGAATGGAAAATTTGCTATGACTGTCCGATCAGGTGAAGTTATATACCGATCGAAAGGTATTAACTTAACTTACAAATGTGCATACTAAGACTTTTAGAAACTCACCTGGTTCGTGAGATAAACAGGTGTAAGTGGGAGGGGAAAAATGTAAATTATTGGTTCTAATGGGGCCGTTGGAGCCTTTTTGAATTGTTTTTTAATTGTGTAATACTCTACTCAAAAATACGCGTCGAATAACACCTCATTCATTAAAATCCGACTACTCGTTCAAAAGATAATTAATTTTGAAATTTTTGGTGGCCTTCCGAAAATGAGATGAAAAGTCAGTCTGTTTGTTTGTTTGTTTGTTTGTTTGGATCAAATCGTTAATTTAGCTTAAATGTTTGAATGAGGACTTGTTCCTGCTAAAAAATCTAGAAACGTTTGTTCTACGACTTTTTCGAAAAATCGCTAGTTTAGCGGGAAATCGCTAAAAACCGCCAAACTTAAACCAAACCGCCAAACCGCCATAGCATCCAAAAGATAGAAGCTACAGATGTGATCTATATATCTTTGAAAAGGTATTTTGAAGGGCTTTTAGGCATACCTTCAAAGTTTTTTTTTAGGTAAATAGGTAAACAGCTACAGGTGAAAACAGGTATTTTTCTCCACATTTTGGCGGTTTTTGAGAAAACGCCGCTTACGATTTTTTTTAATTTTCAATATGTTATAGTTTGTACAATTTCGCGTTTTCTGATATATCATGCATAAATTGTAGTAGATTGGTTTGGAAGATATAACCAATTAACTAAATATATATATTTTACTTTGAATTGCAATAGGACGGCAGCAGCAATTACATTTGACTAACAGTCCAGTTACAATGAAATCTATAATTTGACAGTCGTTTGTAAAGATCGCCAGTGGCGCAAAGTGTAGAGCGCCCGATTTTTGCATGAATTCTCAGCTCGGGATCCGGGTTCGAATTCTGGCACGAACACAACTTTTTTTTTTTTTTTTAAATGCAATTAATTTGTTAGTAGATGATTATCATGCATAAATTTTTGTTGATTGGTTTGGAAGATATAACCTATTAACTAAATATATACATTTTACTTTGAATTGGAATAGGACGGCAGCAGCAATTACATTTGACTAACAGTCCAGTAACAATGAAATCTATAATTAGACGATCGTTCTTAAAGATCGCCAGTGGCGCAAAGTGTAGAGCGTTCGATTTTTGCATGAATTCTCAGTTCGGGTTCCGGGTTCGAATTCTGGCACGGACAAAATTTTTTTTGTTTTTTTTAATTTTTAAATGCAATTAATTTGTTAGTAGATGATTATCATGCATAAATTTTTGTTGATTGGTTTGGAAGATATATCCTATTAACTGAATATATACGTTTAACTTTGAATTGGAATAGGACAGCAGCAACAAAGTGTCATAGCAGCCAGAGTTTGAGAGTGCTGGTAGATTTTGCGATTGGCATAATAAGAATGCGGGATCTCATTTATTCAAATAAATTAAACTATTCGAGTCTTACTGCAGCGCATTCTAATTGTATTTTTCTTTTATAGCTTTTTAATTGTTTTATTTTAATACGTTTTGACAAAGTAATTTTGTCAAAAGCAGAGGCAATTGCAAAAATTTCTGATATACCCCAAAAAAACCTCTTTACGCGGTAAAAGTCTAGTGACGAAAACATTTCCATGCCCCAAAATTTCTGATATCCAATTTTGTGACGAAATATATTATATTTTTTTTTTAATACATATGTTAATTTATTATATATGCCAAAAAAAAAATAAATATACGGGTTTTTTGAACTGAAATAGCTGCAAAAAAAGCTGCTTGAGTTGGGCTCGGGCGAGAATCAGTTTTATTGGGCTCTGCAGCAATACTCGTCTTATTCGTGGGTCCAAGTAAATGCTGCAAATGATTGCATCGCATCCCAATAGGTTATTTTCCCTTTCGCTAATGCACTGGCTCAAAGCTTGTCTTTCAATAGTATTAGATGCTGCAACAGTGAGTTTGAGCTCCATCCATATCATATAAAAGTCACCCATGAACAATTGAGTGCTTTGCAGCTTTTCAGTGGCAAGGTATGCCGGTTTCAGGGTATTAACAAGTCGTTTTATATCACCCCAATCAGTTGCAGTCAGTTTCACTGAACTTTTCAGCCGCCTTTCGCAAAATTCCTCAAATTTTTCCAGAGTGCTCAACATGGTGTACGTTGAATTCCAACGAGTCGCTACATCTAGCACAGGTTGTGGCAATGACTCTTCCGCTATCAAATATCTACACTCCAGAAAAAATGGCATAATATAATATGTATTAAAAAAAGAAAATAAACAAATTACCTGTACGCCGGCGTTCTCAAAAGCTTCACAGTCCGTCGTGCTTTTTCGACCAGAAAAAAACCTCTTTAAGCGGTAAAAGTCTAGTGACGAAAACATTTCCATGCCACAAAATTTCTGATATCCAATTTTGTGACGAAATATATTAAATTTTGTATATATTTAATTTATTATATACTAGGGGGCTCCGCCCCCTGCTCGCTTCGCTCGCGAACCCCCGCTCGTTTATTGTATATGCCAAAAAAAAATGAATATTCATACAAAGTAAAAAAAAAAATTGGCATTCGGCACTTTGCGCAAAAAGCTTCAGCTTCTTTGCATCTAAAAAATAACTTTTTGCGCAGTGCCGAATGCCAATTTTTTTTTTTACTTTGTATGAATATTCATTTTTTTTTGGCATATACAATAAACGAGCGGGGGTTCGCGAGCGAAGCGAGCAGGGGGCGGAGCCCCCTAGTATATAATAAATTAACATATATAAAAAATGTAATATATTTCGTCACAAAATTGGATATCAGAAATTTTGTGGCATGGAAATGTTTTCGTCACTAGACTTTTACCGCGTAAAGAGGTTTTTTTGGGGGATATCAGAAATTTTTGCAATCGCCTCTGCTTTTGATTTATTAGAAAAGAGGAATTAAATTGCCTATATATAAAATATTTTAAAGTGATTTAAAACGTAGATTTTTCTCAAATCGCCAAAGAAATATTTTTCCACCTGCAGCTTTTTACCTATGTACTCCAGAAAAAATATATCTTATATATATTTATAAATAGATTTCGATCTTGCTGTAATCGCAATTATAAAATACTTTATCTGCCGCAAAAATAATTCACCACTTGCAAGGAGAATATTTCCACATGCACTGCAAGCAGTGCAAGTAGTGTACATGCAGTAGTGCCAAGATAAAAGGTATATTCAGTTAACAGGTAATATCTTGCCCAAACGAATTTTGACAGATATATGTTGTATGTCAAAAAACGCGGAATGGAATTGTCTTCAACATATACCATATTTAAAAGTGATTTGAAACACAGATTTTTCTTAAATCGCCAAAATGTGAGAAAAAATACCTTTTTTTACCTGTAGCTTTTTACCTGTGTTCTTCAGCAAAAAAGTTTACAGCTATGCTTAAAAGCCCTTCAAGCTACCTTTTCAACGATGTATAGATCACATCTGTAGCATCTATAGTTTGGATGCTATGATTTTAGCGGTTTTTAGCGATTTCCCGCTAAACTAGCGATTTTTCGGAAAAGTCGTAGAACAAACGTCTCTAGATTTTTGAGCGGGAACAAGTCCTCATTCAATCTTTTAAGCTAAATCAACGATTTCATCCAAACAAACAACAAACAAACAAACAAACAGACTGACTTTTCATCTCATTTTCGGAAGGCGACTAAAAATTTCAAAATTAATTATCTTTTGAACCAGTAGTCGGATTTCGATGATCGAGGTGTCATTCGACGCGTATTTTTGATTAGAATAGTAAAAAATTCAAAAACAATTCAAAAAGGCTCCAACGGCTCCATTAGCTCTAATAATTTAAATTTTCCCCCCCCACTTGCACCTGTTTATCTCAAGAACCAGGTGAGTTTCCAAAACTCTTAGTATGCACATTTGTAAGTTGAGTTGATACCTTTCGATCGGTATATAACTCGACCTGATCGGACAGTAACAGCAAATTTTCCATTCTTCCTGTGTATATATGCTAGTCGCCTTCGCACCCTTCGTGCTGCTTTCGTCATCCGTCGTGCTTTTTCGATAAAATCGACAGATTCGAGGCGTCGTAAAAAATCCTTTACAACAAGTTGAAGGGTGTGTGCTGCACATTTTATCGAACTTATTGAATGAATATTTAAGTTCTTAAGTAGCTTTTCATCATCGATATACTCAGTGGCTTCTTCTTCGTCATCAACATCATCTTCTTCACTGCTTAGCAGTTCCACTGCCTTGACCATGTTTCGACCATTATCTGTCGTGATTGTATAAATTTGTCCCTTTGAAATGCTGAAATCAGTTAATATGGTCTTTATTTCATGGCAAAGATTTTGGGATGTGTGCGATGTTTTCAGCTCTATCAGTCCCAAAGTTTTTATGCATATTTCTCCGTGATCAATAAATTGCACATTTACCCCAAGGATTCCGCGATTGCATCTTGTGGCCGTGTCCATTTTTAAGCAGAGGATTCTATTTTTTATGCTTTCCACAATTTCGCATTTTATTTGGCTGTATTTTTCGTCGACTAAACTCATAATATTTCTGGACGTTACAGCGGGCATATCCAAGCCACTAAATATTTGAGCTGTTAATGTCTTAAAGCCTTTAGAATCCAGTATTGCCAACGGAAGTTTTGCTGCGGTCACCAGGTCTATACAAGCATTCTTAGCTTCCTCTTGCCCCATTATCACCGAAAACTTCTTTTTCTTTTCAGGCACTTCGGTTTCATTTGCTTCTGCCACTTTATTGTATTCAGTCTTGTGCGTATCTTTTAAATGCCGCTTTAAATTACACAAGTAATTGCCACTGAAAGTCCCTTTGCATATCTTACACTTCGAAAAATTGTTTTCTACGTTGAATGTAAAAAAATTACGCACAAGACAATTACGTTTGCGACCCATCTTATAAAGCGATCAAGCTTAGTTCGGATGCTTGATATATTTTTAACGGCGTATATTGCGTATATCCTTTTATGGCAACTCCGTTTTTATTGAGTATGAGTAGCTCTCTAATCTTATATTTGTTATTAATACAGAACAGCAATTACCGATCGGAAGCTGTTATTTGGCTCAACGACTCGTCGTTTCAATCAATAAAAATATATATATTTACATCAATAATAAAAATAAACCTTACGTTTTTTTTTTAAGCGGAATAAATATCATTATTAATATCTATTTAATTATTTAACACTGTTTTTTCATGTTTCGATGCAAGTTTGAATAGGGTTACCGTACTCCGATAAAAAAATAAATTATGCTGGGAGGTAGATATGGTGTCCCTTTATAGGGATAAAAAGTAATTGTTTCGAGGAGAAACTGTTTTGCTTCCCCTTTTTAGCCGATTTGCTAATTACGAAAATAAGTTTTGTAAAACGAGACGCGGTTCCAATTGTACGTTTCGTTTATTCGACAGCGAAGTTAATAGTGGTGGTAGAACATAGAACAAGATCAGCTGAACTATGTATCGATATGCGATATTTACAAAGTGCATCGATGTATGCGATATTTACAAGATGGTATGCTGTTTACTATTTACATTTGCATAACAATCGTTTACAATTAGAAGTTGATTAAATTAAAATTATTGTGGTGGCGTGTTCTGCTGCGAACAGTAATATTGGTAAAAATCTTAACACAGAATCCGTAAATTACTTTTGAGTTTTATTTTGAGCGAAAAAAATAAAACTCATTCATAATGATTATTTTTGAGTTTTATGATATTACTCAAAAATAATGATCATCATTAAGAAAAAAAATTAAAAATTAAAATATAATCATTATAATGTAATTTTTATAATATAACTTATAATGATTACGGTCCCTGTTAAATACAGCTTGACTTCTGCCCTTTAAATAAGAAAAAATCAGCTTAGTGGCGGTATTTGAAAATTTAAAAAACTTTTCTAGCTTAGTGCATAGAACTTCGTGGTTTACCGTGTCAAAAGCTTTACTAAAATCCAAAAGCGTCAAGAAAGTCACTTTGCTTTCGTCAACTTCACTACGAATATCTTCAGTTATTTTTAGTATTGCTGTCGTACGACTTCTCTTTTCCCGAAAACCAGACTGCTCATTGATCAACAAAGAGTTTGTGCTAAGATATTTCTTAATTTGTACGGCCATCAAGTGCTCAAACATCTTCGACAAAAAGGGTAAAATTGAAATTGGCCTAAACTCATTATTAGCTTTAGCTAAAGGAATAATCTTAGCTAACTTCCAAATTTCTGGATAGCTTGAGGTCATAAATGCTGTGTTGCAAATGTGCGTAATGTGGCTTACAATTTTAGGAAGAATTGCTTTAATAAATATTGGGTGCATATCATCTAATCCTACTGCGTTCGACTTAATTTTACAAACAGAATCGAGGACATCACAACACGTTACACATATAAAATTAAAGGTATTATCACAGGTATTAGTTTCTACAGTGTCAAGATAGATATTTGTCATGATTTCAGGTACGTTTGCACAAATTTAGTTCATTTAGTTCATTTACGTCTGTTGTGATCTTGGGAGAACTTTTTTCTTTATCAATGCCCAACTGTCTCAGTTCATTCCATTTTTGCTTGCTGGATATTGCACTATTAAATTTTAAGGAGTAATGATTGCACTTAGCATCATTAATCATTTTATTTACATTTTTCCTCAGTATCTTAAATTGTCGATAATAGTCAAGTGTTCGATATCTTTTCCATTTCTTATATGCTAAATCTCGTTGTGAAATTTTATTTACAATATTTTGGTTAAACCATGGCTTATGCTTCTCATTAATTACTTTACGCCTTAATGGAACGAATTCATTATACAAATTATTTATGTTTTGGCAAAAATTATTTAGTTGGGCATCAATATCTGACGACGAATATATAGGAGTCCAGTCACATAGATCAATTTCAATATTTAAGGTTATAACGTCAATATTTTTAAAACCTCTGTAGGAATAGAATATGTCGTCAAAAATTGGATTAAAGTTATATTTAAGGAAAATAAGGTCATGTTTTGAAAAGTCTGGTGCCGAAATCTGGTCATAAAGTACAATCTTATTTAAGTTATTAACAAAAATCACGTCAAGCAACGTGCTTGTCGTATTTGTAAAGTGGGTAGGCTCAGGAGAGTTGACCAAGCTTAAACCAAGCGAGAGCATTTCATCGCGTAAGTGCCGCTCTACTAGCATGTTGCTATTAAGATCGCCAATTATTATAACGTTCGAATATGTCAATGACAAGCTTGAAATGTAGTCAATAATGTCCGAGAAGTCAATTGTACGGTTTGGTCGATATATGCATCCTAACAACATGCTTGTCATACTTCTCCTACCCGTTATCTGTAGAAACAAGTATTCAATTGCACTCCCGGCGGCTTGTTTACGGATTACTTTAGTCGTCAATTTCTTGTTAACATATATTGCTACTCCCCCTGCATGACTTTCACGGTCGGACCTATACAAATTATACCCATCACATAAGACCAAAACATCACGAAGTTGAGGGACGAACCAAGTTTCAGACACACATATAACATCTACATTTGACTTCACAAACAAATACCTGAACTCCTCAATTTTACCTGCAAGACTTTGTGCGTTTATGTGGCATATATTAAGCCCATTTCTTTGTTTTGCAAGAACCCTAATCAAAGTGTTACTATTCGCTGTGGTTGACCTTATATTTTCAAAGAAATTGAATTGAATTGAAGAAGTATCGCGCGCAGCTTAAGAGAGACAAGTATATTTATATATCTTATTAAAAGAGAGTTATTAAGAGATATTACAAAATAATTAAAGCTATTAAAACCTATACGTGACAAAGAGAAATCAATACTAACTGTTACGACTCGGCTTTTTTCTGTGGGGCAACGCCGGCTAGCTTGGTCACCTCAGGGGGGGTTGTTAACCAATTGCCCGCCGAGCCGCACAATCGCAATCATCGATTCGCACTCTCAACAATTCACAATACTACACGACACAAACATCGCACAAAACAACAGAAATATCGGACACACATATCGGCGGCTTCGCTCTTGATACCGCAGCGTACCCACCCTACCTGTGGCGGCAACTTTAAAATTCAAATCCGTTGCGCCACCCAACATAATATGTTTTTCGACGACTATCTTACTCCATGACGATGCGATCCCCCTCCCACAATAAATCACTCATTATTTTCGTTTCAATTCCTTAATATTTATTTATATTTAGCCCTATCATATTTAATTATAATTTAACAATGTTCGTAATAAATGTATGTTATTATTTTATTATTTCTGATCTGTTTGGTGTTTCTATTTAACTATCCTGTATAAATTTTATGGCTCACTGTTATTGTTTTGTTGTCTGTGTGTTATATGTTTATTTATATATTTTTTAAGCGACTACAGGGGCCTAATAAACCTGCAGATCTCTGTGGGGAATATTTAGGGGCCTGTAGGGAAGATAATATATATATATATGTGTGTATACGTATAATTGTAGGGCAGGACCAGTGGCAAAAATAAATAAATGAACACAAACAAAAACGAACAATAAATAAATAAATACAAATGGAAGGAAAACAAAAAGATAACAAAATCAAAATAAATTGTAATTGACAAATTGAAAAATGTCCGACATCAAAAAAAAAAATGTGCGAAACAATAAATGAATAAATAATAAATGATTGAATTGAACGATAATAAATAAATAACAAATAAATAAATTAAACAAAAATTATAAATAATAAATAAATAAATTTAACAGTACAAAATGATAACTTGATTTTACGTTAATAACAAAAGCATAGGTAATCAACAAATAATAATAAATAGTAGCTAATACGCCTCCGGTCCAGTGGAAAAGAAGGGGGAAGCAAAGTGATACAGCTCACCCCGAGATTAGCGCAGCTGACCGCCGAACTGCAGGTGCTTCCAAAAACATACGCACTGCAGGGGTCGCTGACGTCACCACCTGCCGTTTCACGGCTACTGCTGCTACTGTGTGTTTGTGGTGTGCGTGTATTTGGGCGGGCTTTTATTAAATTTTGTGTTGTTGTGTATTTGATAACTTATTTGTTTTTGTTGGTGCGAATTTTAGTTTATGTTTTAATTGTGCGTAAATATATATCTGTTTCTATTGTTTTGTTTTGGTTGTTTCACTCATGATTTGTTTTCGCCAACTTGTGGCTGTTTGGTTGTACTGTGGTTGTTGTTGCTGTTGATTTTTATGTAGCTTAGTTTATTTTGTCAACTTGTGACTGTTTGCTATATTGTTGTTGTTGCTGTTGCCACTGCACATTGGGCGGAATTGCCCGTTTTTTGGCAAAAAGTCTAAATTCTATTTTATAATATTTTTATGGTTATAATATTTTTTCCAGTAAGTAATTGTCCCTCCTCATCGAAAACAATAAATTTAAATTTTATTATGCAACACTCGTTTAACACCAGCCCTTCAAACTCAGCTGTTTGAGCCATGCGGTGTCTGCATGTGGTCCGATTTGAAAATTTCATATTTGTTTGTCAGTCTCCCATTTTTAAACGGTTTGAAGAATCTAAATAGTTTAAAATGGAAAATAATCACCAAGGTGTGTAGAAAAGAGTTGTATATGTGTTTAATTATATGTGCTTTTGTTTCGTTATGTTTTCAATGTTATTAATAAACCATAATTTTTGTCGAATCTAACCTCAATATAGCTGTGTTTCGTGGAGTATATCTAGCAAGATGAACGTGGATTATAAAAAGTGCTTATGTGGTAGTATGCGTTATTATGTATATATTTATGTAGAGTTTAAATCATAAGCGGAATTTTGCGGTTTTTCGAAATACTCCAGTAGAAGTTGGTGTGTTTTTATGCTTGAAAATTGGATATTTCCCAGGTGTTAGATGGGGAGGGGGGTAGGAACATGGTCAAATGAAAAAACAAAGAAAATTATAAATTCTAGTTTAGTCTGATTAGCAATCATGCAAAGTTTGAAATATTTTCCTTTATATTGAAGCTTTTTAAAAAAAAATATACATTTTTCAATGAGTCGTGGAAAAAGCGAAAAGGAGGTCCATTTTTTTTAGGTCCAACTAAAAAAACGAAAAAATTATAAATTGTACTTTAGCCTAACTAAGATTCATGCCAAGTTTCAAGTCTCTAGCTTTATATTACGATTTTATATAAATATATTACACTTTTTTTTCATAGTCGTAGTGGGAGGGGGAGGTGAAAGCATGGTCCAAATCTAAAAAAAAAAAATTCAAAATTCACAAATAATATGAATAGGAAATTCTCCAAGTTTCAAGTTTACCTATGTTTGCATTTATTGATTCACTCGCTTGCAGAAAAATCAGCCTGTTGCTATGCCAAATTCTCTCCCTCTCTTTCTGCTTACGCCGAGTCAACGGCCCATCGCCCTTGCCATTGACCCATATCGTTGCATTGCGAGCAAGCCGCCCACGCATACACAAAAGCCCACACAAAATATACTCGGCCGCCAGACCCAGATGCAACATAAGCAACAGTAGCGAACATAAATAACACATAAATAAAAATACCAGCTTTTACCAGCTTTTTTACCAGCATATTACATATGCTTCTGGCATTGTTACCTTTGCTGGGAGGTTTTCAATATGCGCACCCAACATTTTTTAAAAACATATTATATTTATATCAAAATCAGTTTAAGCAAATAGAATACAGTCTGCTAATAAAAAACAATTTTTAGAAAAATTGCTCACGCTAGGAGTTGAGCCCGCGTCTCCCGAACATTGCAAACTTGACGTTAACTTAGCACCTTAGAACCAGTGCTGCCAATTTTTTATCAAGAAAAAAAAGCTGTTTTTAACTGGAGAGAAGGCAAAAAAGAGCTGAACATATTCTTAAAAAAAAGCGCAAAAATATCGGTTTTTTTATGGTCTCGATTCGAGGTGGAGAACTATCGATGGCACTATCGGCACGATCCATGGTGCCTCGCGCTATCCGAGCCGCCATCGATGGCAGACCTGCACTATCGATAGTAGTCGATAGTTTTTTATGACGTTCAAATCGTCCCAGAATGGGGCACATTTGGCATCTGCAGCTTCGGAAACATTTAAGTTTTGTGTTTAATAATAATATATATTTCCATGACATGGATAAGTTCCTTACTATAGTCGAAATAGGTAAAGAAGAGCGTTACGGAACTGAACCTAATACAAATTTTAATGTTTTAATATATGTGTACCCGCCACTACAGTCGAGTCCGAGCGCATGCTCAGTTCGCTGGAAAATGTTTTCGATGCGCGGGGAGCTTTGGCTATTACAATAGCTCATAGCGAAACATTTTTCTTGATAACGAATCTAATCTTATTTTTTTAGTTTTATAATACCTAAATTAATACCAATTTTAAATTTTAGTTGGAATTTTATATAAAAATTTCTAATTTTTGGAATTGGAATTTAGCATACATACTATATATGCTCAAATTAACACACTATCGAAAACTATACGATAGTTATCGATGGTTTGAAAAAAGAATATCGCTGACTATCGATGGTACCGACTATCGATAGTTCTCTACCTCTAGTCTCAATTTGGGTGTTTTATAAGATTTTCTGCAGTTCGTCGAACTCTTCGCGATCTATTTTTTTTTTTTTTTTTTTGGAAGCCGCCCATCGCATTTGTGTGTATTTCTTTTTTCTCTCGTCCGTGTTGCATCCCTGCGAAGCCATGCCCTTAAGCTCCTCGCTCTTTCGCCAAGCATCACGGCATTTTTGTTTATATTATTTTGGCATAGCAAAATATGTGTAAATCACACATACGCGCATTTTTTATGGGTGAAAAAAGTTTGCCTTAAAGTAGTGGAGGTGGTATTAGTGGTGGTATTAGCAAATATCGATAAAACATATGATTAAGCTACCACTCTTCCACACTTTAAGTATATTTCTTCCAAAAGTGGTATATATGTTTAGCGAGTTAGTAACCGTTTTTACAGATTTGTAAAATATGGTATTTTTTTGGTACCAAATTTGTTTTCTTGCAAGGTGACAACCGTTATGCTACATATTTTCATGAAATTTGTGGCAACATTAAAAAAAAGCTAAAGTTGGCAGCACTGCTTAGAACAGATCTGACTACGGCGATTCTTTATTTTTCTGCCAACACCCTTTTAAAATTCAAAAACATAAAAAAAAACTTTTGCGGATCATCTACTAACAAATTAATTGCATTTAAAAATTAAAAAAAAGTTTTGGCCGTGCCAGAACTCGAACCCGGAGACCCGAACTGAGAGTTCATGCAAAAATCGGACGCTCTACACTTTGCGCCACTGTCAATCTTTAAGAACGACTGTCGAATTATAGATTTCATTGTTACTGGACTGTTAGTCAAATGTAATTGCTGCTGCTGTCCTATTCCAATTCAAAGTAAAACGTATGTATTCAGTTAATAGGTTATGTCTTCCAAACCAATCCACAAAAATTTATGCATGATATATCAAAAAACGCGAAATTGTACAAACAATAACATATTGAAAATTTAAAAAAATCGTTAGCGGCGTTTTCTCAAAAACCGCCAAAATGTGGAGAAAAAAACCTTATTTCACCTGTAGCTGTTTACCTATTTACCTAAAAAAAACTTTGAAGGTATGTCTAAGAGCCCTTCGAAATACCTTTTCAACGATATATAGATCACATCTGTAGCTTCTATTGTTTGGATGCTATGGGGGGTTTTAAGTTTAGCGGTTTTTAGCGATTTCCCGCTAAGCTAGCGATTTTTCGAAAAAGTCGTAGAACAAACGTTTCTAGATTTTTGAGCGGGAACAAGTCCTCATTCAAACTCTTAAGCTAAATCAACGATTTGATCAAAACAAACAAACAGACAAACTGACTTTTCATCTCATTTTTGGAAGACGACTTAAAATTTCAAAATAATTTATCTTTTGAACTAGTAGTCGGATTTTGATGATTGAGGTGTCATTCGACGCGTATTTTTAAAAAATTAAAAATGTTGACCAAAAGGCTCCAGCGGCCCCATTAGCTCCAATCATTTAAATTTTGCCCCTCCCACTTACACCTGTTTATCTCATGAACCAGGTGAGTTTTTAAAAAAAAATGCACATTTGTAAAGCCCAATTTACACGATCGGTTTCCGACCGACACTTTACGTTAATAAATCGTCGGTCTCGTGTGAACACGCAACATTTTAAAGCGTCGGTTTGTCATCGAAGCAAACTTTACATGTGAGAATGACATTTTTTGGTATTTTTTGGTGCTTGTTGAATGGCAACATTTTCCATCGGTCAAAAAGTGTCGGTCGGAAACCGACCGTGTGAGGAGATTGGGCTTAAGTAAATTGATACCTTTCGATCGGTATATTACTCGACCTGATCGGACAGTCATAGCAAATTTTCCATTCTTCCTGTGTAGTGTATGCTAGTTGCCTTCGCACCCTTCGTGCTGCTTTCGTCACTAGCGCGGACTGCCGTCCGCAGTGATTATTTGCAAGTGCATAGAAATATAGAGGTAAAAAATGGGTCATGGTTTTATTTGTTTAGTTTAATTAGTTTGTCTGATACTCTTACAGAAACCTACTGTCCAGATATATTACAAAAAACTGCTGGAGGAAACAAAGATTGAAGCCTCCTGGAATCTGGCTCGTTACAAGGTTCGCCATCTAAGGACCGGCTTGCAAAAAGCAAGTGCGTTTAGCAAGTCCACTGGGGCCGGAGTGGAAGAAGGGTACGCTGAAACCACCGTGCGAGGTACAATAAAATATTTTTTTAAGTATTGTTGGATAAAAAAATTGTTAAGGATGTGTCCCTACTAAAAGCAACTGGAAGTCATTTATTCTGGTGGGAAAGATAAGAACGTGGTTGCTGTGGAGCCAGAGAACTATCTCCTATGGACCAGTGACAATGCAGTTGCAGATCAGGAGTCGTCATTAGAGGCCCCATTTGTTATTGAAATGGACAACTCATCGGGTTTAAATGACTCCAAATCCACCGAACTATCATTCGTGGAAAAGACAAAGATGAAGGCCCAAAAGACTTTATTGGCGCAGCTGGTCTCAATTGAGTCGAGTCGGAGTTCCGTGAGGATCGGCTAAAAATAGATAGAGAGTCTCTCAACCTACAGGTTGATACATTTTTGTGGAGCAAGGAAATAGAAGAGCGCATACTAAGATTGGAAGAAGGAAGGAAGGGAATGGATGAATGCAAGTTGCGATTGGAGGAACGACAAATGCATTTAAAGGAAAAGCAGGTTGAAAATTAATTTAAGCTTAAGCAACAGGAGCTGGAGCAGAAAGAGAGAATTTTAAAACTAGAGCTTGAGCGGAAATATAAAAACCATCATAAAAGGAGTAAAAATCGGAATTTTCATTTAAACATTAAATTATACAAAGACTTTCTTTTGTTTTCGAATTCCAAACAGAGTGCACCACTGGGTTCAGCCTCGGTGTGACGATCACAGTTTAATTCCACTTCTTCATCAATGTCTTCTCCGTCACATTCTTTTATCAGAAGCAAACAAGCACCCAATTGCAAAACAAATGCTGGCTTTTTGTGTCCTTTAAACGGATGCGCAGTTCTTTAAGGCTGCAAAACCTCCCTTTAAGGACCCAAAGCAATTCTCCACTCCCACACGATATTGTCTGTGCCTTTTGTTGAATCGTAACTGCTGGTCCATATCCATTATTCGGGAGTTACTCCGAAAGGGGTTTACCAATAACGTTGACTGTGGGTGGGCGGAGTCCCCTGTGATCCACTCCTCTCCAGAAAAATATCGCTCAGGGTATCTACCTATTGAGCAGTTTTTAAATTCTTTTAAGTCGTGGTAACTGCCAGGACTTACAATTACTGCATTTCTTATGCGCAGTTTGTGGTCACAAACGACTTGCAGCTTCACAGAATAGATGCGCTGACATGAAAAATATACTTCATGGCGCTTGGCCGGCTTCTCGAAAAGCTTAATTTCGCTGCCATCGATATATCCCAGACAATGTGGCAACTCCTCGAACATTCGCTCCACAAGGTGTTAAATTAGGCCATCGTAAGTGTATACTTGGGCATCAAGCGTAAAATAGCTGTGAAAA
The DNA here is from genome assembly GCA_037043435.1 of Drosophila suboccidentalis. Taxonomy (NCBI): domain Eukaryota; kingdom Metazoa; phylum Arthropoda; class Insecta; order Diptera; family Drosophilidae; genus Drosophila; species Drosophila suboccidentalis. The sequence continues at coordinate 51,374 of JBAMBK010000995.1, forward strand.
CCAGAGATTTTGGCCAAGGTTCAATCATCTCCAATCCCAAAGATTGTGCATATTTTTCTTACAGATGCTTTGCTTCCGGATGAACCCAGACGGAACAATACAATTGCAAGCTGCAAGCACTTTATCCACTTTAATCAAATTAACCACATTGGCAAATTGATATTTGGACACGCGCAGCATTTGCTTGAATCGTCCGTCGCCAAAGGAGCTGAAGATGTTGTTTCTCCACTCAATTGATTTTGGCACGCCGACGCTTAACCCCCGCCGACATGATTACCCTCATGTCGGCACAACATGCGGCACACCTCCAAACAAAAAAAAAAATCCAAAATTAGAGGGCGATTTACGATGAATTTAGGTGTACAAATGTTACGAAATGCGATTATTTCGCACATTTATGCACACAATCAATAAAAGAAAACGGCAAATGCGCAATTTACATTTGCGTGTAACAACCACAGCTGTTTTCATGAGGAGCACAATACTGTGCGGAGCAGAACTGCTTGTTGATTTCCAGGGCTGAGGGCGGGTTGCCACCCGGCAAATTTCCCTTTTTAGTATTTTTTCTTTTCTGATTCCTTTACGGTGGAAACGAACATTTAGCTGAGGAAGAAGAAGGATAAATAAGAAAAAACGTGGCATCACAAACCAGGCTTAAATTTAATCAAGAAAAAGGCAACATTTTCTTAGTGGGAATTAGTGGAAATCCAAACGGGAATACTCAGTGAGACTCGAGAGAGAAGAAGAAGAAGCATAACCTGGTGCATGTTTTAAAACACCCTGCAGTACGCTTGCTGGGGCGTTTGGCACCACCAAGCAGAAAATTCACTGCTTAATAATAAAATTAAAAACACCCACTTATTAAATCCGCAGTCCGCGCTAGTGACGAAAGCAGCACGAAGGGTGCGAAGGCGACTAGCATATATACACAAGAAGAATGGAAAATTTACTATGACTGCCCGATCAGGTCGAGCTATATACCGATCGAAAGGTATCAATTTACTTACAAATGTGCATTTTTTTTTAAAAGCTCACCTGGTTCATGAGATAAACAGGTGTAAGTGGGAGGGGCAAAATTTAAATGATTGGAGCTAATGGGGCCGCTGGAGCCTTTTGGTCAACATTTTTAATTTTTTAAAAATACGCGTCGAATGACACCTCAATCATCAAAATCCGACTACTAGTTCAAAAGATAAATTATTTTGAAATTTTAAGTCGTCTTCCAAAAATGAGATGAAAAGTCAGTTTGTCTGTTTGTTTGTTTGGATCAAATCGTTGATTTAGCTTAAGAGTTTGAATGAGGACTTGTTCCCGCTCAAAAATCTAGAAACGTTTGATCTACGACTTTTTCGAAAAATCGCTAGTTTAGCGGGAAATCGCTAAAAACCGCTAAAATTAATATCATCCAAATGATAGAAGCTACAGATGTGATCTAAATATCAGGACTTGCCGGCGGGATAAATTGGCATTCTATCCTTTCCTTTTGCACCTCTTCCTTTTGGTGCTTGGTTTGCTTCTCTGTGACATTGTCTAAAGTGGTTTTCTCTCTGTTCTTTGGCTCCTTCTCGGCCTCTGCTTCTTGTTCCGCTTGCTCTTGTTGTACGCTTTTATTGTGCTTGGAGTCCTTAAGTTGATCGATCTTTTTTAGCTGTTGTGAGGCAGCATTCTGCTGGCCTCACAACACACACAGTATTTGCAATTTCAACATTGGGCTGGTGTGACCAGAAAGGGATCAGCTGGCAACCTGGATTAATTGGCAACGTCAGTTGAACCAGCCGATCACGAAGAACCAGCGCAGCGGAGAATCGCGTCCTTTTCGTTCGTTCATATAGTTCTAAGGAACAACGAACTGGAGCGCGATCGTTCATCGAGTTCAAGCCGTGAACGACGAAGAAAAGATGGTGGAATTTCCGACACGCCGGTGGACTTCACTTTTCTGACGGGCTCAAAGCGAGCAGACGTGTTTTTTTTTTAACTCAACAAGCAAGCCAACGACGGAAAACATTTTACAAAGAAAACAGAAAACAACGTGTGCAACATCAGCAGCAACAAAGTGCGCAACCACCAGCAACGACAACAAGACTGCAGGAGGCCGCCGCCACTATTGTGTGTGTGTGTGCGCGAGTTATGTATAAGTCCACTCCATTCCCAGAACATAATATAAAACCAGACAGTCTACAAACCCCAATTAGCCAGAAAGTACAAGAGCTATTGAACTCGTTAAATGCTTAATAAGTGATTTCGCAACACGAGTTTAATAAACTCTTTTAAAAACGAAAACATCCGGTTTAGCAACCGAAACACAAATACAATACACCTAATTCCAATTAATTGTACCAACACGAATATATACTAAAACACATGTATGTCAAATAAGTCTAATCAGCATAATCATGGAATATGCATTGAATTCCAAATAATTATACCAATACAAATAGATATGGAGACACATGTACGTAGCATAAGTTAATCAGCACTTTTATGTAAAAGCTTTCATTTATACATTTTGAATAAAGAGTTAGTTAGTTGATTCTAGCCACTGAAATATAAATGTCGTGTTTTTGTACTACGTCGTGAACTTCGCCGAAATAATTATTTTTTAATAAACGCATCCTCCAATTCCATAATTGGCGCAGCCGGTAGGATCCTTTTTCGTTAAAGAGGATCCAGCGATAACATTCGAACCAAATAAATAAATTAAGGAAAACTGAGGGCGAAAGAAAATAAAAATAATTAACATTTATTGGCCGACGAAAACTAAAAATCAGTTTTAACTAAAAATCAGTTTACCTACAAATCAGTACAGTGTACAAACGGCACAAATAAAACTAAAAATCAGTTTTAACTAAAAATCAGTTTACCTACAAATCAGTACAGTGTACAAACGGAATCAACTCTTGCACAAATAAAACTAAAAATCAGTTTTAACTAAAAATCAGTGTAGTGCAATAATAAATAAAAATTAAAATTCTGGCGTCAAGAAAGCAGCAAAGACTAGCGAATTTCGACAAAACAAGAATGGCTCAAGAGAACCCAACAATGCCACAGGCAGACCTGTTAGAACAACTGGCTATTAGAGAACAGCAGCTGGAACAGTTACGGCAAGCTTATGTACAACTTCAGACCAACAACACTAGTACAGCACAGCAAGGACGACTGTTCAAAACAATTAGTCACCTAGCCACGTTCACGGGAACAGGGGACATCTCGATAAATTCATTCTTCAGCAGCGTGGAATATCTACTCTCGTCAATACAAGACCCGGAATTGAAGCGAGAAGCCACACGGACCATTTTCTATAGGACGATTCAAGGACAAGCCAAGGATGTAGTGATCAACGTACCGGAACCCGACAACTGGGAGCTGATAAAAGCAACTTTAAAATTGAGGTACAGACCAGACACGGAACCACACCAACTCTACCGAAGAATCTGCGATTTAAAAGTGAATACGGTGAGCGAACTAGCTGTGGAAATACAAAATATAAAATATAAAACAGATGAGCTAATAGTTTATCATAAGTACGACAACTTTATAGATCTAAGTAATATTGAAAGCTTATTAGTCAATACAGTAAAAGAAATGACACAAGGCACACTACTAGACAAAATTTATGAAGAGAGAGAATTAGGCGCAATATTGAAAACAATGATGTTACGCAGATATGAGAACAGTTGTATTAGATATCAATATAGAAAAGCCAGACCCAACAGAAATAATTCAGAGGCAGGGCCGAATAACAGAAATCAGGGAAATAATAATCAAAATATGCAACAACAACAGAACTATAGGAATGTTAATCAGAATAATAACCAACAGCAAAACTATAGAAACACTTATCAGAATAATCAGCAAGTTCCAGAAACTCAAGATTGGAACCAAACTAATAAGAACCAGCAACATAATTACCGAAATAACAATTCAGGGCAATTTAGACAAAATAATGTACAACAAAACGTACGAAGCAACAACTCAGGACAAAGTAGACAAAATTATCAACAAACAGGCTCGCAGCAAACTAGGCAGTATAAACCAGGTAATGCAGTACCCATGGAAATAGATAATTTAGAAACTGACCAGACCAGGAGTAGGGATGACCAATATCAAAATGACGATTACAACGAATACATCAACGACCAAAACAACGATTCAAACCACTATTACGAACAACAGGCAGAGGTTAATAATGCCGTTTTTTTTACGAAGCAGCCTCGGAATGCCTACCATTAATAGAACTTAACATAAATAAGGAAAAATACGTAGCGTTAATAGATACGGGAGCCACCTTAAGCTTGGTGAACGATCAAATAAACAGTTACAGACAAATTAAATTGAACAGACCAATACCATACAGCACGATAAACAGCAGAGACGTAATACAGTACGAAATACACACAACAGCACCAAGAGAATTTAATTTACCAAATAACGCAAGGGTACGATGGAAAGTAGCCCCACTAACAGGAAGGAAATATAGTTTCATCATAGGAATAGACCTCCTCAATTTTCTAAACGCTTTTATCAACATCGAAAAAAAAATTTTAACATTAAATCATAAAGAAAATTCAATCATCAATAACCCATATCAGTACAAGGAAGTATGTACATTAGAAAGTAAGGAAGGAAACCTCGGTAACCTAGACTTAGAACATTTAAATAAAGAAGAACGGAAAGAAATTGAACTTATTTTACAACGGTACAGTGAACTATTTTTTAAAGAAGGAGACATATTGACGAGTACGACAGAAATCGAACACGAAATACGGACAACCACAGACGAACAACTAAATTCAAAACTTTACAGGTATCCACCACAACATGAGGAAGAAGTAAGGAGACAAATAAAAGAAATGACAGAACAAGGTATAATAAGAAAAAGTAATTCAAGATATTCAAGTCCTCTGATAGTAATACCGAAAAAAATAGACAACTCAGGCAAAAAAAAATATCGAATTGTAATTGATTATAGAAAGTTGAATGAAATTACCATAGATGACAAGTTCCCGATCCCAAACATCGACTCAATTTTAGACAAACTCGGAAGAGCACAATACTTCACGACGTTAGACTTAGCAAAGGGATATCATCAGATATTGGTTAAGGAAGAGGATAGGAAGAAGACAGCATTCGTAACGCCACACGGCTTATATGAGTTTATAAGAATGCCATTCGGGTTAAAAAATGCCCCAGCCACTTTTCAAAGGCTGATGAATGAAATTTTGAGGGACCACATAAATAAAAAATGTGTCGTATATCTAGACGATATACTAATTTTTAGCACTTCATTAAAAGAACATATTCAGGCAATCAAAGAAATCTTCCAAATTCTTGAAGAAAAAAATTTAAAAATTCAAATAGATAAATGCAATTTTATGAAAAGAGAGACAGAATTTTTAGGACACATCTTGACAAAAGAAGGCATTAAGCCAAATCCCAATAAAATCGCGATTATAGAAAAATTGATACTACCCCGGACGGAAAAACAGATAAAAAGTTTTTTAGGAATAACGGGTTACTATAGGAAATTTATTAAAGACTACGCTAAAGTAGCACAACCAATAACAAAATATTTAAAGAAAAATGTAAAAATTAATTCAAAAGATCCGACTTACGTCGAGGCATTCGAAAAATTAAAACACATGATCAGCTCACACCCAATTCTTAGATTTCCAAATTTCGAAAAATTATTTACTCTTACGACAGACGCGTCGAACTATGCAATAGGGGCAGTTTTATCCCAAGAAGGACACCCAATTTGCTATGCATCTAGAACATTAAATAATCACGAAAAAAATTATTCGGCAACCGACAAAGAATTTTTGGCAATTCTTTGGAGTGTAAATTACTTTAGACCATATTTGTATGGAAGAAAGTTTAAAATACTAACAGATCACCAACCTATAAAATTCTTACATTCGAAACATAAAGGGAAAGACATTTCACCTAGACATCAAAGATGGTTATTGAAGCTAGGAGAGTACCAATTCGAGATTGATTATTTAAAAGGAAAGGAGAATAGAGTAGCTGACTTTCTAAGTAGACTTGAAGACAACGACTACACTTATAACGAAAATAACGACAAAGAATCAAGTATAAATACGATAGCAAACATGGAAGACGAAGAAGATAATACATCAATAGCGACAATACACTCAGCAGAAGAAAACTTACACGATCATTTTTTTATAAAAGAGGAATTAGTTAATAAATATAAAACGCAGATAATTATTACAAATTGCAAGACAGAAGAATATAAAACAGTAAATAATAAAAGAATAATATTCATAGCAAAACACGATTTTTCAACAATGGGGGAAATTTTTAAGAGATATATAAACAAAGGAAAAATAGGAATATACTCGGAATTACCAGATCATGAATACAATATAGTTCAAGAAAAATTAATAGAAATGTTTTCCAACGACAAGCAAGTAGAATTCATAAAATGCACACTCAGAGCACAAGACATCGAATCCGAAACGGAAGCAGTGAAACAGATATCATTTTACCACGTGAGAGAAAGTATGCATTCAGGTATTCAAGAAACATACAATCAAATTAAAAACAGAATATATTACCCAAAATTGCTAGAATTAGTGCAAGTGGTTATTAACCAATGTGATTGGTGCAAAGAAATTAAATATGATAGGAATCCTATTAAAAACAAGTTCAAGAAAACAGAAACCCCATCAGATAAGAACCAAATTGTTCATATAGATACATATGTAGTGAAAAATACGCACTTTCTAACAGTTATAGACAAATTTTCCAAGTTTGCAGCAGCATATATACTAAACGATAGAAACCACATTACCATAGTAGAGCAACTAGAAGAACATTTCACAAAGATAGGAAGACCAGATAAAATTATAGCTGACAATGAGTTTAACTCTATCAGAATTAAAGAATTATTATCGCAAGAAGGAATAGAATTACATCTTACTAAACCAAATAGTCACACAGGAAACTCGGACATAGAAAGGTTACATAACTCAGTAGCAGAAAAATTTAGAGTAATATATAAAACAGAAGTATCAAACATGACAGTAAAACAGATAATGCAAAAAGCCGTGAGAAACTATAATAACAGATATCACTCTACAATTAAATGTACTCCTAACGAAGCCCAGAACAATAAGGTAGACTTGACAAAAATTAAGGAAAATATAGAAAATACTAAACAAAAAATGTTAGAAAAACACAACAATAACAGAGAAAATTATGAGGAAAAACGAGAAGAAGGGTTTATAAAGAATTATAAGGCAGTTAGACATAAGGAAGCCCCGAAATATAGAAAAGCTAAATTGAAGAATATTGACCCAAAAAATATAAAACGAACTTACAAATTTTCAGAAGATGTTAATGATGATAATATTAATACTGACGACAATGAAAACGATACCAGGAACGTTGACAACCCAGCAAATACTTGATCAAGACGGGTATGCACAAATAGAGATGAAAGATCAAGACATAGTTACAGCAACGGACATAATAATACACATAATAAATTTAAAAGACATCGATAACATTCTAAGTGACCTAGAAAACAACATATTAATGATAAACAACGACAACAAACATATACTACAAACACAATTGACAGAAACAAAACATAAACTTTACACATTATACGGAAACTACACACGTAAAAGACGAGGACTAGTTAATGCAATTGGTAGTGGAGCAAAATGGATGTTCGGTACCATGGACGAAGAGGACAGAAAAGTAATAGAAAATCATCTATCAAAATTCAAAGAAAATATGCAAGAAACTAACGAATTATTGAATAAACAAATTTATATTAATACATACTTTAATGATACAATTCAATATATCAAGCAAATAATAAAGGCAGACAGAAAAGCAATTGAAAATCAATTAAACGCAATTGGAAAATACGAAAATAATAGATATCAGGAGAACTTGTATTACGATCAGCAAATAAAAATTCAGTTAATAAGAAATAAGATAGAACATCTACAAGATAACGTAGCATCGGCTAGGTACAATATATTACACCCTAGCATATTAACGGATAGTGAGATAAAGAAATACAACATTAACTTCAACAAACTAAATCATATCAAGTTAACTACAGCATTGTTTACTAATAATCTATTAATATTCGCAATAGAAATTCCCAAAAATTTTACAACAATTAAAGTGCAACAAATTGTACCAATACCTAATGAGAAAAAATTAGAAATAGATTATAAATCAGAATTAGTATTTAATTACAAAAATGTAACCTACACATATGAAATAAACAAAAAACTAAAAGAAATGAAAATAAGCAAACATTGTATATTTAAGAAAAATTGTAAATTGGTACAACAAAAAGAAATGGAAATATTAGAATTAGACGAAGAAACCATAGTAATCAAAAATGCCAATAACAAAACATTATATCAAAATTGTATCAACGAAAAAGTACAAATTACAAATAATACATTATTACATTTTGCAAATTGTACAATAGGTATAGACGACAACTATTTTACAAACACTTTCGAAATAGAAAACGAAAGAACACTTTATGAAAAAAAGAAACAAATACAAAATTTTACTAAACAAATAACATTTGAAAACATACTAGAAAATTACAAAATTAACTGGATAAACATAAAAAACTTAAAGACACATAAAAACATAACCTATTCATTTAATATCGCAGTAATTTTAATAATAATTATATTAATAACTGTCATTATGTTAAAACACAAGAAAATTAAAGTCCAGCTTAATAATAATAGAATTCAGGAGAATTCTTTTCTAAAGGGGGGAGAAGTTATGTATAAGTCCACTCCATTCCCAGAACATAATATAAAACCAGACAGTCTACAAACCCCAATTAGCCAGAAAGTACAAGAGCTATTGAACTCGTTAAATGCTTAATAAGTGATTTCGCAACACGAGTTTAATAAACTCTTTTAAAAACGAAAACATCCGGTTTAGCAACCGAAACACAAATACAATACACCTAATTCCAATTAATTGTACCAACACGAATATATACTAAAACACATGTATGTCAAATAAGTCTAATCAGCATAATCATGGAATATGCATTGAATTCCAAATAATTATACCAATACAAATAGATATGGAGACACATGTACGTAGCATAAGTTAATCAGCACTTTTATGTAAAAGCTTTCATTTATACATTTTGAATAAAGAGTTAGTTAGTTGATTCTAGCCACTGAAATATAAATGTCGTGTTTTTGTACTACGTCGTGAACTTCGCCGAAATAATTATTTTTTAATAAACGCATCCTCCAATTCCATAATTCGCGTGATTTTTAGCCGCCGCTATTGTGTGTGTGTGTGCGCGGGCTACGTCCAGCCGGCAGCAACAACATAGCGCAGCACTACCAGCCGTCACATTAGTGTGTGCGTGTGTGACCACGCGGCAACAATAATTCAGCAAACCAACAATCCCAGCATGGGTCAATAAATGTAGAAGTTTGTAACGATAGTGGCATGTTTTGTTCCTTGTGTTTTGCCCTTTGGCGAACACTATCCTCCTTTCTCAGATCATTGCACGTAACCTGATGCGGGCCCTAGGAGACGGGAGCACGATCGAACCGACCGGCCGGACCTGGCACTCCGGAGGTGGTTCAGGAATAGAATTTCGGTCAGTTCCGTTTTCTATTCTAGAACCCTCTCCGGGGACCAGGCCTGGAAACACTTGGATCCGGTTCGTGGACAGAATTTCGGTCTGTTCCGTTTTCTGTCCGCGGATCTGACCAGGCGGCCGGGTCCGGGCGACGTTGGGGCATCCCTGGAATGAGATTTCGGTCTTATCGTTTCTCATTCCGGGGTGCATCACCTAACGCTGCCGGAAGGGTACGAACGTGCGTCCCGAATCCGAACCGAGGGGTTCAGGAGGTACAATGATGACGACGCAACGGGTCTCGGGAGTCCCTTCATCGTCCTCCTGGGCCACTCCTGGGCTCGCACCATGGTCATTTTCAGCCGGTTTTTTTCGATGCTCATTCCAGTCGTCCCAGATGATTACAAATTTTTCTGTAACAGACCCTGGCCGGACTGAGACGCCGACCCCGGCTGGAAAAGCTTCGTTACAGATGGCGCCCGAGCAGGGACGTCTGGAACAAAATTCTTATTAGGCATTTTTTTTTGTCTCTTTTGTGACACCTCGAGCATCGATATCGGCCAGCCATTTTTTTTTCCTTTTTTTTTTCTTCCTATTTGAGAAGCATGCCATTCATCGTTGCAGAATGCAGGGTATTATAGGGTAATTTTATAATCCCAGACAAGCAAATATGAAAATAGACGGAGCTCGTCAGAAAAGTCAACCACCGGATTTGTGCCATTGTTTTGCCGACGGCAGTGTAAAAACAGCCGCAGCAACCATACACACAACGGCCACAACTACAACGTGCGCAACCGCCAGCACCACCACGTGCGTATCCGCAGCCATACTAACAGGCTCAGCTTGCGCGATCGGCCGCCGGCCGACAACACCTGCAACCACACAGCGCAGCGCAGCGCCACCAGCCGCAGCACCTTTAGGTGTGTGTAGGTGTGTGTGCAGGCGCGCATCCAGTCGCCAACCAACAACAACAGCAACCACACAGCGCAGCGCAGCGCCACCAGCCGCAGCACTTTTGGGTGTGTGTGTGTGCTAGCGCGCAGCCAGCCGCTAGGCAACAACAGCAGCAAACACTCAGTGAAGGGATATCCCTCCTGAGGTCCACGGCAAGCCGCCGGCAGCGAAGAAGACCGCACGCGAAGTGTGAGTTACAGGGAGCCACCTGCGGAAAACGCAGCAGCAGAGAAAATTCTCCACAGCCGACAAGCAGCGGGCGTAAGCAGAGCCACGACGCAAGCAGAGCCACGACGCAAGCAGAGCCACGACGCAAGCAGAGCCACGACGCAAGCAGAGACGCGAGCAGCAGGCACCAGCAGATGCAACGCACGCAAGCAGAGCAAGAGCAGAAGCACAGCATCATCAGAAGCAGAATGACAACGCAAGCAGAGGCACAGCAGATCAACGACGCAAGCAGAGATACGAGCAGAGCCACAGCAGAAGCACGACGCAAGCAGAGACACGAGCAGAGCCACAACAGAAGCACGACGCGAGCAGAGCAAGAGCAGAAGCACATCATCATCAGAAGCAGAGCAACAGCAGGCAGAGGCACAGCAGAAGCAGAGCAACAGCAGGCAGAGGCACAGCAGCAGCAGAGCAACAGCAGGCAGAGGCACAGCAGAAGCAAAGCAACATACAAGGCAGATCAGCAGCAGGAGGAGAGCAGCAAAAGCCACCGCGGGCAGAACCCCAGGCGAGCTCTGTCGCTACAAGGGCGGGCAGCGCTACAAGCTGGCTCTGTCGCCACGAGCGCGGGCAGAATTCCAAGCGAGCGAATTCTGCGCCTCGTGTGCGAGCAGCAGCCACCAGCTAGCTCTGGCGCCACAAGAGCGAGCAGCGGCTACAAGCGGGCTCCTGCGCGGTGCAGCGCTTTAAAACGGCCTCTGCCGACGTCGGCTGCGATCGTCCTAAGCTTCAGGGCTTGCGCCCAGGCATCGAGAGGGGAGTCACTTTGGAACCATCACGGTGCGCGGTCAACTTTGAAAACTACTCACAATCCCAGCAAAGAAAAGCTAAGCAAGGAGTCACTTCAGTACCGTCACCGCGAGCAGTCGACTTTCGAAAGCAAAGCAAAGAAAATAAATCAACGCGATCGAAAGCAAACGAAGCCAATAAGGCAACGCGACCAAAAGAAATCAAAGAAAACAAATCAACGCATCACGAAGCAATCCCCTTCGGGGGAACCACAGCCGGACCAGGCGACCTGTCCGCACCAGCACAGAAGAATACGAAGCCCGAACCACAGCCGGACCAGGCGACCTGTCCGCACCAACAATACGTCACGAGGGCATCCCCTTCGGGGGAACCACAGCCGGACTCGGCGACCAGTCCGCACCAGCACAGACGCATCACGAAGCCCGAACCACAGCCGGACCAGGCGACCTGTCCGCACCAGCACAGACGCAGCACGAAGCCCGAACCACAGCCGGACCAGGCGACCTGTCCGCACCAGCACAGACGCATCACGAAGCCTGAACCACAGCCGGACCAGGCGAACCGTCCGCACCAACACAGAAGCATCACGAAGCACGAACCACAGCAGGGAAACGCTGCCCTGGCCTGGCGAGCCAAAAGCTAGTACATCAAGACCCAAAGGCGGGCACCAGCAAGCAAGAACCGGATCCACACGGCCAAGATGACGCTCCGACGACCCTAGCCAAGGAAGTCGAGGAGGACCATGAGACGAAGACGACTGAGGAGATCCGTTCCACCGGGTCAAGTTCTTGGGGACCACTTGAAGATGGCGAGCCATCTCTACGTCCTCATTCCCTTTGGGGGAACCACCACAAGGACCCACTCCATCCCCGGGATGAAGAAAGCCTTTCTTTTCCGCCCCCCGAAGTAAAGGGGGAGTGTGAGGCAGCATTCTGCATACCTCACAACACACACAGTATTTTGTTATTTCAACATTGGCAACGCTGGATCCGTTGGCAACGCTGGTGTGACCAAAAAGGGATCAGCTGGCAACATGGACCAATTGGCAACGTCAGTTGAACCAGCCGATCACGAAGAACCAGCGCAGAGGAGAATCGCGTCTTTTCGTTCGTTCATATAGTTCTAAGGAACAAGCGAACTGGAGCGTGATCGTTCACCTAGTACCAAAGGTGAACGATATGGAAAAAAATGGTGGAATTTCCGCCGTGCCGACAAGCGTCACTTTTCTGACGGGCTCAAAGCGAGCAGACGTGTTTTTTTTTTCAACTCAACAAGCAAGCCAACGACGGAAAACATTTTTCAAAGAAAACAGAAAACAACGTGTGCAACATCAGCAGCAACAAAGTGCGCAACCACCAGCAACGACAACAAGACTGCAGGAGGCTGCCGCCACTATTGTGTGTGTGTGTGCGCGTGATTTTTAGCCGCCGCTATTGTGTGTGTGTGTGCGCGGGCTACGTCCAGCCGGCAGCAACAACATAGCGCAGCACTACCAGCCGTCACATTAGTGTGTGCGTGTGTGACCACGCGGCAACAATAATTCAGCAAACCAACAATCCCAGCATGGGTCAATAAATGTAGAAGTTTGTAACGATAGTGGCATGTTTTGTTCCTTGTGTTTTGCCCTTTGGCGAACACTATCCTCCTTTCTCAGATCATTGCACGTAACCTGATGCGGGCCCTAGGAGACGGGAGCACGATCGAACCGACCGGCCGGACCTGGCACTCCGGAGGTGGTTCAGGAATAGAATTTCGGTCAGTTCCGTTTTCTATTCTAGAACCCTCTCCGGGGACCAGGCCTGGAAACACTTGGATCCGGTTCGTGGACAGAATTTCGGTCTGTTCCGTTTTCTGTCCGCGGATCTGACCAGGCGGCCGGGTCCGGGCGACGTTGGGGCATCCCTGGAATGAGATTTCGGTCTTATCGTTTCTCATTCCGGGGTGCATCACCTAACGCTGCCGGAAGGGTACGAACGTGCGTCCCGAATCCGAACCGAGGGGTTCAGGAGGTACAATGATGACGACGCAACGGGTCTCGGGAGTCCCTTCATCGTCCTCCTGGGCCACTCCTGGGCTCGCACCATGGTCATTTTCAGCCGGTTTTTTTCGATGCTCATTCCAGTCGTCCCAGATGATTACAAATTTTTCTGTAACAGACCCTGGCCGGACTGAGACGCCGACCCCGGCTGGAAAAGCTTCGTTACACTGTTTTAGTTTGTTTTGTTCTGCTTTACGTAGCATGCGTTCCTCATTGGTGCGTCCTTGTTTCCGCCTCTCCAGGGTTTGGTTTTCATTCTTTCGATCCTTTTGCGATACGGTTATCTTGGTTTCCGCAACGCCTTGGTGATCGCCGTCGTCCGTATCATTTTTGGCATGTCCAACGCTATCCATATCTTCGCCTGTCTCTTGCTCGTCCATCTTCTGCTCCTGCTCGTCATCTTTTTCCTGTTGCTTCTGCACCTGATCTGCTGAACTTTTTTGTGCGGTATGGAAAACAGATTCAAAGTTGTCTTCCTTGCTGGATTTGTCCTTTGATTGTGTGAGTTGCTCTGTTTTTTCTTCCCTTGTCTCTAGTTCTTCAGGTGTCTCTTCTTTTTTCACTTTAAATTCTATTATCCAAATCTCATCTTTTTCTTCGTTTAGTGCTCTTTCGATGATTTTCTTAATTAATTCTGACATTATTTTATTTTTTATAGCTTGAGTTCTCCTGAAGTCTCCATTCATAAAATAATCTGATCCCCAAAAGTATACAAATGTATTTTCCTCTAGAATTTGATGTTGTTTCTTGAACAATTTCCATTTCTCTTGAACTTTTGTTGTCCAATCCAAGCTTGGGCATTCGTCCTCTATTATTCTGTTCGCTCCAGCTTTTTAATTGCGCGTATATGGCAAATTGACTAGCCTCTACTGCCTTGAGCTGCTCGAGAGTATAAACCATTTTGTATTTTTCTCGTGTCGCCGCACAGTTACAATTTTGCGCTGCTGTGGGTTCCGTTTACCACTTTCCAGTGTAGCGCTTCTTTCCTTTTATTAGTTCTTCAGAACCATATTTGTTTCTTGCGCCGCTATTTTGGGTTGTCAACTTCGACCCGCGCAGATCTTTTTCTGCGTCGTCCGATTGCTGATTCCCACGTCGCTTTCTTCTTCAACGTCCAGATGTTGTTTCAAT
>JBAMBK010000997.1:0-55183 GCA_037043435.1 Drosophila suboccidentalis
TCGAAATAGTCTAATATCTGGCCCTGTCGCTTTCAGAATCCATAATCTTTTATATTTATTATTAAAAATAGATAAAGTGGTAAAATAATACTTAATAACATAAAACACATTTATTACACATATTAGATAAGCTCATTATATGTGTAATATCAAATAGTGTTGATTTAATAATATTGTGAAAATATATAAAAAAAAAATTTTTTTGGATACCTGTATATTTTTTAATGGTGAATTTTTTCACCATGATTTTTTTGGTAAAGCTACTTGGAATAACAGGATCTTCATTGTGGTATATGTATCAGATAGAAAAATTCGATTGCAGGACAACATGAACGAATAATCTTAAAAAACAAGTGGTAAAGATTTGATTTTGTTGACATATTGACCCATACACCACCAAAACAACCATTTAGAGGCTTGATATGTTCCCAAAACTTGTAGCGTAAACTATTTCAAGCAACTTTGTCGAAGAAATTTTGCAAAAAAAACCAAAGCCTTACAAGTTAGAGACCGAAGAAGAATGTCCTATTTCCTTAAAAATAGCAAACTAGGTCAAAAACTTCGCGAAAAAATTTTGTATGAAACCATCATTGTAACTCAAAAAACTAATGATGCAGTTCGATTCGTAGGACCCGAAATAGGGGGAAACCGTTGAAAAAGGTCATGTCTTTTTTTTTTTGAAAAAAACTATCACAGTGTAATTATTCATTTGAGAAAACATTTAATACAATAATTTGTAACATTCTTTCAATTAAATCACGTAAGTAAAGAGTTAATATGTTGTGTTCAGTAGAAATTAAATTAATATAATTTTTTCATTTAAAATTTTTTATTTATGTCATAAAATGTTGGTGCAAATGGACATACATAAAAATAATGGAAGTAAATGACAGGGGTCTATGGTAAGTAATTAAAAAAAATCATTTCATCCGAGAAATCTTACTAACGGAATCATTTTTTTTTCACAGAAGCAACTAAAAGAGAAGGGTATATTCATTCGAAGACTATAGAAAAACCGAGTACACAAAGCAACATCTAAAGAAAACAAGATTAAACGGCAAGCAACCGAAGAGGAGCACAGCAAAAACTAGAACAATAAAAATTAATTTAAAAAAAAAGTATAATAAAAAGTACAATATACATAATATAAATTATATATATATACGTATTTCCTTTTATTTGTAATGGATTATTAAAATTTCTGTAAAATATTTTCTTTTGGAATACATTCCTGGTAGCTTTCAAAAGAAACCTTCCGTTCTGCCTTTTTTTTCCACATTCTGGACAGTAGATTTTGGAAATCAATATAGGAAACAGAAATGTTAGTTAGCAGTGCAATAACAGAGCCACTGCCTTTTTGCCTTACATTTTCCACATTCTAAACAGTAGATTTTGGAAATGAGTATCGGAAAGGAAAATGTTAGTTAGCAGTGCAATAACAGAGCCCCTGCCAAAGTTGCTTCTAAAACCTAGTTCTATTCCTGTCTCGCCCCTGTATAAAGCTTAGTACGCAAGCTAACTAAATTTTACGCGGCGTAAAGTGCTCAATGTTTAGCAGTCGACGAGCATAAGCCCAGTGTTGCCAATGCAACACGGACAAATATCCAAAAGTTGAGTGGTAACTCTATGCGTCAGCGGCGGTTTATTTTAAATTTGAACATGCAGAACTGATTTGGATAAAAGAAGAGAGAATAGGCATTGAAAAATGCAAATTAAAGTAAATAGAGGAGAAATATGCGATTGCACGCAAGCACAGCGGGTATTGGGTGCACCCATCGCTTTTGAACTTATTACGTGGATTCTCCCTCTATTTTAATGAAAAAATTCAAAGTGTTTGGTTTATGTCTATAAAAACAATTTTAGTTTTCGTTCTTGCTTATAATTCATTAATATTGTCGTCGTTATTGTCAACGTCGCTGTTTTCGTCGAAGTTCCAGCCATTTTTTTGAATTTATGTGAGTGAGCGAGATAGATATACCCAGCGAATCTCTAAACAGTTCGATGTTTCGCTGGGCCAGTCAGCTGTTTCTAACAGTGTTCCTTTATGTTACAGCTCTGTTATTTTATTTAGTCTGCGGACACCCGAGCGTAGCTAAATGTCAAGTTCTTCTTCTTCCCCTTACGCCAGCGTTTTTTTTATATGGAGTTTGGGTTTACGCCAGGCCTTTTTTTGAGCTTGCGTACTATGCTTCAATCGCAAAATCTATCAGCACTCTCAAACTCTGGCTGCTATGACACTTTGTTGATGCTGCCCTATTCCAATTCAAAGTAAAACGTATATATTCAGTTAATAGGTTATATCTTCCAAACCTATTGGTAAAATTTTTTGTGTTATATATCAAAAAACGCGAAATTTTACAAACTAAAACATATTGAAATTTAAAAAAAATCGTTAGCGGCGTTTTCTCAAAAACCGCCAAAATGTGGGGGAAAATACCTTATGTCACCTATAGCAATTTACCTATGTACTTTAGAAAAAAAGTTAAAAGGTATGCATAACAGCTCTTCAAAATACCTTTTCAACGATATATAGATATTATCTGTAGCTTTTATAAATTTTAGCGGTTTTTAGCGATTTCCCGCTAAACTAGCGATTTTTCGAAAAAGTCGTAGAACAAACGATTCTAGATTTTTGAT
Organism: Drosophila suboccidentalis; assembly: GCA_037043435.1. Taxonomy (NCBI): domain Eukaryota; kingdom Metazoa; phylum Arthropoda; class Insecta; order Diptera; family Drosophilidae; genus Drosophila; species Drosophila suboccidentalis. The sequence goes on from JBAMBK010000997.1 coordinate 2,638, forward strand.
CGGGAACAAGTCCTCATTCAAACTTTTAAGCTAAATCAACGATTTGATACTAACAAACAGACAAACAAACAGACTGACTTTTCATCTCGTTTTGAGAAGGGCACCAAAAATTTCAAAATCACTGCGAACGGCAGTCCGCGCTAGTGACGAAAGCAGCACGAAGGATGCAAAGGCGACTAGCATATATACACAGGAAGAATGGAAAATGCCGCCAAAATGTGGGGGAAAATACCTTGTGTCACCTGTAGCAATTTACCTATGTAGTTAAAGTTAAAGGGTATGCATAACAGCTCTTCAAAATACCTTTTCAACGATATATAGATCACATCTGTAGCTTTTATCGTTTGGATGCTATAATTCAATTTTAGCGGTTTTTAGTGATTTCCCGCTAAACTAGCGATTTTTCGAAAAAGTCGTAGAACAAACGTTTCAAGATTTTTGATCGGGAACAAGTCCTCATTCAAACTTTTAAGCTAAATCAACGATTTGATACTAACAAGCAGGCAAACAGACAGACTGACTTTTCATCTCGTTTTGAGAAGGGCACCAAAAATTTAAAAATTAATTATCTTCTGAACCAGTGATCGGATTTTGATGATCAAGGTGTCATTCGACGCGTATTTTTGATTTAAATATTATTATATTCAAAAAAGAATCAAAAAGGCTTCAAGGGCCCAATTTTCTCCAATAATTTAAATTTTTCCCCTCCCACTTACACCTGTTTATCTCACGAACCAGGAGAGTTTCCAAAAGTCTTAGTATGCACATTTGATACCTTTTGATCGGTATATAACTCGACCTGATCGGACAGTCATAGCAAATTTTCCATTCTGACTGTGTATATATGCTAGTCGCCTTTGCTTCCTTCGTGCTGCTTTCGTCACTAGCGCGGACTGCCGTCCGCAGTGATACAGTGATTGCTGGTGTTAAATTAGTTGAATAAGAGTTATTTGCTTTCGTTATTGTCCGTATATTGTAGATAATTAGATTAAGGTATTTAAGCAAAGAAAGTAGAAAATAAGAGCCTATAAAACGACTCATTTAAGAAACATCGTCGACCCCGTGCTCACACAAATACAGCTGCAAAGCCTAAAGAAAACAAGGGGGCTCCTTGTTGTTAAGTAAGTATTGTAAGAAAACCTGCTCCGAGTATTTTCCAAGAAAACCTGCTCCGAGTATTTCACACCCCTTGCGCGATCTTTGAAAGTTAGCCACTAACATAGGAGATACAATTATTGGGATGTGGCTTGTTATACAGGGTTGCCCATATTCGACGGACCCATCTGGCAACTCCATAACTTTTGACAGAGATGTCAGATCGTTTAATGACATACCGCGTTTGAAGCGTCAGTCCAAGCAGATTTTTACCATGGAACAATACACGCCACGCGAGCGCTCTGAAATAGTTGAAATTTAATGGCCGAAGATGACGAGCAATTTTGGAACAAAATTATCATGTCCGATGAAGCCCATTTCACATTGAATGGGACCGTAAATAAGCAAAATTGCCGTATTTACGCCACTGAAAATCCTCAGGAGATTGAAGAAGTGCCTCTTCATGACGAAAAAGTCACAGTTTGGTGCGGCGTTAGTGCGAAAACGGTCATTGGGCCGTTTGATGTCGAAAAGTGGTGATTTGGACTGGCCACCGCGTTCGCCCGATTTGACGCCGAATGACTTCTTCTTGTGGGGATATTTGAAGTCAAAGGTTTACGTTAACAAGCCAAGGACCGTAGAAGAGCTCAAGGACAACATTCATGAAGAAATAGCCGCTATTCCGGCCGAAATGTTGGCGAAAACAATGGAAAATGCTGCAAAAAGGGCACAATACGCCATCAACGCCAGAGGCGGCCATTTGAGAGATATCATATTCAAAAATTGATGTAAACAAATCTACTTGGAACAAATTAAATGATTAAGATTGCCAACCGCCAAATTTTTATTTTTTTCTTTGATTTTTTTAAAAAAAACATGGGTCCGTCGAATATGGGCAACCCTGTACATGTTGTTAAACGTGTTAGTTTATGTGAGGGTTCTTAATGCTTAGAATTATGGCATGCGTTGGCAAGTGCTAGCACGGGGCTTGCATTGGGATTATATGAGAGGGGATTCCGATGAGGATTCCCCCCATGAGATTGACTGCAAGAAAGTGTCTAGAAATGCGTGAGGGTGAATATGTAACGGTTTTTAGGTCGTATGCTTTAGGCCATTTGATGGTTATTCACTCTATATATTTTGAATATTTTAAATATTTTGGCCCTCTAATGTAGGCCTACTTTTATAAAATGCATAGGCTCCTCGTTAGAAAGTTCAGTATAAGCATATCAATGCCAATTTTTTTTTTTACTTTGTATATATTGTTTTTTTTTTTGGCATATATAATAAATTAACATATTATATATAAAAAATATAATATATTTCGTCACAAAATTGGATATCAGAAATTTTGCGGCATGAAAATGTTTTTATTTATTTATTTATTTATTGTCTGGCTAAAAGCAGCCGACACGGAAAATTATACATTAAAATTATAAAATATATATATTTAAATTACAAAATAAATTAAAATGAAGTTTAAAATTAAAATTAAAATACTCTGGGGGATATAAAATGAAAAAGAAAATGATTGGCCCAACATTTGTTGCTAGGATTGGGGAAAACCCAGAAAAACCCAATCAGACCAAAATGATATTTAGGGTGTTCACTTGACCCTTGCAGCGTTGCAGATTGCAAGTTTGCAATACACACTGCGTGAACACCGCTTAACGTTGCAACGGGTTGCACATATTCACAGTAGGCTGTTTTTTGTTTACAGTTTTTTTAATTGTGCTTGGATTGGCTGGATTTATAAAGATAAAATGATGAAAGAGCAAAGCAACTCATTCGTGAAATAAAGAAAATAGAAGGTGTCTAGAGCTTGTTTTTTAAATAAGTAGTTGCACAAAAATGTTCATGCTCTTAACATTCGTGGATGTATAGTATATTGACTAGACAAAGCTAAATCGAAGATTGGTGAGATTATGGATGACTTTGTTGACGATGTCGCTCTATCAAACAAATTCAGTTTGACTTTTGATTTCAACGGCCATTAATCAGCTGTCATTAATTTCATTAGCACTAAAATACACCAAATATACTCAAATATACTGAGCATCGATATACGATTTCGACTTTTTTATCGAGCTTTCCACATCTTTATTTTGTGCAAACATGAAAGACTTTTCGTATACATAGGGGAGGGTCTAGCATTGTTGCAAGAAATTTTTCTGTGCAAGTTGTTGTTGTGACAAGTTGCACACTTGCAATCTGAAACGCTGCAAGGGTCAAGTGAACACCCTAATTAATAAATAGTTAGCTGGTTAGACTAGTTAAACAAGATAATATAGAGGCTTTAATAGTGAGCAAAGAACACTCGAAACTAATCGTACGGTACAGTCTATTATAATCTGCACACAGAGTACGAAGAGGTTCGTGCAATTCCCAGTTAGTAAAACAACGTTGGAGATATAAAGGATTAAAGTTTCGAGTTACTCTAGAAGGTACGTTGAAGGTTATTTCTTCCAACAAATTAGCCGAGTCTATATGACCGTGCAGTAATTTGTGGATGAACATTACTCCAAGCATGATTCTACGGTTAGTAAGAGAGGGAAGATTGAGTAAGAGAAGTCTACTAGAATAAGAAGGCAACTGAATTTCCGAGTTCCAACTCAAGCCGCGTAAAGCAAAAATTAAAAATTGTTTTTGAACAGATTCTATCCTGGCGCGATAGGATTCATATTGGGGAGACCACACACATGATCCATATTCAAGAATCGGACGAACGAGAGACGTGTATAGAAGTTTAGTAGTGAAAGGATCATTAAATTCCTTGGACCATCGCTTAATGAACCCGAGAACTCCCATAGCTTTATTGACAGCTATAGCAATATGCTTATCAAACTTCAGTCTATGATCAAGAACTATACCCAAGTCATTAACTGATCTTTCGGAATCATTTAAGCATTCACTAGACTTTTACCTCGTAAAGAGGTTTTTTTTGGGGATATCAGAAATTTTTGAGAGCACCACTTGCAAGCAGTTTATTTCCGCATTACGCTCCAAGCAGTGTACATACTGCACATGTACATGCAGTAGTGTAAAGGTATATTCAGTAGATAGGTAATTTCTCGGCCAAACGAATTTTGACAGATATGTGTTATATGTCAAAAAACGCGGAATCAAACTGCCTATAACATATAACATATTTTTAAGTGATTTGATTTGTAGATTTTTCTTAAATCGCCAAAATGTGGAAAAAAAAATACCTTTTTTCACCTGTAGCTGTTTACCTTTTTACTTAAAAAAAAAACTTTGTAGGTATGCCTACGAGTTCTTCAAAATTAACCTTTTCAACGATATATAGATCGCATCTGTAGCTTCTATCGTTTAGATGCTATGGGAGTTTTAAGTTTGGCGGCTTTTAGCGATTTCCCGCTAAACTAGCGATTTTTTGAAAAAGTCGTAGAACAAACGTTTCTAGATTTTTGAACAGGAACAAGTCCTCATTCAAACATTTGAGCTGAATCAACGATTTGATCCAAACAAACAAACAAACAGACAGACTGACTTTTCATCTCATTTTCGGAAAGCGACTAAAAATTTCTTAATTATCTTTTGAACCAGTAGTCGGATTTTGATGATTGAGGTGTTATTCGACGCCCATTTTTATGAGAAATATTAAAAAATTAAAAAAGTTGACCAAAAGGCTCCAGCGGCCCCATTAGCTCCAATCATTTAAATTTTGCCCCTCCCACTTACACCTGTTTATCTCACGAACCAGGTGAGTTTCCCAAAGTCTTGGTATGCACATTTGTAAGTTAAATTTATACCTTTCGATCGGTATATAACTCGACCTGATCGGACAGTCATAGCAAATTTTCCATTCTTCCTGTGTATATATGCTAGTCGCCTTCGCACCCTTCGTCCGCAGTGATTTGACATTGGATTTCACTGGGTTGTCATTCCCCCTCAAAATAAAGGATATAGAAATATTCACCAAAAACAACCCCCAAGTCAGCATCAACGTTTTTGGGTATGATGAAGAGAGTGGGAATATAATTGGACCCCTATTCCATTCAGGATATGAGCAAAGGATGCATGTAAATATGCTTTTCCTAGAAGAGGAGGAATATGCTCACTACATGTGGATTAAAAATATCTCTCGGTAAGTATTTTTACTTCATTTAATAGTGATTTAATAAATACTAATTATTTGGACTTATTTTTCAATTGTAGACTGATTTCACCACAAACTGGGAATTCGAGAAGGAAGCAATGGGTCTGCAACGTATGCCTCAACTTTTCATATAGTGAGGGGGCTGCATTGAGACACAAGGAGCTGTGCAACGGAACAGTCTCAGCGCTTCCCACCCCCCATGAAGCGACTTTGAAGTTTACACAACATCACCACCAACTGCAGGTTCCATTTGTCGTGTATGCAGATTTTGAGTGTATTCTTCAACCGAAGAATATAGAAGTAAGTTCAAGATTACTTAACATTAATGAACATATTCCAATATCTTATGCATACTACATAAAGTGTGCATTTGATAATGGATTAGATAAGTTTGTCTTAGAAACTAGCAAAAATGCTGGCTTAAGTTTTATTACATCATTAGTAGAAAATCTTAAACAAATTAATAATAAATATTTAACCAAGGTAGTTCCTATTAAGATGAGTCCGGAAGATGAGATTGTTTTTCAAGAAACAGTAAATTGTCATATTTGTGAGGGTGCCTTATTAACAGATAGAGTGAGAGATCATTGTCATTTCACTGGTAAATTTAGGGGTGCTGCTCATTCAAAATGCAATTTAGCATACAAGACGAGCATTTTCATCCCTGTTTTCTTTCATAATTTCACCAAGTATGATTCACATTTGTTTGTAAAAGAACTTGTACATGTACCTGGAGAAATCAAAGTTATTCCCATAAATAAAGAACACTATATATCTCTATCAAAAATAATAGAGTGTGAGAGCGGAAATAATTTTGAAATTCGTTTTCTAGACACATTTCGTTTTATGTCGTCAAGTCTAGATGCTCTTGCATCTAATTTAGTTGATGATCAATTAATAACAATTAAATCACACTTCAATCTAGAACATGAGTTTAGACTGATGCGTAAAAAGGGTGTTTTCCCCTATGAATATTTAGATTCTGAAAATAGATTACAAGAAACTTCTCTACCTCCAAGAGAAGCATTTTACAGCAATCTGACAGAAACTAATTGTTCTGAAGAAGATTACACACACGCACTCAAAGTTTGGTCTGAATTTTCATGTTCAACATTGAAAGATTACCTGAGAATTGTATTTAAAAACTGATGTTTTATTGTTAACAGACGTTTTTGAAAATTTCCGTTCAATTTGCATGAAAATTTATTCTCTTGACCCTGCCCATTTTTATACAACTCCCGGCTTATCTTGGGAGGCTATGTTAAAGACCACAAAGATTGAATTAGAACTTTTAACTGATATAGATATGTATAGGTTTATTCAATCTGGTATTCGTGGCGGTCTAGTGCAATGCTGTCATAGATATACGAAGGCAAACAATGAGTATTTGTCGACGTACGATAAAACCAAAGAACCAACATTTTTAATGTACCTAGATGCGAACAATTTATATGGCTGGGCAATGTCGCAAGCCTTACCATATAATGGTTTTAAGTGGCTATCTTCTACAGACATTGAACGTCTTAATGTTGCAAATATACCTGAAGATACTGATTATGGATACATTTTAGAGGTAGATTTAGATTACCCTTACAAAATCCATGATCAGCATAATGACCTTCCGTTTTGTCCGAGTATCAAACTACCAACCAAGACAGCAAAAGTAAAAAAGTTAGTTGCTGACCTTGGTAATAAAAGAAATTATATTATCCATTACCGAACATTACAACAATGTTTGGATAATGGCTTGCAGTTGAAAAAAATTCACAGAGGTATATGCTTCAGACAGAGACCGTGGCTAAAAACTTACATTGATCTGAATACCCTACATAGAACAAATGCAAAGAATTCATTTGAAAAAGATTTTTTCAAATTACTCAATAATGCAGTCTATGGTAAAACCATGGAAAATGTAGAGAAAAGGGTTGATGTGAAATTAGTTACCGAGTGGGATCCAACACAAACATTCACCACAGGTCGCAAAAGACTCTGTGCTAGAGCCTTAATTGCTAAAACCAACTTTCACAGCTCAACAAAAATAAATGATAATTTTTATGCACTACAAATGCAAAGATTAAGGAATCTTTTAAATAAACCCATGTATTTAGGTTTCAGTGTTCTAGATTTATCAAAGTGGAAAATGTATGATTTCCATTATAGCTACATGAAACCAAAGTTTAAAGACAATATAACATTAAATTATATGGATACTGACTCTTTTATTTATACAATAAAAACTGATGATTTTTACAATGACATTCGAGATGATGTTGAAGAAAAATTTGACACATCTGATTATTCTGATGAAGCTGCTAGCTTGTATAATTTTAAAAAAGTTAATAAAAAGAGATTGGGTTTCTTTAAGGATGAGCTCAATGGTAAACCCATGTCGGAGTTTGTTGGACTTCGTCCAAAAATGTATTGCTATAAAGTTGCTATAAAGTTGTTGAGAAAAGTTGTTGCTATAAAGTTGTTAAAGGACTAAGGGTGTGAGGGGAGCGGCTTTAGAAAGGATAGACCTTGAAAATTGTTAAAAATGTTTAACAACTGGTGAATCGGAGTATGGAAAAGTGGTATTGTTTAGTTGCTCCAATCATTTATTAATTAGCAAAAAATACAAACTGCCAATTCTTAAATCCTAACTACCATCCGATTTAGGAGAATATTTTATAGATGTGCTCCAACTCACATCAAGTAGATGGAAGCAAGGATTTACATGATGTAATACAAGTTAATAACAATATATAATACATTATAAAATAACTTAAATAATTAACATTAACAAGCTACAAATGAGGTAAAATAGATGATACAGTTACAGTTAAGGAACATTCAGAAGATATTTGATGGTACAAATCATTATAATTGAGACATAAAACACGAAAAGGGTCATGCATCTCAAAATTTGTCCTGATTGTATTTAAAAATAAAGGTCGAAAATGTCGCGTGTTTCGTTGAGGTACAGCAAAGCTCACGTTACTTAGGAGAAAATTAGAGTCAACATGCCCATTAATTAATTTGTGCATAAACAGCACGCCTAGGCAAGTCCTCCGATCCTTAAGTGAGGGAAGATCCAATAATTTTAATCTATCAACATAGGAAGGCAAGTGACGATGTGGATCCCAGTTTAGTCCACGTAAAGCAAACAAAAGGAACTGTTTCTGCACTGACTCTATAAGGTCCTGATATATAGCATACTGAGGTGACCATACGCACGAGCCGTATTCAAGAATAGGTCTAACCAGTGAGGTGTATAAATGTTTAGTTATGTAAGGGTCATTGAACTCCTTCGACCATCACTTTATAAATGCAAACACTCCTTTAGCCTTTCCAACAATGATGCCAATGTGATTATTAAAATTTAGATTATGACTAAATAGAACGCCAAGATCAGTTACAGCATGTATGCGCTCTAGCTGTTAGATGTTAGAATGAATGATTACCTGAGGAAGATCATTAATAAATAAATTAAAAAGAAGAGGGCCGAGGTGACTGCCTTGGGGAACCCCTGATGTTACACGCACTACTTTGGATAGAGAGTCCTTAAAGAGAACTTTCTGCGTGCGGTTTGATAAATATGCACAAATCCAGTCTACAAGAATTTTGGGAAAGCCTAAGATTGATAGTTTTTCGAGAAGAAGAATGTGACTTACTGAGTCAAACGCTTTGCTAAAGTCCGTGAAAATAACTTCAGATTGTACTTTATTTTTAAAACCACTCCGTATACATGAGGTAAATTCAAGAAGGTTTGTCAGCGTTGATCGTCGTTTCATAAACCCATGCTGAAAAGGAGACAACAGTGAAGAACATTGGTGTTGTATTTGTTTAGTAATAATAAGCTCAAACAGTTTGGGAATTGCACTTAATTTAGCGATACCGCGATAGTTGCGAATATCCGAACGACCTCCCTTTTTGTGAAGGGGTATAAGGAAAGACTCTTTCCAAGTGTCAGGAAAATTACGCGGTAAAAGTCTAGTGACGAAAACATTTCCATGCCACAAAATTTCTGATATCCAATTTTGTGACGAAATATATTTAATTTTTTATATATGTTAATTTATTATATACTAGGGGGCTCCGCCCCCTGCTCGCTTCGCTCGCCAACCCCCGCTCGTTTATTATATATGCCAAAAAAAAAAATTAATATACATACAAAGTAAAAAAAAATTGGCATTCGGCACTGCGCAAAAAGTTATTTTTTAGGTGCAAGGAAGCTGAAGCTTTTTGCGCAAAGTGCCGAATGCCAATTTTTTTTTTACTTTGTATGTATATAGTGACATATTCTATATCTACGTTATACATAATATATTCTATGTCCACGCTATACATAAGTCTAGACACCAAATTCCCCATTCCAATAATGTAAACTTTCACAGGCTGCAATTGTAAACAAGAGTAGCCAAGCTACCCCAAATTTCGCATACCGATAATGTAAACTTTCGCAGGCTGCACTTGTAAACAAAGAGCAGCTAAACCGAGGTTCTCCCCCATCGATCAGCATTGATCGAAATAACTCACTGTCAGCAGATTTGCGTTCCCAGCCAACGCTGAATAATTTCGTTCCCAGCCTTTATAATATTGTAAACATTTAAATGCCCGAAATTAGCTTTCGTTATAACGCAATGCACAATTATCTGTTAGTCTTAAGTTGTTCTTGAATAAATGAACTTGTCGTGTAATATCGCCTTGCCTTTTTATTTCAACTTAACCGTTAGAACTGTGCGCGGTTTTAATAAGATTCAAAACTCACAGTAAATAAAGAAAAATCTAATTGGCGCAGCCGGTAGGATAACAATAAATTGTGGATCCTGATGCAATAGCTAAGTTATTAATTCTTGTGTCCCGTTTACTGTTATCCGCTAAAACAACCAACGCGAAGGCAACCCAAGCGACGGTCAATATCGCGTCAAGTTTTTATTAAACCTCGACAGTGACGTGTACACCAAAATTCGCATATTGTCAAAGCCGCGGATTGTGCAAAAAACTTGAAAAACAATTCAAGAAGACGCGATAGAATTCGAAGAGAAAATAATTCCAGAAACTTCTGGTTATCTCAAAAAAATTCGAAAGTGCTATCTGTGCAAACCAACCAACCGTTCCGATGATCCGAATAGGTTTTTTTTTAATGTTTTTCAATTTTAAAAGGGTGTTGGCAGAAATCTAAGCTGCAAAATAAAGAATCGCTGTAGTCAGATCTGTCTAAGGTGCTAAGTTTCCGTCAAGTTTGATATGTTCGGGAGACGCGGGTTCAACTCCCAGCGTGAGCAATTTTTCTAAAAATTGTTTTTTATTAGCAGACTGTATTCTATTTTCTATAAACATTAAATACCTTTTGACAAAGTAGTTTTGTCAAAAGCAGAGGCGATTGCAAAAATTTCTGATATCCCCCAAAAAAACCTCTTTACGCGGTAAAAGTCTAGTGACGAAAACATTTCCATGCCACAAAATTTCTGATATCCAATTTTGTGACGAAATATATTTAATTTTTTATATATGTTAATTTATTATATACTAGGGGGCTCCACCCCTGCTCGCTTCGCTCGCCAACCCCCGCTCGTTTATTATATATGCCAAAAAAAAAAATTAATATACATACAATGTAAAAAAAAAATTGGCATTCGGCACTTTGCGCAAAAAGCTTCAGCTTCCTTGCACCTAAAAAATAACTTTTTGCGCAGTGCCGAATGCCAATTTTTTTTTTACTTTGTATGTATATTAATTTTTTTTTTTTGGCATATATAATAAACGAGCGGGGGTTGGCGAGCGAAGCGAGCAGGGGTGGAGCCCCCTAGTATATAATAAATTAACATAATAAAAAATTAAATATATTTCGTCACAAAATTGGATATCAGAAATTTTGTGGCATGGAAATGTTTTCGTCACTAGACTTTTACCGCGTAAAGAGGTTTTTTTGGGGTAAAAAAATACAAGAACATCAAAATAAGAAAAATATACAAGATACTTTTACTTACCAATTATCACAATTTATAGAATACATAGAAGATATTGAAATGGGTATGCAGTTGTCAAGACTAGGACTTTTCAATCCAAAACTACTTACCTATGACAAACTTGACAGCGTCAATAACCGAAACATACTACTAATTAAAACATCCACTTGGATTAACTATCAAGATAATATCATACTAATTATATCCCATATCCCAATTGACTTTCAGTCCATTAACACTATCAAAATTATCCCATATCCTGATCATAATGGCTATCAACTTGATTACATTAGTACTACTTCTTATTTTGAAAAAGATAATAAAATTTATAATCGAGATAATAAACCAGTAATTGACGAATGCATAACAAACATTTTACTACACACAACGCCAATTTGTAACTTTGAACGCATAAATAATAAAGAAATGATAAAATACATTGAACCAAATACCATTGTAACTTGGAACATAACTAATACAACTATAAAACAAAATTGTCAGAAAAATAATGTTGACCTTAATATTCAGGGCAATAAAATTATAAGTATAAATCAATGTAAAATGCAAATAAATGACATAATTTTAAGCGACAACTATCTACAACCAGAAGTTGATCTTACACCATTGTATCCCCCCTTAGAAATAATTAAAGTTAAACCTATCAAGCATGATGACATTGTAAAAATTGTATCACAAAATAATGTCTTTACATATGCAATCATCATAATCATAATCATCATATTCATAATTATATTCTTATATCTAAAATATGTATCTTGTAATCCCATAATGTTAATCCATAAAAAGTTTAAGAAACAAATTCACGAACCCAAGAACCAAACAACGCCATCGGTTCAACCAGAAGAAGAAGAACAAAGAGACACAATTATCGAGATGACACAAATAACATTGCCAAAACTTTACCCTTCAGTGTCACCTTGACTCGCAGGCTCGCCTCTTAAGGAGAGGGAAGTGACATATTCTATATCTACGTTATACATAATATATTCTATGTCCACGCTATACATAAGTCTAGACACCAAATTCCCCATTCCAATAATGTAAACTTTCACAGGCTGCAATTGTAAACAAGAGTAGCCAAGCTACCCCAAATTTCGCATACCGATAATGTAAACTTTCGCAGGCTGCACTTGTAAACAAAGAGCAGCTAAACCGAGGCTTCTCCCCCATCGATCAGCATTGATCGAAATAACTCACTGTCAGCAGATTTGCGTTCCCAGCCAACGCTGAATAATTTCGTTCCCAGCCTTTATAATATTGTAAACATTTAAATGCCCGAAATTAGCTTTCGTTATAACGCAATGCACAATTATCTGTTAGTCTTAAGTTGTTCTTGAATAAATGAACTTGTCGTGTAATATCGCCTTGCCTTTTTATTTCAACTTAACCGCTAGAACTGTGCGCGGTTTTAATAAGATTCAAAACTCACAGTAAATAAAGAAAAATCTAATTATATTAATTTTTTTTTTTTTTGCATATATAATAAACGAGCGGGGGTTGGCGAGCGAAGCGAGCAGGGGTGGAGCCCCCTAGTATATAATAAATTAACATATATAAAAAATTAAATATATTTCGTCACAAAATTGGATATCAGAAATTTTGTGGCATGGAAATGTTTTCGTCACTAGACTTTTACCGCGTAAAGAGGTTTTTTTGGGGGATATCAGAAATTTTTGCAATCGCCTCTGCTTTTGACAAAACTACTTTGTCAAAAGGTATTTAGTGTTTATAGAAAATAGAATACAGTCTGCTAATAAAAAACAATTTTTAGAAAAATTGCTCACGCTGGGAGTTGAACCCGCGTCTCCCGAACATATCAAACTTGACGGAAACTTAGCACCTTAGACAGATCTGACTACAGCGATTCTTTATTTTGCAGCTTAGATTTCTGCCAACACCCTTTTAAAATTGAAAAACATTAAAAAAAAACCTATTCGGATCATCTACTAACAAATTAATTGCATTTAAAAATTAAAAAAAAAAAAGTTTTGGCCGTGTCAGAACTCGAACCCGGAGACCCGAACTGAGAATTCATGCAAAAATCGGACGCACTACACTATGCGCCACTGGCGATCTTTAAGAACGACCGTCTAATTATAGATTTCATTGTTACTGGACTGTAAGTCAAATGTAATTGCTGCTGCCGTCCTATTCCAATTCAAAGTAAAATGTATATCCCCCAAAAAAACCTCTTTACGCGGTAAAAGTCTAGTGACGAAAACATTTCCATGCCACAAAATTTCTGATATCCAATTTTGTGACGAAATATATTTAATTTTTTATATATGTTAATTTATTATATACTAGGGGGCTCCGCCCCCTGCTCGCTTCGCTCGCCAACCCCCGCTCGTTTATTATATATGCCAAAAAAAAAAATTAATATACATACAAAGTAAAAAAAAAATTGGCATTCGGCACTGCGCAAAAAGTTATTTTTTAGGTGCAAGGAAGCTGAAGCTTTTTGCGCAAAGTGCCGAATGCCAATTTTTTTTTTACATTATATGTATATTAATTTTTTTTTTTGGCATATATAATAAACGAGCGGGGGTTGGCGAGCGAAGCGAGCAGGGGTGGAGCCCCCTAGTATATAATAAATTAACATATATAAAAAATTAAATATATTTCGTCACAAAATTGGATATCAGAAATTTTGTGGCATGGAAATGTTTTCGTCACTAGACTTTTACCGCGTAAAGAGGTTTTTTTGGGGAATATCAGAAATTTTTGCAATCGCCTCTGCTTTTGACAAAACTACTTTGTCAAAAGGTATTTAATGTTTATAGAAAATAGAATACAGTCTGCTAATAAAAAACAATTTTTAGAAAAATTGCTCACGCTGGGAGTTGAACCCGCGTCTCCCGAACATATCAAACTTGACGGAAACTTAGCACCTTAGACAGATCTGACTACAGCGATTCTTTATTTTGCAGCTTAGATTTCTGCCAACACCCTTTTAAAATTGAAAAACATTAAAAAAAAACCTATTCGGATCATCTACTAACAAATTAATTGCATTTAAAAATTAAAAAAAAAAAAAAGTTTTGGCCGTGTCAGAGAACTCGAACCCGGAGACCCGAACTGAGAATTCATGCAAAAATCGGACGCACTACACTATGCGCCACTGGCGATCTTTAAGAACGACCGTCTAATTATAGATTTCATTGTTACTGGACTGTTAGTCAAATGTAATTGCTGCTGCCGTCCTATTCCAATTCAAAGTAAAATGTATATCCCCCAAAAAAACCTCTTTACGCGGTAAAAGTCTAGTGACGAAAACATTTCCATGCCACAAAATTTCTGATATCCAATTTTGTGACGAAATATATTTAATTTTTTATATATGTTAATTTATTATATACTAGGGGGCTCCGCCCCCTGCTCGCTTCGCTCGCCAACCCCCGCTCGTTTATTATATATGCCAAAAAAAAAAATTAATATACATACAAAGTAAAAAAAAAATTGGCATTCGGCACTGCGCAAAAAGTTATTTTTTAGGTGCAAGGAAGCTGAAGCTTTTTGCGCAAAGTGCCGAATGCCAATTTTTTTTTTACATTGTATGTATATTAATTTTTTTTTTTGGCATATATAATAAACGAGCGGGGGTTGGCGAGCGAAGCGAGCAGGGGTGGAGCCCCCTAGTATATAATAAATTAACATATATAAAAAATTAAATATATTTCGTCACAAAATTGGATATCAGAAATTTTGTGGCATGGAAATGTTTTCGTCACTAGACTTTTACCGCGTAAAGAGGTTTTTTTGGGGGATATCAGAAATTTTTGCAATCGCCTCTGCTTTTGACAAAACTACTTTGTCAAAAGGTATTTAATGTTTATAGAAAATAGAATACAGTCTGCTAATAAAAAACAATTTTTAGAAAAATTGCTCACGCTGGGAGTTGAACCCGCGTCTCCCGAACATATCAAACTTGACGGAAACTTAGCACCTTAGACAGATCTGACTACAGCGATTCTTTATTTTGCAGCTTAGATTTCTGCCAACACCCTTTTAAAATTGAAAAACATTAAAAAAAAACCTATTCGGATCATCTACTAACAAATTAATTGCATTTAAAAATTAAAAAAAAAAAAAGTTTTGGCCGTGTCAGAACTCGAACCCGGAGACCCGAACTGAGAATTCATGCAAAAATCGGACGCACTACACTATGCGCCACTGGCGATCTTTAAGAACGACCGTCTAATTATAGATTTCATTGTTACTGGACTGTTAGTCAAATGTAATTGCTGCTGCCGTCCTATTCCAATTCAAAGTAAAATGTATATATTTAGTTAATAGGTTATATCTTCCAAACCAATCAACAAAAATTTATGAATGATAATCATCTACTAACAAATTAATTGCATTTAAAAATTTAAAAAAAAACAAAAAAAATTTTGTCCGTGCCAGAATTCGAACCCGGAACCCGAACGGAGAATTCATATAAAAATCGAACGCTCTACACTTTGCGCCACTGGCGAACTTTAAGAACGACCGTCTAATTATAGATTTCATTGTTACTGGACTGTTAGTCAAATGTAATTGCTGCTGCCGTCCTATTGCAATTCAAAGTAAAATATATATATTTAGTTAATTGATTATATCTTCCAAACCAATCGACTACAATTTATGCATGATATATCAAAAAACGCGAAATTGTACAAACTATAACATATTGAAAATTAAAAAAAAATCGTCAGCGGCGTTTTCTCAAAAACCGCCAAAATGTGGAGAAAAATACCTTATTTCACCTGTAGCTGTTTACCTATTTACCTAAAAAAAAAACTTTGAAGGTATGCCTAAGAGCACTTCGAAATACCTTTTCAACGATATATTGATCACATCTGTAGCTTCTATCGTTTGGATGCTATGGCGGTTTTAAGTTTGGCGGTTTTTAGCGATTTCCCGCTAAACTAGCGATTTTTCGAAAAAGTCGTAGAACAAACGTTTCTAGATTTTTTAGCAGGAACAAGTCCTCATTCAAACATTTAAGCTAAATTAACGATTTGATCCAAACAAACAAACAAACAAACAAACAAACAAACAGACTGACTTTTCATCTCATTTTTGGAAGGCCACCAAAAATTTCAAAATTAATTATCTTTTGAACGAGTAGTCGGATTTTGATGAATGAGATGTTATTCGACGCGTATTTTTAATTAGAATAGTAAAAAATTTAAAAACAATTCAAAAAGGCTCCACAGGCCCCATTAGCTCCAATAATTTAAACTTTTCCTCTCCCACTTACACCTGTTTATCTCACGAACCAGGTGAGTTTTCAAAAGTCTTAGTATGCACATTTGAAAGTAAAGTTGATACCTTTCAATCGGTATATAACTTGACCTGATCGGACAGTCATAGCAAATTTTCCATTCTTCCTGTGTATATATGCTAGTCGCCTTCGCACCCTTCGTGCTGCTTTCGTCACTAGCGCGTACTGCCGTCCGCAGTGATTTGAATGATTAAGGGACATCTGAAAAAGTTTAGAGAGAGGCTTGGACAAGACATTAGCACAATTTTTTAACATGCAGCTGGGAACGTGGTCAGGTCCACTGGAAAAACAAGACTGTAGAGATTTTAAATGGTGAAAGACATCGTGTTCATCGATGATAGGAGTAAAGATACAATTAGAGAATGGAAGTGGGTACGGGTAAGAAGAGATAGAGTTATATGTATGGGAAGAATACGTGGACTGAAAGAAGTCAGCAAACAAATTGGAAATAACAGAGTCGACAGAGGACGAACAGTTATCAAGATGAAGACAAGATGGATACTGAGAAAATTTACGTTTAGAGTTGACAAATGAGAAGAATTGCTTGGGATTTTCACGGAACTGATTAACACACCGAGACAAATAACTTTTACAAACGACTATATATCTAGAAAAATCTACACGAAGACCAGACAGTTTAAATTTTTTCCACAAACGATTTTTTGAATTTTTTAGGTAGGATAGCCTACGTGTAAACCATGGGGGCTTGTTACCAATGTCAGAAGGAGAAAAGACTGGTACAAAGCTTCCTATGGCAGTATTCAATACCTGGTAAAAAGTTTCCAAGATGTTTGATGGCGAGTTGGAATAGTCTATAAAGGACCAATCAACTTCCGATAAAAAATTGTTCATTTCAGCAAAGTTTGCTTTGCGAAAACACCGAACAGATCTAGGAGAAGTTTTAGTAGCGTTGGAGGAGATAGGAGATAAGATCTCTAAACTTAAGTCCAGAGTAGGATGATAGGGATCTTCAGGGGATGACAGTGGGGATATTCTAGATACACTTGGATAAGAGAGGTCAGAGACAAACACAAGATCCAAAAGTTTATTTTTACAGTTAAGGACATGATTAACTTGACACAGGGAAAGATCTATAAGGGAATGAACAAATTCGTGGGAACAAGATGGAAGAAGAATGTTCGAATCATCTACAGATGTCCACGTAAGGTTTGGAAGATTAAAGTCACCTAGGACAACCATATGGTCTTTTTTGCCTAGGGCTGAGTGTACTGTTTGGATATAGGACACGTGCTGCAGATATAAATTGATGTCGGAGCGAGGTGGAATGTATGAACAAGTAACATAAACGAAAAAGTCGTTAACACTTATACGGACGGCAACAAATTCAATGCAGGGATAGATGTCGTTAAACAGGAAAATATCTGAAGCAAAAGTAGATTTTACCGCAATAAGAACTCCACCACCTGACCGTGTAGATCGATCGGAGCGATACAGAGCATAGTTGTTAGCAAAAATCTCAGAATCGGAAACAGAAGCGTTAAGCCATGTTTCAGTAAAAGCGATCACATTGGCATAAAAAGAAACACTATTAATGTACAACCTATTAAGTTTCCCTAGAAGACTGCGAACATTTTGGTAGTGAATGGAAAAAGTTGAAATTAGTTTTTTGAGACATTATTATTAGTAGATGACTGAGAAACACGATTGCTTGGTTTCTTCACGTACTCGTGCACTATCACATGTTCCGGCCAACTAGAAGAATTCAGGACCAAAGGATAATGAGCATCAGAGACTCCTACCTTAAATGAAGAGATTTGTCGTTTCTGCTTGAAGTTGAATTTTGTTACAGAAAAATCAGAAGCAGATAAGTTCAATTTGCTGCTTAGGTGGTTTTTAACATCGCCTTCAGTTTCATCAGGATTTAAGCGAGATACAAATATAAATCTAGTTGGAGCAATGCAATTTGAAGCAGTTATAGTGCATAATCCAGGTGTGTTGGCAACTTTAGAGGATGGCGAGGGCTCGTTTGAAGTAGTTATACCATCCATAGCATCCGTAGCAGTAGTTTCAGAAACGTCAACGATAGAATTCTGAACGTCAGAGACAGGATTAATAGAGCCCGAAGTAGAAGGAGTGCGTACTGAGATAGAATCAGCAGGGTAAATTTCAGCCGGAGTATTTTCACTCGGTGCAGTTGTAGTAGGAGTAAAGTCCACTTGACTTACAGTCAGCAATGTAGGCGTAAAAACAGGCGACAAAGATACATCATTTGCTGGAAGGGATAAAAACTGAGTGTTTACTGAAAGATTGCATTGTTTCTTACGTTTGGGCGAATCACTTTTTAACATTTTAAAGTGAGATTCCGTTGCAAGAAACTTTTCATTCAGCTCACGAAAAGCCAATTTTAGAGCATCAAATTCAATGAAGGTTTGACGCATGAAGACTCTAATATCCGATTCAATATGTCTACATTTCCAGCAGGTCCAGTTTAAGCCATCACGCGCCTTAATAAGTTCAAATACACGGCCTCCTATGTGTCCAAAATTAGCGCAACCGGTGTGAGCAAAATTGTCACATAGCCAGCAGAACACATGCGCTTGCCGTGAAGTAATCTTATGATTAAAAGCACATTTGGCAGCACAACAAACGCTCATAATTAAAGTTGAGAAAGGTGACGTACAAGTGTGTAAATGATTTTGATTCGCGTAGGCGAATAGACGGTGTTGAGTTCAATCCAGCAAAATTGTGCGTGTGATTGTTCGCGGTAACGTTTCGTACAAAGTGCAAGCAAGCAAAAGTTAACAACAACAACGCTTAGCCAAATGACCGTTGAAATATTTGCAAAATCTGCACAGTACGAGAGCGTAGAGACGAAAAACGAAAAAGGCAAGTGCAACGAACGCAGCCAAAGCAACAGAAAGTGCGTGTAAATGTTCGCGACACAATTAAGAGCAATTGCAGCTTAAGAGTAGCTGACAATGAGCGCGAGTTTCACACTCTAGGCGTTCGTAACAAAAGCGCGCAGATTAATAAAGATTATTTAACCCTCTAACACGTAGAGACACTTATTACATTATTCAAATTTGCTCAAAAAGTAAGAGCTTTTTCATTATTTAAATAATTAACGTTAGTTGATAACAAACGCCAAATTACGTGTAGGAACTTTGAAAGCTCTCAGAAGCTTTTAACGGTACTTTTTATTTTCATTTGCACAGAACATATTTTATTTCGAGCGTGAAATTTGACGTGCTGCAAGTTGGGTTTTGTATTGCTAATAAAATTGAATATATAAAAGATATTCAGCTCAAAATTTTTTTTCGTGAAAGTTATGTTTATTTACTATTAAAATCAAGTTACAGATTTGTAAATATATAATAGACATGCGTTGTAGCAGTAAAATAGTGATAGGTGCCTCGAGACACTTTTGGGGCCTTAAGTGAACTTTTGTAACCCATAGCTATTGCACAACTACTTGCAATTTATGTGCTGATTTTCGTTAATGGTATGATTTTTCTTACAAGAAATTAAAATATTAGAAGAAATGGCAAAGCGGGTTCGTTTCAAGTTGTCCGATGAGCAGTTGCTGGAGTTTTTTGAGTCAGTCCCGTCGGATGAGAAGCTGTCAAACATATCAAGTGACGACGAGGACACCGATTTTAATGTCGTGGAAACTTTCACCGATGCATTACAGGATTCTGATACTGTATCATTTATAGACAATAATGTTGAGGATGTGCAAGATGCACAGGAATCTGAGCCTACCTTGGAAACCAGAAAAGACCTCGATCAGCATTGCCAATCATTGAAGATTCAGCAAGCATGCCAACTTCACATGGATGGACAACCCAGTCTCCATCCTCTCAGTCATTGCGGACAAGACATTCACCATGCTCTCAGACAATGCAGTCTCCACTCTCTCACCGATCTCCACAAGTACGACTTAAGCTAGGCCAAAAATCGGAGTATCCAATATCGGACTTGCGGATTGATTGGGTAAACCATTTCCCGCATTAGTTGGATGGAGACAGTGGAAGAAGATGTTGCAAGCACTGTAAAATTTCGCAAACACAGTGCATTTGCTTAAAATTCAATCTGCATTTATGCTCCTCAGCTAACATAAACTGTTTTTCAGATTACCATATAAAAAAAATTAAATGCAACTGCAAATAAAGACGACTTTTTTACACTCAAAGCCCCAGGAGTGCCTCGAGGCACGTATTCACTTTTTCTCACCTTACAGGTAAACGAAAGCTTCTACGCACTTTCTGAGTACATATTTGAGTTCAGGAGCAACAATTCACTAAAGAAAAAATTATTTGAATTAATTTCCTCCATTATTTTGGAAAGTAGCCTTAGAGGGTTAAATTGCAATTTAGAAGTCACTATCTTCGGTAATTAACCAGTTTATATTCGGCTAATAAAGATCACAAGATGACCGGAACGATATAAAAAATCTGGTTCGATTCGTTATGTTTTACTTAGAAAAAACTCGAAAAGACGGTAGAGCGATTAAAAACACGTCCGACGAAGGCAAGTGATGACTCAATTAGATCCATTAATCACATAATAAATACTTATCAAACTACCAAGGGGATTCTTGATGGTAGGGATGATGAGCGTTTCGTTGAGAGCAGTCAATATTCTGCATTAGCCTATTTCCATCATGGATTGATAGAAAAAGAGCTTTTAACAAGTGTACAATTTTTAGAGGCTGAATCATTTACCTGGGGAGGACAGGTAGGTGAGTTGGAGGTCAACTTCACCCACTGTATACAAGAGAACACCTTGCTCAAATCATTGAAAGCTGAAATGGAAAATGTTGAAACAGCTTTATTTTGTGCAGCCCTTCAGCTTGAGATGTTCTATAATGAACATTGTCAACCAACACAATCATAGAAGTAACACGATTTTTAAAATAGTTTTATTGATTCAGATGTATTTGTTTTTAGTTAAGGATGTTTGTGGAAGTTGTATATAAATCATAAATGGGAAAAAAATGTGGTAAATTGTTGTGAGTTTAAAAAATGTGAATAAAGTTTTAAGAGGTAGCCAAAACGTGTTTTAATGTGTTTGTGTATGGATTCTTATTGGAAAAATGTTTTGGGCTGTGTACTGTTTTTGGTTTTGAAAAAAGATTTGTTCTCTGTACTGTTTTTGGTTTTTAAAAATCATTTTCTAGATGATGCATTTTAAAGTTATTATCAACATCATTAGCCATTTCTTCCTCATCGGCAGCAGCAGCAGCAGTATCAACATCATCAGCAGCAGGAACAGTAGTATCAGCATCGCCATCATCATCAAGTTGATTGGCATGCATCTCTTCTTGCTTGGCTGGAATCTTCATCAAGTTCGCTAATGCCTGGATGACTATCGGAGCTTCATTGAGGTCAGCTGGTCTCAAGTTTGAAGGAGTTAACTGTTTGAGATCTTTGGGTTGTAGCATTGGCTCTTCGAAGTGGGGTTCTTCATTAGGATCTTTATATGGTGGTGGTAGCTTGGTGTTGGATTTGGTAATCTGTTTGTAATCACTCGGTTTGTCTGAAACGAAGAATAGATAGAGTAAGTTGTTTGAACTGGGGATAAATTGGAGGAAGTGGGTTGCAACTTACCACTAATACCAGGATTGTTATCAATGTTGTCAAGAGCTCCATCTTCACTAAAATGATTGGTCTGTAAATAGAGGTTTGTTGTTTTTATTTGTTTTGGGAATAATCAATTTATTAAATTTTTTTTAAATGTATTACATTTTAAATTTTTATTCCTTATTCTTTATTAATGCGATCATTTATGACCGAGCGAGGGTCATCAAGTTCAATACCTTCTACATAATCATTATCACGTGGTGTCGTGTCTCAAATTGAGTAACTTGATCTGCCTGCATGACATGTACTTCAATATCGGAGGCAGTTTTATATAAGGGACTATTTTTTTTTTTCTTTTCTCGCTTTTGCATTCTCATTCCATGTTACTGGATGATCTAGGAAATATTCACTCATCTCAACACAAATGATGTCAGCACTCCCCCTTTGTTTTGTAATAAAATGATATTTTTTAAATGAAACAAAATGACATTGTATTCCAAGATTTCATGCCCCAAAATTTCTTATATCCAATTTTGTGACGAATAATATTAAGTTTTACACATAAATAATTTAAAACAAAAATTTTGCACTTGGCACATTGCGCTAAAATGTCTCAATTCTTCATACCAAATAAAACTCATTGTTTTGCGCAGTGCCGAATGCAAAATTTTTGTTTTAAATTATTTATGTGTAAAACTTAATATTATTCGTCACAAAATTGGATATAAGAAATTTTGGGGCATGAAAATGTTTTCGTCACTAGACTTTTACCTCGGATATCAGAAATTTTTGAATAAGACATCAGAAATTTTGAAAATTTCAATATCTATTGACAGTATAACTTGTCAATTTTGTTTATTGTTTGTACAAGCAAAAACAAACTGTCTGGCAACACTGGTTGCCTTTACAAACACACATGCCAACATGCCAAGCGCAAAAGCTATCAGCATTATCAAGCTCTGGCTTCAATGACACTTTGTTGCTGCTGTCCTTTTCCAATTCTAAGTAAAATGTATACGTTCAGTTTACAAGTAATATCGACTAATATTCGACTAAAGCATGAATAGAAACCCTAAATATATACTGATCTTGCTGTAATCGCAATTATAATGTTTTATCTGCCGCAAAAAGAACTCACCACTTGCAAGCAGTATATTTCCACATGCACTGCAAGCAGTGCAATTAGTGTACATGCAGTAGTGTAAAAGAAAATGGTATATTCAGTTAATAGGTAATATCTTGCCCAAACGAATTTTGACAGATATGTGTTATATGTCAAAAAACGCGGAATGGAATTGTCTTCAACAAATACCATATTTAAAAGTGATTTGAAACGTAGATTTTTCTTAAATCGCCAAAATGTGAGAAAAAATACCTTAATTTACCTGTAGCTTTTTACCTGTGGTCTTAAGCAAAAAAGTTTACAGGTGTGCTTAAAAGCCCTGCAAACTACCTTTTCAACGATATATCGATCACATCTGTAGCTTCTATCGTTTGGATGCTTTGGGGGTTTCAATTTTAGCGGTTTTTAGTGATTTCCCGCTGAACTAGCGATTTTTCGAAAAAGTCGTAGAACAAACGTCTCCAGATTTTTGAGCGGGAACAAGTCCTCATTCAAACATTTAAGCTAAATCAACGATTTGATCCAAACAAACAGACATACTGACTTTTCATCTCATTTTCGGAAGGCGACTAAAAATTTCAAAATTTATTATTTTTTGAACCAGTAATCGGATTTCGATGATCGAGGTGTCATTCGACGCGTATTTTTGATTAGAATAGTAAAAAATTCAAAAACAATTCAAAATGGCTTCAGCGGCTTCATTAGCTCCAATAATCTACATTTTTCCCCTCCCACTTACACCTGTTTATCTCACGATACAGGTGATTTTTCAAAAGTCTTAGTATGCACATTTGTAAGTTAAGTTAATACCTTTCGATCGGTATATAACTCTACCTAATCGGACAGTCATAGCAAATTTTCCATTCTTCCTGTGTATATATGCTAGTCGCTTTCGCATCCTTCGTGCTGCTTTCGTCCCTAGCGCGGACTGCCGTCCGCAGTGATTCAACCCAGTATGATTTTGTTGTTGTCACTGTTTTATAAAGACAATTTGACGGTGTATTTGGCTTAAAGGGTGAATTTTCACATGTGTGGTCATTAGCACTGTTCCACGGCCAACTACCATCGCATAATCGTTTATTTAATTGCCATTTCTGGCATTTGTTCAATGTCGCTTCTGTCATAAGATGATACGAATCTATTGCAAAGTTGTACACTATATATTGTGAGCTTACATCTGCAATTATAACTTGTTCTTGATTTTTTATTGGTATTGGAATTATTTTATACAATTGTGATGGATGCCTGTCAAATAAGGGAATTTTAGCATTTATGACTAGTTTCTTGTCAATATAAATCCCTCTTAAAAGAGTGTAAATTTCTTTCAATTCGGTGCCTGTTCTTTTACCAGGTAGCATTAATGAATCTGGTAGCTTGTCTTTTATGCTAGCGATTTCTTTTTGAAGTCGAGCTGGTTTCAAAATGTTTGTATTTAATCTGCCATGATTGACATCAATTAACAGGCTTATTATTCCTGCTTGAATCTTTTCACATTCATCCATCAACGAGTTTAATTGCTTCGTAACCATAAAGAAGTTTATTGATTCTTTATACACAAAATAACTTTCTTTAAGGAGCTCTGTCATATTTTCGAATCGCGTATTCATAACTTCGAAGTTTTCGTTTACTTCAGTGATAGTCTTTTTGATAATATTCTCCGTGGAATCTATCACTGAAGTCTGTTTTTTGATTAAATCGTCTAAATTATGCTGATTATCTAATAGACTGATCATATTTTCTTCAATTTGTTTTCTATCGTCTGCATCCATTATACCAAACAATATATTATATAATGAGCCCATAAATTCAAAAGGTGCACGTTTCATTCTTGGGGTGTGTGCCATAAATAACTTGTTGTTTTCTTCCAAGTCATCTATTTGTCGTTGTATGTTGTTAAGAACCAAATTACAGTGATCTTCAAAATCATGCAATTTGTTACATACACTTCTCATTTTTTTTATTAAATTTGTACCCTGCTCTATCATTGAAAAATATGTGTCCATGTCATAAAACACAACTAAATCCCAAGAAGACGTTATAACTTCGATTTCACCCATCGGATCTAAATATATCGAAGCTGTACTATTAATGTTTTCGATTACCCATTTTTTCTTTGTGTTGCCTAATGACGTTGCATTCGAAAGTTGACAAAATAGCATCAGCATTAGCATGGCTAACATGACTCCAATTTTCGGTACTTTAGGCCTATTGCGCGTGACTTTTTCTTTTTCAGTATCATTTTCAGATTCCTTTATTTCAATTAGAGGGCATATTTTATTTATTGGTCTTGTAACTAACCCCTCTTGAACTCTAATTTTTGCTACTCTCACTTTGTCATCTCTGCCTTTGTGAATCTCTTCTATTTTTTATTAGGGGCCATCTTGCTGGGTGGCAGTTCTCAGACTTAATTAAGACTATCTGCCCTTCTTCGATATTTTCTGATTCTCTTTTCCATTTGTTTCAATGGGGCTCATAGCTTTAAATTTATGGCATTGTACCGCCTTGTGCCCTGGTACTTTTCAAATCGGACAATTCTCTTTATCATTTGAAATATTTTTTGAAAATTTTTTGTCCTCGCTTTTAAATGAGCTTACGGAACTTAACCGCTGCTCTAAAAACTCTAATACATCAGACAGTAACTGAATCTCTTTTGTCTTCTTGACATGAGATTCGTACAGCTGCAATGTATCCTTATTAAATTTCCTCAAAATAATATGAGCAAATATTGTTTAGGCAGATTAAGTTTAAGTTGTAAATGATAAATCATGAATTATAAATATAAGTCAATACCAATGTAATGCTCTTGCAATCATGCTGCAATTGCAGCTGATAACTACTCTTAAGTTCGCTCTTATTTGTTATTGTCGCTTTTATTATCGCTCGCTCATCTAGCGACGACAAAGCATAGCCGAACGAACATGTAAATGAAGTTGAAAGAAAAGAGTTCTGGCCAGCAGCCATCAGTAATAAATCACTCTGCGTGTAACTAAGATCGACGTCTTTTTATTGTAGAAGAAGCCTTAAGCTCTCTAAGCCGGTGTCCAAAATTTTGGATAAATTATTTTATACCGTGAAAACGCTCACGGAATTTTCAAATATTATATCCACTTCATTCGTCAAGTGGGATTTAAGTTTAATTATATGGACAGCCTCATTAATGCTATCACCATATAGCTGCCATAGGAACAATCGGATGCAAAATAACCTTTAGTATGAAAAACTTTTTTGTTTCTTAAGATATCTCAACCAAACTCACAGATTCTATGTTTAGGGCTGTCTCTAACATTCTGGCCAAATTTGGAGAAGGTCGGGTTACTATATCATATAGCTGCCATAGGAACAATCGGATGCAAAATAACCTTTAGTATGAAAAACTTTTTTGTTTCTTAAGATATCTCAACCAAACTCACAGATTGTATGTTTGGGACTGTTTCTTACATTCTTGCTAAATTTGGTCAAGGTCGGGTTACTATATCATATAGCTGCCATAGGAACAATCGGATGCAAAATAACCTTTAGTATGAACAACTTTTTTGTTTCTTAAGATATCTCAACCCAACTCACAGATTCTATGTTTAGGGCTGTCTCTAACATTTTGGCCAAATTTGGAGAAGGTCGGGTTACTATATCATATAGCTGCCATAGGAAAAATCGGATGCAAAATAACCTTTAGTATGAAAAACTTTTTTGTTTCTTAAGATATCTCAACCAAACTCACAGATTCTATGTTAAGGGCTGTCTCTAACATAATGGCCAAATTTGGACAAGGTCGCGTTACTATACCATATAGCTGCCATAGGAACAATCGGATGCAAAATAACCTTTAGTATGAAAAACTTTTTTGTTTCTTAAGATATCTCAACCAAACTCACAGATTGTATGTTTGGGACTGTTTCTTACATTCTGGCTAAATTTGGTCAAGGTCGGGTTACTATATCATATAGCTGCCATAGGAACAATCGGATGCAAAATAACCTTTAGTATGAACAACTTTTTTGTTTCTTAAGATTTCTCAACCAAACTCACAGATGCTATGTTTAGGGCTGTCTCTAACATTCTGGCCAAATTTGGACAAGGTCGGGTTACTTTATCATATTGCTGCCATAGGAACAATCGGATGCAAAATAACCTTTAGTATGAAAAACTTTTTTGTTTCTTAAGATATCTCAACCAAACTCACAGATTCTATGTTTAGGGCTGTCTTTAACATTCTGGCCAAATTTTTACAAGGTCGGGTTACTATATCATATAGCTGCCATAGGAACTATCGGATGCAAAATAACCTTTAGTATGAACAACTTCTTTCTTTCTATCTCAACCAAACTCAATGATTGTATGTTTGGGGCTGTCTCTAACATTCTGGCCAAATTTGGTCAAAGTCGAGTTACTTTATCATATTGCTGCCATAGGAACAATCGGATGCAAATTAACCTTTAGAATCAAAAACTCTGTTGTTGCAAGAGATATTCTTAAAAAACTCACTCAAGTCTTGAATTTTCCTCAAATTTAGCTTTTTTCCGCCAAATTTAGATTTTTCCCGCTAAATCTGGATTTTTCCCGCCAAATCACTAAATTTGACTTTTAGCCAAAGTTCAATTGCAAGGAGGAAACATTAAAACCGCGGACAGCGGAAGTTAAATATTTCTTTTTTTTTTTACAAAAAATGCTATAGTATATAAATTTGTTAAAGCGGACTACTAAGGACCTTCTTTTCAACTTTGCGAGCGAAGCGAGCAGGGGACGGACCCCTTATATTGTATTAATTTGCTAAACCGGACAACTAAAGAAGTTCTCTTAAATTTCTGCGAGCGAAGCGAGATGCGGGTTGGCGAGCGAAGCGAGCAGTTTAAGTTTATTAAGCTGGACAACAAAAGACCTTATTTTAAATTTTGCGAGCGAAGCGAGCGGGGGTTGGCGAGCGAAGCGAGCAGGGGGCGGAGCCCCCTAGTAGTATATAAATTTGTTAAAGCGGACTACTAAGGACCTTCTTTTCAACTTTGCGAGCGAAGCGAGCAGGGGACGGACCCCTTATATTGTATTAATTTGCTAAACCGGACAACTAAAGAAGTTCTTTTAAATTTCTGCGAGCGAAGCGAGATGCGGGTTGGCGAGCGAAGCGAGCAGTTTAAGTTTATTAAGCTGGACAACAAAAGACCTTATTTTCAATTTTGCGAGCGAAGCGAGCGGGGGTTGGCGAGCGAAGCGAGCAGGGGGCGGAGCCCCCTAGTAGTATATAAATTTGTTAAAGCGGACTACTTAGGACCTTCTTTTCAACTTTGCGAGCGAAGCGAGCAGGGGACGGACCCCTTATATTGTATTAATTTGCTAAACCGGACAACTAAAGAAGTTCTTTTAAATTTCTGCGAGCGAAGCGAGATGCGGGTTGGCGAGCGAAGCGAGCAGTTTAAGTTTATTAAGCTGGACAACAAAAGACCTTCTTTTCAATTTTGCGAGCGAAGCGAGCGGGGGTTGGCGAGCGAAGCGAGCAGGGGGCGGAGCCCCCTAGTAACGTATAAAAATATGCCACGGAAACATATTTTTATAGAAATAAATTCAATGTTAATCGGACTAACTGAACGTATTTCTTCTGAAGAGAGGTTAGAGTCTACAGCAATTAGAACCCCACCACCTCTTTGGGACGGACGATCAAGTCGATATGTTGTGTACTTCTCTGGAAAGATTTCCGAATCAAGAATATCCGGTTTTAACCAAGTTTCAGTAAACACAACAACATGAAATGAGAAAGTAAGACTGTCGACGTAGAGTTTGTTAAGTTTGCTACGCAAGCCACAAACATTTTGATAAGATAAAAGAAGGGAAGATGTTAGTTTTTTGAAGAAGAAGAAGTAGAAGAAGAGGAAGCTGCTGTAATATGTTGCACAGGGTCTTTTGGGGGAAGCCTAATCGGATTCCGATTTTTTATTTTGGGCTTGTGCTCTTTGACCACCAAATACTCCGGCCAAAAGCTTGGAGAGGATGTGGTGGCAAAATGTTCTGGGGGTACGTTGATCTTGAAAGATGCAACTTGCCTATCATATGAAAAATTAAATTTTTCCACCTTGACATTTGCATTGCTTATTTTGGCCTGAATATAGGCCTTCACATCCTCAGATGTAGAGTCAGGGGCGAGCCTGGAAACAAAAATCTGCTTCATTGGTGGAATCCCCACCAGAGGTCTAGGAGCCAGAGGCGGAATAGCTGGTGTGCTATCACCTGTGGGTTCTAGACTAACCGGTGAACCGGTCGTAACTATAACTGATGGAGGGGCTTTATTAGCTTTTGGTCTGCCTGTTCTTTTTTCCCAACAGCAGATGAATCAGACAATGGAGCAGAACTAGCTGAGTCCGTCGGCACAACGTCCACATTGGGAACATCCACATCCATCGATGCTATTGGAGTAGCAAACATAGATTGTGGGGCCGACAGGGCTGTAGGAGTGAGGAACTGTTCCACTGTCGAAAATTGGCTGACCGCGGTCGTTTGCAAGTCACGAGGTGTCGATTTCTTGCGCTTTGGAGACTCACTCAATAGTTTAAGACTATTGAACTGAGCATCCACAGCAAGAAATTGGGCATTAAGCTTGTTAAAGCCAACACTCAAATCCTTGAAACCACTCCTCGTCTGCCTCATAAACGCACGCATCTCAGTCTCAATCTCACGACAGGACTCACATGTCCAGCTAAGTCCAGACCGTTGGGCAACGGCATCCGCTACTAGCCCTGAGTAGCCAGCGCATTTTACATGCACCAAATTACTACAGAGCCAGCAACAAATACCCGGCTGCGCTGCAGTAATCTGCTTTTGGCAGCTTTTCTTCAAACAGACAAAATTTTTAACTAATATTACACTACTAGTTGACCACTGTGCAATATGAAAGCAAAACAAATTACAAGAAGTAAACAGAATGCGCAGACAACAACAATGCAGAAGCGCTAATCAAAACTTTACTTGACTGTTAGAGTGTGGAACACAAAACAATAACAACTCAGCTAATACACTCTGCAAGGGGCAAAGTACATAGTTGAGAGCTAGAGAGCGATGCACAACAACAACAATAATACTAATGCACTAAGCGGGAAGCTAGGCACAAAGAGAACATGCAAAAATTACTCACCGACAACAACAAAGCTGAAGCGCGGCTTGAAAATATTAAAGGAAAACGAAAGACAAAAACACTGCACTTGATACACAAATATGTTATTATTAGTAGATAAATACTAATAATAAGCATGCACTACTTTATAAAAGATAGTCGCGTGATAGCAAACAGTATATTGTTTAATTAGGAGTTTAAACTAAGTTAATTAAACCACCGGTCGGTAATATAAATAAAGATTAAGCGGAGCGCATTAACACAAACTCTTTTCTATGTAAAATGCTTACCCACGATTTTGTTGTATATGGACATGTGTGGTAATCTAATTAGAAATGAGGGCATCTGTTGATCATGTGTTGTAAGCTTATTTTGATATGGGGGGCCATCTGTTGGTCATGTGTTGTAAACTAATCTTGAAATGGAGGCCATCTATAAAATTTCATTTATATTGATCCAACTATCTTCACTCTTTGGAAATCCCAACCAACGGACCAAAGCTTTTTTTCCGTCTCGTTTCAACACTTTTTCTACTAGATATGCGTCGGGGTAATGAGTCTTTTTGAGTTCTTCTCTGTAAAAACAACCTTCAATTGGATCACCCTTCAAGTCTTCTATTAAATATGTTGTTGGATATGTATACATATTTCACAGTTCAGATTTAAAAATTTCTGTTGTCCAATTTGGGGTGTAGCCCTTTTCGAATATATGTTTGTATTTACTTACATAAAAAAACCTCTTTACGAGGTAAAAGTCTAGTGACGAAAACATTTTCATGCCCCAAAATTTCTGATATCCAATTTTGTGACGAATAATATAATATTAAGTTTTACATATAAATTATTTTAAACAAAATTTTGGCACTCTGCACATTGCGCTAAAATGTCTCAATTCTTCATACCAAATAAAACTCACTGTCTTAGCGGTTTTTAGCGATTTCCCGCTAAACTAGCGATTTTTAGAAAAAGTCGTAAAACAAACGTTTCTAGATTTTTGAGCGGGAACAAGTCCTCATTCAAACTTTTAAGCTAAATCAACGATTTGATCCAAACAAACAAACAGACAAACAAACAAACAAACAAACAGACTGACTTTTCATCTCGTTTTGAGAAGGGCACCGAAAATTTCAAAATTAATTATGATCGAGGTGTCATTCGACGCGTAATTTTGATTAGAATAGTAAAAAATTAAAAAAAAAATCAAAAAGGCTCCAACGGCCTCATTTGCTCCAATCGTTTAAATTGTGTCCCTCCCACTTACACCTGTTTATCTCACGAACCAGGTGAGTTTCCAAAAGTCTTGGTATGCACATTTGTAAGTTAAACATAAAAAAACCTCTTGACGCGGTAAAAGTCTAGTGACGAAAACATTTTCATGCCCCAAAATTTCTGATATCCAATTTTGTGACGAATAATATTAAGTTTTACATATAAATAAAATAAAAAAAAATTTTGGCACTCGGCACATTGCTCTAAAATGTCTCAGTTCTTCATACCAAATAAAACTGACTGTTTTGCGCAGTGCCGAATGCAAAAAATTTTTTTTTATTTTATTCATATGTAAAACTTAATATTATTCGTCACAAAATTGGATATCAGAAATTTTGGGGCATGAAAATGTTTTCGTCACTAGACTTTTACCGCGTAAAGAGGTTTTTTTATGGGATATCAGAAATTTTTGAATAAGACATTAGAAATTTTGAAAATTTCAATATTTTTTGACAGTATAACTTGTCAAATTTGTATGGCATGCCAACATGCCAAGCGCAAAAGCTAATAGCGTTCTCAAACTCTGGCTGCAATGACACTTTGTTGCTGCTGCCGCAAAAAGAATTCACCACTTGCAAGCAGTATACTTCCGCAGCAAGCAAGCAGTGTACATACTGCATGTGAGCAAGCAGGAGTGGAAAGAAAAATGGTATATTCAGTTAATAGGTAATATCTTGCCCAAACGAATTTTGACAGATATGTGTTGTATGTCAAAAAACGCGGAATGGAATTGTCTTCAACATATACCATATTTAAAAGTGATTTGAAATACAGATTTTTCTTAAATCGCCAAAATGTGAGGAAAAATACCTTTTTTACCTGTAGCTTTTTACCTGTGTTCTTCAGCAAAAAAGTTTACAGCTATGCTTAAAAGCCCATTGATCTACCTTTTCAACGATATATAGATCACATCTGTAGCATCTATCGTTTGGATGCTATGATGCTATGTCAATTTTAGCGGTTTTTAGCGATTTCCCGCTAAACTAGCGAATTTTCGGAAAAGTCGTAGAACAAACGTTTCTAGACTTTTGAGCGGGAACAAGTCCTCATTCAAGCTTCTAAGCTATAAGAAAGATTTTATCCAAACAGACAAACGGGTCCTCTTCCAAATCTTCAAAAAATGCGAAATTTTATAAACTACAACATATTGAAAATTAAAACAAGGGGGCTCCGCCCCCTGCTCGCTTCGCTCGCCTACCCACGGCTCGCTTCGCTCGCGGGGAGGTGCGACTACAGTCGAGTTTGCTCTACTGTGAGATACCCTGTGCCAGTCTCCATAAAATATAATGTTGGTTATAATATAATTAGTAATATGTATGTAAGCATATAAAACATAAATATTAAGCGCCGCTCGAATTTGCTGTATGATATAGTAGTCCGATTTTTACCAAATTTGGTCAAAATGTATGGAAGCATCTAGTATGCATATTCATGTCAGGCATGTCAGTTTGGTTGAGATATTTCAAACAAAAAAAAAGGTTTTTCCTACTAAGACTTGATTTTCGACTGATCGTTCCTATGGAAGCTATATGATATGTTAGTCCGATTTTAACCAAATTTGGTCAGGTTGCCAAGGACCATCCCGTTAGCATATCCTGTCAGTTTGGTTGAAAAATCTCAAGCAACAAAAAAGTTGTCCATACTGAGACTTGATTTTTGACTGATCGTTCCTATGGCAGCTATATGATATAGTGGTCCGATTTCAACCTTATTTGATCAGGATGTCAAGGACCATCCTGTTAGCATATCCTGTCAGTTTGGTTGAGATATCTCAAACAACAAAAAAGTTTTTCATACTAAGACTTGATTTTCGACTGATCGTTCCTATGGCAGCTATATGATATAGTGGTCCGATCCAAATTTAAAAACAAACTTGATCTGCGTCCAGTTACCAGCAACCTACACACCAAATTTGAAGTCTCTAGCTATTATAGTCTCTGAGATCGACGCGTTCAAACAGACGGACGGACAGACGGACAGACAGACGGACATGGCTCAATCAACTCGGCTGTTGATGCTGATCAAGAATATATATACTTTATGGGGTCGGAGATGCTTCCTTCTGCCTGTCACATACATCACACAAATCTAATATACCCTTTTGACCATTTTCAATGGGCACAGGGTATAAAAAAGGTTTTTCCTACTAAGACTTGATTTTCGACTGATCGTTCCTATGGAAGCTATATGATATGTTAGTCCGATTTTAACCAAATTTGGTCAGGTTGCCAAGGACCATCCCGTTAGCATATCCTGTCAGTTTGGTTGAAAAATCTCAAGCAACAAAAAAGTTGTCCATACTGAGACTTGATTTTTGACTGATCGTTCCTATGGCAGCTATATGATATAGTAGCCTGATTTCAACTAAATTTAATCAGGATGTCTAGGACCATTCCGTATGCATATTCTGTCAGTTTGGTTGAGAAATCTCAAACAACAAAAAAGCTGTTCATACTGAGACTTGATTTTCGACTGATTGTTCCTATGGCAGCTATATGATATAGTGGTCCGATTTCAACCTTATTTGATCAGGATGTCAAGGACCATCCTGTTAGCATATCCTGTCAGTTTGGTTGAGATATCTCAAACAACAAAAAAGTTTTTCATACTAAGACTTGATTTTCGACTGATCGTTCCTATGGCAGCTATATGATATAGTGGTCCGATCCAAATTTAAAAACAAACTTGATCTGCGTCCGGTTACCAGCAACCTACACACCAAATTTGAAGTCTCTAGCTATTATAATCTCTGAGATCGACGCGTTCAAACAGACGGACGGACAGACAGACGGACATGGCTCAATCAACTCGGCTGTTGATGCTGATCAAGAATATATATACTTTATGGGGTCGGAGATGCTTCCTTCTGCCTGTTACATACATCACACAAATCTAATATACCCTTTTGACCATTTTCAATGATTTCTAGATTTTTAACAGGAACAAGTCCTCATTCAAACATTTAAGCTAAATCAACGATTTGATCCAAACAAACAAACAGATAAACTGACTTTTCATCTCATTTTCGGAAGGCCCCTAAAATTTTCAAAATTAATTATCTTTCGAACCAGTTGTTCGATTTCGATGATCGAGGTGTCATTCGACGCGTATTTTTAATGAGAATTGTAAAAAATTCAAAAAGGCTCCAACGGCCCCATTAGCTTTAATAATTTAAATTTTTCCCCTCCCACTTACACCTGTTTATCTCACGAACCAGGTGAGTTTCCAAAAGTCTTAGTATGCACATTTGTAAGTTAAGTTAATACCTTTCGATCGGTATATAACTCGACCTGATCGGACAGTCATAGCAAATTTTCCATTCTTCCTGTGTATATATGCTAGTCGCCTTCGCACCCTTCGTGCTGCTTTCGTCACTAGCGCGGACTGCCGTCCGCAGTGAACGCACATTGTCTCCCTTGCGCAACTTGCTTCCAGTGAATATCTTCAAGTAATTGTATGCTGTCTTTAAAATTTGTTTTTCATTGGATGAATTAACGTTAATTGGTTTCATTTTAATTGTTCTATGTACACGATTGTTGTAAACATCAATTAAACTTTTATACATATCAATCCATTTATATTTTCCATTGAAACTGAATTCACGCCACATAAGCTCTTTTAGACTTCTATTAAATCGTTCAACAATTGATGCTTTCAGCGTACTGAATGTTGAATAATGATTTATTTTAAACTGGTTTGTTAGTACCTTAAATTGTTTATTGAAAAACTCCGTTCCCTCATCTGTTTGCAGGTTCTTGAGAGTACCACATCCCGATTTAAATATTTTCTCCATTGCCTGAGCAACTTCTTTAGCGGTTTTTGATTTTAGTGCTTCACCCCAAGCGAATTTGGAAAACGTATCTGTTACTGTCAACAAATAGCGATAACCATCATTGGATGAAGCATAGGCTCCCATTTCAACCAAATCCGCTTGCCATAAATCATTGATTCCCTTTGTGACTACTCTACGTCGACGTAAATTCTTGTATGACGGTGCATGCAATTCATTAACTATCTCTCGTTTACTCATATTGCTATTTTATTATATTCAATTGGTATCTCTTCTGTTGTTACTGTTACACTATTTAAATTAAATTTGGATTTGTCGGTGGACACATATTTAAAAACATAATCTTCAATTTTATTTAATTTTAAATATATTTCATTTTGAATTGTTTTTTCAAAACTAACTGTTTGCTCTTTAAGACTTTTAATTGTTTTTGTAGTGTATGCACCTTTGTATTACGTTCTCGAAAACTGTTGGATATTTCTTTTTCCAACACAACTAGTTTATTATCTATATATTCTTTTGTTGTCAACTCATATGCCTGTTGTGGAATTATGCAATTTTTAAATCATTTTTTCTGAGCATTTAGATTACCATCATCATCAATGTATAAACCTGTTATACGTTTACTATCTCTCTTAAAGTAGTCAAGATAGTCTTTATCGTTCGAGTAGTGTCCAAACTTGTCAAGTGCCATTATGACTATAAGTTTAATTAACGTGTGTCTCAGTTTTTTTCTCGATGTGCAAATGGACTTTTCTTATAGGAAACCACATCTGCTTCAATATGTTGTGATTTTGGAATCTTACAATTTGTAGCAACAAAACTATTGAGATTATTAACATCATTGGTTAATAACATCATTGATAATACCATTAACATTTTCTATAAATTTAATAAGATTATTTACTTCTTTTTCCAAACCATTTACTTTAGCATTTCTACGTTCGAATAATTGTGAAATTGTACTAGTTTGATTTGTTTTCAACTTTGTTATTTCGTCATCAACATATACTTTTACAACTAAGTCATCATTATTTAGCGGTAGTGAAGAGTTTATAATTTTTTTTTTCTGAACATTAAGATTCCCATCTAAATCAATGTATAGTCCTGTCACGTTTTTAATTTCTCTTTTTAAGTTCGCTCCTTATCATCAGAAAAACAACCAAACTTGTCAACGGACATTATGATATTAAATTTAATCACCAATTGTAATCTATATATATAAAAGAAAGTCGTGTTAGTTACACCACTTATAACTCAAGAACGGCAGAACAGATTTGGATGAAAATTGGTAGAGAGGTAGCTTAGAGCCAGGAGACGGACATAAGATACTTTTTATCCCGTTCGACAGCGTTAAAGTGTGACTTGACATGAAACGTCAGTCACTATAAAACGTGGTATAACAAAAAAGAATCAGACTTGGAATAACAAAACGCAAATGACAGCTATGTAATTGACGTATAATGACAGCTATGTATTATAAGTGGTGTAACTAACACGACTTTCTTTTATATATATAGAAGATCAGTGGTCGGCACCAACACATTTATATGTTTGCATTGCGTTAGTGTGCATTTTTGTTCGCCTAACAGCGGAATAACAGCGACGTAACAGAAACAAATCGCAGCAGCGACGCATACGTGAGCGTACGTGAGCGGCAGCGCAGTCGCCACGAAAATTTCCTATGCGCTCGAGATAGGGCCGTGCCGATAGCTGATATA
Source organism: Drosophila suboccidentalis (assembly GCA_037043435.1). Classification (NCBI taxonomy): domain Eukaryota; kingdom Metazoa; phylum Arthropoda; class Insecta; order Diptera; family Drosophilidae; genus Drosophila; species Drosophila suboccidentalis. The sequence continues at coordinate 39,632 of JBAMBK010000997.1, forward strand.
GATGATAGTGCCATTGCCCATTCGTATAAACAGTGAAGTGAACTATAAAGCTCGGTATGGTTGAAAATTTGAGTTTTGAAATAAATTAATAATAATAGGTGAATTGAAGTGAAGTGAAGTTTAATTAATAATGCCGCGAGCAAGACGATCGAATCTTTCCCGACAAAGCCGTAATGCAAGAAGAATACGAAATACTGCAAATGAAAGGAATGAAGAAGAACAAGAAATTGCACGTGAACAGCGCCGCGATAGTATGGCTCGACTTTGTGCTTCTCAATCACGAGAGCAAAGTGAAGCAGCCCGTGAAACAGCGGAATAGTCGAGCGAACAACAGAGGTCAACAAACAGATAATTTGCGACGCAGAACAAGATATTTATCAAGTGCTGATTTGAATCGAGCAGCGTTCCGATACGATTGCAGCAATGATTACAGCTTGCATCCTAGCGTTTGCATTGGGCAAATGGACATTGTTTGTGAGTATTGTGGTGCATTAAAGTTTTCCGGAGAAACGGCTGGATTATGCTGCCTTAATGGTAAAGTAAAATTGCCGTTGTTGACTCCGCCACATGAGCCATTGTATTCATTGCTTTGTGGCGAAACACAAGAATCACGCCACTTTCTTGCAAACACTCGAAAATACAATGGCTGTTTCCAAATGCCGTCATTTGGGGCAGATATTATCGAAGAACGAGGATTTAATCCGACATTTAAGGTATTTATTTTTGTACCCACCCAAAAATATTTGCTAATTCTGAACTCTACTCTCCCACCGAAAGAAGTGTTTATAACCCAGTTAATACTGTATGGTTTTTATTTTGTAGATACAAGGACAGATTCACCATCGAATTGGATCATTACTACCTTTCGAAGATACACAGAATAAATTTTTACAAATATATTTCATGGGCAACATGGAAGAACAACTTGATCGACGCATAGAGATCAATGCAGGAATGAAGCGAGCAATTCTTCAAGACTTGCAATGTCTGCTTCATGAACATCATGCGTTAGTCAGGTTGTTTAAGAGTGCTTTAGAGCGCATGCCAAATGATGACTATAAAATTGTCATCAAAGCAGATAAACGACCATCTGGAACATACGAACGCACATTTAATGCTCCAACATTAGACGAAGTTGCCATCCTGATTGTTGGTGAACAATTGGAAAAACGCGATATTGTGCTTACACGTCGCGATACTGGGCAACGGCAACAAATATCTGAAACTCATCGATCATATGACGCATTGCAATACCCGCTGATGTTTTGGCAAGGAGAAGATGGATATTATTTTAATATTAAAATGATAAATCCATTGAATGGTGAGTATCAGTATAATAACTTATTTGATTTATTTGTGAAAGACACTGATTTAAAATAATGAAATTTGCCTTTGAAATGGTTAATTATCAAATTTTTAATTTCAGGTGAAGAAACTACAAAGAAAGTTAGCTCAATGAATGCTTCATCGAAGAATTTTCAAAGACGGAAACAAGGCGATGCGGTTCCTGGGTATCCAGATGTGCGTTCTACTGATGCTCTTGGTCGTATGTATACAGTTCATCCAAAGAATGATGAATGTTTCTATTTGCGGTTGTTGCTGGTAAATGTGCGTGGGCCAACGTCATTTGAGACACTACGAACTGTTAATGGTGTAATATTCCCAACATATCGTGCTGCATGTGAAGAATTGAACTTATTAGAAAACGATACCCATTGGGATACGACAATCGCTGAAGCCATTATCTCTGCATCTCCAAGTCAGATACGCACATTATTCGCTATCATAATTTCGACATGTTTTCCATCAAACCCATGTAACCTGTGGCACAAATACAAGGATAATATGTCAGAAGATATTTTACATCAAATTCGTGTCAGTTCCAGAAATCACAATATTGAGATGAATGAGGAGATACATAATCGTGCTTTACTCTTGATCGAAGATATGTGTTACCTCATGTGCGGTAATTTATTAATCAGGTTAGGAATGCCAGCGCCATATCGTGAAATGAATGACGCATTTAATCGAGAATTGGAACGGGAACGTGAATATGATCACCAGGAATTAGATTTAGTAGTTCAAACGAATGTACCCCTCTTGAATTACCAACAAAAGGAAGTTTATGATACTTTAATGAAGGCAATCAATGATGAAAATGGTGGTTTATATTTCCTAGATGCCCCTGGTGGAACTGGCAAGACATTCCTCATGTCATTAGTTTTAGCAACTGTTCGGGCGAGATCAAACATAGCGGTTGCAGTTGCTTCTTCTGGAATAGCAGCCACATTGTTAGAAGGATGCCGTACGGCTCATTCAGCATTAAAATTACCGTTAAATCTTCAAACTATTGAAGAACCAACGTGTAATATTGCAAAACACTCAGCAATGGCCAAAGTTTTAGCGGCATCGAAAATCATCATCTGGGACGAATGCACAATGGCGCATAAACGTGCATTAGAAGCACTTAACCGAACATTAAAAGATTTACGCAATGACTCGAGATGTTTTGGAGGAGCAATGATTTTACTGTCTGGCGATTTCCGCCAAATACTGCCAGTAATTCCAAGATCTACGGCTGCCGACGAAATAAACGCTTGCCTCAAATCGTCAAATCTATGGCGCTATGTGAAGAAACTGCAGCTGACAACAAACATGAGAGTTACATTGCTTAATGATACATCTGCCAAAGATTTCTCGGAGCAATTGCTGACTATCGGTAATGGTCAAGTACCTGTCGATGAATCGAGCGGATTAATATCATTTCCAAATAATTTCTGTAATTTTGTCTCATCAAAAGACGAGCTTATCAACAATGTATTTCCAAACATTATTTCTAACTACAAAAATAATGAATGGTTGAGTGAGCGAGCAATTTTAGCGGCTAAGAATAAAGATGTAGATGACCTGAACTACATAATTCAAAATAAGATAATTGGAACAATGCATTCATTCAAATCTATTGACTGCGTCACAAATGAAGATGAAGCCACCAACTATCCAATTGAATTTTTAAACTCTTTGGACGTGCCTGGCTTACCACCGCACAATTTACGCCTAAAGGTTGGCTCCGTGGTAATCATGCTTCGAAACATAAACCAACCAAAACTGTGCAACGGTACGCGTTTGGTGGTTAGAAAATTGATGAACAATGTAATTTACGCTACGATAATGATAGGAAAATTCAAAGGTGAGGAAGTTCTTATTCCGAGGATCCCGATGATCCCAACCGATATGCCGTTTGAATTTAAAAGACTTCAATTTCCGATACGTCTTGCATTTGCCATGACCATCAACAAATCACAAGGACAATCATTAAAAGTTTGTGGTTTAAATCTAGAACATTCATGTTTTTCACATGGTCAATTATACGTGGCATGTTCACGGGTCGGAAGACCATCTGCGTTGTTTGTTTTTGCGCCAGATAATAAAACAAAAAATGTCGTGTATCACAAGGTACTTAAGTGAACCTATGTACTAAAATACAGAAATAATAATGAATGATTAATAAAGGTATTTAATTTTTTTGTATTTTTTCCAATAAAAAAAAAAAAAATCTGCTTATTTATTGCCATTAAGGCGGAACAAAGTTCGCCGGGTCAGCTAGTATACTTATAAAATTAACAGATCTTGTTATTGTGGTAAAAAAAAAATCGAAATTATATAATTTTTTTATTTTTACTGACATTTTACCAATCTTATGGCTGAATATTATAGAATTCATCGAAGTAAACTGATCTTGTTATCATACGATTTTCAATATTTTGCACGAATTGTAGACTAGATATGTTTCAAAAAATAAATTTATCGAAATTATATAATTTTTTTTTTGTTGGCATTTCAACAATTTTATGGCTGAATATTATAGAATTCATCGAAATAAACTGATCTTGTTATCATGCGATTTTCAATATTTTGCACGGATTGTAGACTACAGATGTTTAAAAAAAAAACAAATTTATGGAAATTATATATTTAATTTTTTTTTGGCATTTCAACAATTTTATGGCTGAATATTATAGAATTCATCGAAATAAACTTATTTTGTTATCATGCGATTTTCAATATTTTGCACGGATTGTAGTCTAGAGATGTTTCAAAAAATAAATTTATCGAAATTATATATTTAACTAGCTGACCCGGCGAACTTTGTTCCGCCTTAATGGCATAATATAACAGATTTTTTTTTATTGGAAAAAATACAAAAAAATTAAATACCTTTATTAATCATTCATTATTATTTCTGTATTTTAGTACATAGGTTCACTTAAGTACCTTGTGATACACGACATTTTTTGTTTTATTATCTGGCGCAAAAACAAACAACGCAGATGGTCTTCCGACCCGTGAACATGCCACGTATAATTGACCATGTGAAAAACATGAATGTTCTAGATTTAAACCACAAACTTTTAATGATTGTCCTTGTGATTTGTTGATGGTCATGGCAAATGCAAGACGTATCGGAAATTGAAGTCTTTTAAATTCAAACGGCATATCGGTTGGGATCATCGGGATCCTCGGAATAAGAACTTCCTCACCTTTGAATTTTCCTATCATTATCGTAGCGTAAATTACATTGTTCATCAATTTTCTAACCACCAAACGCGTACCGTTGCACAGTTTTGGTTGGTTTATGTTTCGAAGCATGATTACCACGGAGCCAACCTTTAGGCGTAAATTGTGCGGTGGTAAGCCAGGCACGTCCAAAGAGTTTAAAAATTCAATTGGATAGCCTTGGTGGCTCATCTTCATTTGTGACGCAGTCGAATTATGCTTATTTTGAATTATGTAGTTCAGGTCATCTACATCTTTATTCTTAGCCGCTAAAATTGCTCGCTCACTCAACCATTCATTATTTTTGTAGTTAGAAATAATGTTTGGAAATACATTGTTGATAAGCTCGTCTTTTGATGAGACAAAATTACAGAAATTATTTGGAAATGATATTAATCCGCTCGATTCATCGACAGGTACTTGACCATTACCGATAGTCAGCAATTGCTCCGAGAAATCTTTGGCAGATGTATCATTAAGCAATGTAACTCTCATGTTTGTTGTCAGCTGCAGTTTCTTCACATAGCGCCATAGATTTGACGATTTGAGGCAAGCGTTTATTTCGTCGGCAGCCGTAGATCTTGGAATTACTGGCAGTATTTGGCGGAAATCGCCAGACAGTAAAATCATTGCTCCTCCAAAACATCTCGAGTCATTGCGTAAATCTTTTAATGTTCGGTTAAGTGCTTCTAATGCACGTTTATGCGCCATTGTGCATTCGTCCCAGATGATGATTTTCGATGCCGCTAAAACTTTGGCCATTGCTGAGTGTTTTGCAATATTACACGTTGGTTCTTCAATAGTTTGAAGATTTAACGGTAATTTTAATGCTGAATGAGCCGTACGGCATCCTTCTAACAATGTGGCTGCTATTCCAGAAGAAGCAACTGCAACCGCTATGTTTGATCTCGCCCGAACAGTTGCTAAAACTAATGACATGAGGAATGTCTTGCCAGTTCCACCAGGGGCATCTAGGAAATATAAACCACCATTTTCATCATTGATTGCCTTCATTAAAGTATCATAAACTTCCTTTTGTTGGTAATTCAAGAGGGGTACATTCGTTTGAACTACTAAATCTAATTCCTGGTGATCATATTCACGTTCCCGTTCCAATTCTCGATTAAATGCGTCATTCATTTCACGATATGGCGCTGGCATTCCTAACCTGATTAATAAATTACCGCACATGAGGTAACACATATCTTCGATCAAGAGTAAAGCACGATTATGTATCTCCTCATTCATCTCAATATTGTGATTTCTGGAACTGACACGAATTTGATGTAAAATATCTTCTGACATATTATCCTTGTATTTGTGCCACAGGTTACATGGGTTTGATGGAAAACATGTCGAAATTATGATAGCGAATAATGTGCGTATCTGACTTGGAGATGCAGAGATAATGGCTTCAGCGATTGTCGTATCCCAATGGGTATCGTTTTCTAATAAGTTCAATTCTTCACATGCAGCACGATATGTTGGGAATATTACACCATTAACAGTTCGTAGTGTCTCAAATGACGTTGGCCCACGCACATTTACCAGCAACAACCGCAAATAGAAACATTCATCATTCTTTGGATGAACTGTATACATACGACCAAGAGCATCAGTAGAACGCACATCTGGATACCCAGGAACCGCATCGCCTTGTTTCCGTCTTTGAAAATTCTTCGATGAAGCATTCATTGAGCTAACTTTCTTTGTAGTTTCTTCACCTGAAATTAAAAATTTGATAATTAACCATTTCAAAGGCAAATTTCATTATTTTAAATCAGTGTCTTTCACAAATAAATCAAATAAGTTATTATACTGATACTCACCATTCAATGGATTTATCATTTTAATATTAAAATAATATCCATCTTCTCCTTGCCAAAACATCAGCGGGTATTGCAATGCGTCATATGATCGATGAGTTTCAGATATTTGTTGCAGTTGCCCAGTATCGCGACGTGTAAGCACAATATCGCGTTTTTCCAATTGTTCACCAACAATCAGGATGGCAACTTCGTCTAATGTTGGAGCATTAAATGTGCGTTCGTATGTTCCAGATGGTCGTTTATCTGCTTTGATGACAATTTTATAGTCATCATTTGGCATGCGCTCTAAAGCACTCTTAAACAACCTGACTAACGCATGATGTTCATGAAGCAGACATTGCAAGTCTTGAAGAATTGCTCGCTTCATTCCTGCATTGATCTCTATGCGTCGATCAAGTTGTTCTTCCATGTTGCCCATGAAATATATTTGTAAAAATTTATTCTGTGTATCTTCGAAAGGTAGTAATGATCCAATTCGATGGTGAATCTGTCCTTGTATCTACAAAATAAAAACCATACAGTATTAACTGGGTTATAAACACTTCTTTCGGTGGGAGAGTAGAGTTCAGAATTAGCAAATATTTTTGGGTGGGTACAAAAATAAATACCTTAAATGTCGGATTAAATCCTCGTTCTTCGATAATATCTGCCCCAAATGACGTCATTTGGAAACAACCATTGTATTTTCGAGTGTTTGCAAGAAAGTGGCGTGATTCTTGTGTTTCGCCACAAAGCAATGAATACAATGGCTCATGTGGCGGAGTCAACAACGGCAATTTTACTTTACCATTAAGGCAGCATAATCCAGCCGTTTCTCCGGAAAACTTTAATGCACCACAATACTCACAAACAATGTCCATTTGCCCAATGCAAACGCTAGGATGCAAGCTGTAATCATTGCTGCAATCGTATCGGAACGCTGCTCGATTCAAATCAGCACTTGATAAATATCTTGTTCTGCGTCGCAAATTATCTGTTTGTTGACCTCTGTTGTTCGCTCGACTATTCCGCTGTTTCACGGGCTGCTTCACTTTGCTCTCGTGATTGAGAAGCACGAAGTCGAGCCATACTATCGCGGCGCTGTTCACGTGCAATTTCTTGTTCTTCTTCATTCCTTTCATTTGCAGTATTTCGTATTCTTCTTGCATTACGGCTTTGTCGGGAAAGATTCGATCGTCTTGCTCGCGGCATTATTAATTAAACTTCACTTCACTTCAATTCACCTATTATTATTAATTTATTTCAAAACTCAAATTTTCAACCATACCGAGCTTTATAGTTCACTTCACTGTTTATACGAATGGGCAATGGCACTATCATCTATATCAGCTATCGGCACAGCCCTATCTCGAGCGCATAGGAAATTTTCGTGGCGACTGCGCTGCCGCTCACGTACGCTCACGTATGCGTCGCTGCTGCGATTTGTTTCTGTTACGTCGCTGTTATTCCGCTGTTAGGCGAACAAAAATGCACACTAACGCAATGCAAACATATAAATGTGTTGGTGCCGACCACTGATCTTCTATATATATAAAAGAAAGTCGTGTTAGTTACACCACTTATAATACATAGCTGTCATTATACGTCAATTACATAGCTGTCATTTGCGTTTTGTTATTCCAAGTCTGATTCTTTTTTGTTATACCACGTTTTATAGTGACTGACGTTTCATGTCAAGTCACACTTTAACGCTGTCGAACGGGATAAAAAGTATCTTATGTCCGTCTCCTGGCTCTAAGCTACCTCTCTACCAATTTTCATCCAAATCTGTTCTGCCGTTCTTGAGTTATAAGTGGTGTAACTAACACGACTTTCTTTTATATATATAGATATTATTATATTAAAAAAAATATTCTAATAACATTAAAAATAGGCTCATTGCAGAGAAGTCAATACTTATTCAATATTTTATATTAACAAATAGATGGTATTATATTTTTAGCCGATGTGTGAAGTGATTAGATTTGGAAATAATGGCATGATACAAACTGCGAAACTAAATATAAAAACGTTATAAATTTTTAATTAACTTATTTAACATTGCATATTTGACTTGAACTTTATTTATTGAAATTAATGTAAATATGAGAAAATGCTTAATGTGTATATATATATAAAACATGATATTAATCCATTTTATTTCAGTTTTGTACCAACATGATTTCTTTCAGTTCATAAATCGTAGTAAAAATTATATTTAATGTGACTTTAGAAAGAAAGACAATCAGAAAGAACGAAAGAATATCGATAGTCGATAATCGCATCCATGAGAATATGAAAAATGACTTGACCTGCATATATGTACATATGTATGTAATTTACAGAGCCTAAGCTTACCGGGAACTTTCAAAATGAACAAGGATTATGTTTTAATATCTTGTGAAAAATATTTTGTTTTGCACAAAAAAAAATTAAAGTTCGAGGAAGATCAATGTATTGCCAAATTATCCAATGGCAGCTTTGTTGTTGAATTAATTGAATATGGAGGTAAAGTACTTATATATTTTAATCAGATTAGATCAAATAAACATTTCCTTGTAATTTCAGATCGTAAAACGCTGGAGCAGAAGCGCATTAAAATGAAACAAGGTATTACATGTATTCAAAATTTATATTTTTGCATACACAGTTCAAAGTCGACAGTCGATCAGTGCAGACGTTTTTGCGGAGTTTCAATTCATAAGTCTCTCTCACACTCACTTTCGCTCTCTCACTTATCTACAACTAAAGCGCTTATCGCGTGATTCAATCTACAAACAAATTTACGCACAAAAGGGAACACAAAATCTAACAGTAGTTTGGAAACAACTGTAACGCCATGGACAGGGGCGATCCCCCTGATCGCCAAAAGGCAATCAGAACTCAGCTTGTGACACCTAATCAAATTGGAGCATTATTTACACCTGGACCAAAATATTTAATTATATCACGGAACAATGAAAAAGAAAAACAATTCAACCTTTCACCATTTATAATAAAAAAAATCATTGACTCCACCACTGGTGGACCTGTTATCTCATGTCATACTTTGAGAAGCGGCGATCTACTTGTCCAAACTAAAAACGAAATACAAGCCCAAAAGCTAATGAAAATGTCATCATTCACATCCAACATACCCGTTACTGTTACTGAACACCGACACTTAAACTACAGTAGAGGAGTTATCTATTGCAATAACCTTCGAAAAAAAACATCGAATATTACAGCAGTGAAAAAAATAATGAGAAAAATAGAAGGTGAGCTTAAAGAAACTGGCCTACACATACTAACATTTGCCTCGACAACACTCCCAGATCACATAATGATTGGTTATGAAAAAACAAACATACGTCCTTACATACCTACACCACTCAGATGCAACAACTGCCTCCGCTTTGGTCATACATTTAAAGTATGCCAAAATCAAAAAACTTGTACCAAATGCGACCTGCTACACCACATTAAAGAAGACAACAACGAAACCTGCTCAAACAATAACAGCTGCATCAACTGCAAGATAAACAAACTGGAATATAACGGTCACTCTTCAATAGATAAGAAGTGCCCAATATATAAAAAACAACAAGAAATTATCGCTATTAAGATCAACGAAAAAGTAAACAACAAAAAGGCATACGAAATATATAACCAAAGACATCAGAACAATTATCAAACCTATGCCGATGCTACAAAAACCACACCAAACACAACTCCAAACGCAAACACCGCTAAATCAAGCAACCCCACAACCAGCAGCCCCCCCCGCAAGACTATAAACTACGATGACCTGGAAAATCTGGTAACTCTTACCACACCCCCAACTAAGGAACTCAATTTACCAAAAAATCAAATAACTCGAATCTTACCCCGAAACACCAATAAAAGAATTTTAAGAGAATTAAAAAACAAATCCAAAAATAAATCTAAGAAACAAGCTGAAACTGATGACAGCTCCGATAACATGGAATATCAAAAACTATTAATATTAAGAAATACGTATCATTGTAGCAAATATCAGTATATTATTAAATAATACTTATCATTAGCTTCCCTTATCTTAAACATATGACCTTAAGAATTATGCAATGGAATATGCGCGGTTACTTAAACAACTACAGTGAATTACTTATAATTTTAAAAAATCAACACCCACATATAATAACATTACAAGAAACTCATTTGTATAACCAAATTAATAATATACCAATTCCAATTAATTATATAATGGAAACCTGTGATGCATCTAACCGTTGCGGTGGTGCAGCCATTTTAGTTCATAAATCTGTCCAATACACCCAACTAAATACAAATCCAGATTTTGAAATAGTAGGCATAGAAATAGAATCAAAGCAAAATCTTAAAATTTTTTCTGTTTATATACCACCCACTAAACGTTTCTCAATACAAAACCTTACCGACATGTTTACAACACAAAATACACCTGCAATTATCACTGGGGACTTTAACAGTTGGCACACCAGCTGGGGATCCCGCGAGAACAATTCAAAAGGAAACATTCTAGCACAATTTATAGATCAATCACAGTTTATTCTATTAAACGACAAGTCACCAACTCACTTTTCAACCCACAATAGTTTTTCACATATTGACTTAACACTTTGCACCCCTCAAATTGCACCCCTTATGGACTGGAAAATCTTCGACGACCTATGTGGAAGTGATCATTTTCCTATTTTCATATCTCTTTTTCATAATCAAAACCCCCAAGACTTTTTCCGACCCTATTTTAAAATTAAACAAGCCAACTGGACATTTTTCGCGTTGGAATCAAATAGAATATGCAATAACATTCCAATTAGTACTAAAGAAACAGCAAGCATTAACAAAATCATTTTACAAAGTGCACACAGATATATACCTCAGACTTCTCCCCATACATCAACACACAAAGTACCATGGTGGAACAACACACTAGAAAAGCTTCGCATTACCAAAAACAAGACATGGAGATCCCTTAAGAGAAACATTACTGACGAGAACATACTCAACTACAGACGAGCCAACGCCCATTTTAAAAGACAGCTAAAAATAAGCAAGAGAGAAGCAACCGATGCCTTTACCTCAGAAATAGAACCAGTAACCCCAATAGCAAAAATCTGGACCAATATACGCCGCTTCTGCGGATTAAACCCAGTTAAAAATATTCATTGCATATCCAACCCTGTAAACCAAGAAAAAACTACTTGCCCAAAAACAATAGCAGATTCTTTTGCAATTCATTGGTCTAATCTTTCTGATGATTCAAATTTTAGTCAAACCTTTTAAAATAACAAATATAACTCAGCAAACCTATGTAATAATCACATACCTTCAATATCAGCTAAATTAATAGAAAACTAGTCGGCGGGGCTACAGTCGAGCGTACTCGACTGTCGGAGACCCCGTACTTATACAAATAGCTATTACCGGTGAAACTTAAACTATATTTATTGTAAACTTAGATTCCTATGCATACAATAAAAATTTGACGCCGCTCGAATTAGCTTCCGATAAAGAAAATTTTATCGAAACCCAGGGAACACCACGGGGAGGCCATTACAAATGTAATGGGGTCACTCTATCCAAAAAAAAGTTTTGGGGACCTCCGAGTCGACTTGAGTTGCATAAAGCAACCCCAAAGTTCCCCAAAAATGTTGTATATCTGCTATCTAAGCAGGAAAATGTATATACATTTATATATCTATATATATATGTACATATAAAACTGATGTTAGTAATAGTACTAATAATAATGAACATAATATAGTAATGATGATAATAATAATAATAATAGTTAAAATAAAAATAATAAAAATTTATTATTTATAAAAACCATTGCTGATTATCTGCTAACAAATAATTTTATTAGACAAATACATTTTACTAAAATTTTTAATGTATGTAAATACCAAATTTTTGTAAAATACCATTATAACACAACAACAAAAAAAAAGAAAAAGAAATATTAAAAACAAATATTAAACACAAAAAAAAATTTGGATGTGCGTGAATTCGAACCCGGGACTGTAAACACAACTGAAGACGACGCTCTACGCATTGCGCCACAGGCTCGGTTTGGAAACAACCATCTTGTTATAGATTTTATTGTTACTGGACTGTAATTCAAATGTAATTGTTATCTAGTTGTTTTGTGATTGTTGCTGTTGTTATTGTTGCTGATAAGAAATGGCAAATATAGGATAATTTAGTTTCTTAATATCTTGGCTGTTTATTATCCGATTGCGATGAAACTCACAGCAAATATGGAGAATAATATTATCTTCGTCTATGCTTAATAAGGAATGTGTATCTTTTAAATTGTCCTTATAATTAAGATTTTCTAATTTGTGGGCGTTTAAGGAGGCGTGGCCAAAATCTAAAACAAACTCGATCTGCTTACAATATAGACGCACCTACATACCAAGTTTGGAGTCTCTAGCTTTTATAGTCTCTGAGATCTAGGCGCTCTTACAGACGGACAGACAGACAGACAGACGGACAGACAGACATGGCTATATCAACTCGGCTGTTGATGCTGATCAAGAATATATATACTTTATGGGGTCTGCCACGCCTCCTTCTGCCTGTTACGCACATTTTTTTTTGTGACAAAGTTAATAGACCCCTATACTTTTTAAAGTACGGGGTCTAAAAAAATTAACCTTCTAGAATTCAAGTCCAGCTTACATTCACTAAAGGGATCCACGCCAGGCTTCAATAGAATATCCTATCCAATGATAAAAAACAGTTCTCTCGAAGTTCACAATAGAATCATTCATCACTTTAATAACATCTTTAATAACTACATCCCTCAAACATACAAGAACAGCCTAATTATTCCCATATTAAAACCAAACGGCAACAAAACAGAAGTATCTTCCTACAGGCCAATTTCACTTAATTGCTGTGTAGCTAAACTACTCGACAAAATTATTGCAAGAAGACTATGGTGGTTCGTGACAAACAACAAACTATTAAATGAAAATCAATTTGGTTTTAAGAAAGGCAAATCCGTTTGTGAAAGTCTTCTTTATGCTGACTTTCTTATAAGCAAATCCCTAAACAATAAAAAACACACCTCCCTCATCACCCTTGATTTCTCAAGGGCATTTTATAGAGTTGGAGTTCACTCAGTAATTCACCAACTAATAGAATGGAAACTAGGCCCAAAAATGATAAAGTATATAAAGAATTTTATGACTAACAGAAAGATAAGCATAAGAATAGCCTCACACACTTCTAAAATACTACCTTTGCATAACGGCATCCCACAGGGATCACCAATATCTGTTATACTTTTTCTTATCGCATATAATAAATTAGCAAATATTATATCTTTACAAAAAGAAATTAAATTCAGCGCATACGCTGATGACTTTTTCTTAATTATCAATTTTAGCAGACTTAAAAATATTTCCTTAAATTTAGACTCTCTATTTGAAAATATATCAAATTGGTGTTCTTATTCAGGAGCAGTAATTTCGGTAAATAAATGTCAACACTTACATTTGTGCAGAAAACACAACTGTATATGTAAAATATCATTTAACAATATTCAAATCCCTACAGTGTCATTCCTTAAAATCTTGGGTCTAACAATTAATAACAAATATACTTGGAACAATCATATAAATAACCTTCAAAATTCGTTATCAAAAAATCTTAATGTAATTAAATACCTTTCTAGCTCAAGGTTCAATTGCGACACAGAAACACTTCTTTCAGTAGTGAAAGCTATTATTATTTCTAAAATAGACTATGCTCTATATATTTACGGGTTTACCCCTAAATCAACACTCAATAAAATTAAAACGGTATTTAACTCTGCTATCCGATTAGCCCTTGGAGCTTTTCGTTCAACACCCATCAACAACATACTTTTCGAAGCAAAAATTCCCACAATAGAAATTAAAAGAGACTTTTTAACAGCCAAACTAGTCAAAACAATTCTTAACTCTTCAGACACACCCATTTCAAACCTATTAAAGCGACATAATACTTCACGTAGAAAAATTATTGTTTCTTCTTTAGATCGAGCCATCAATAAATGTAAAATAGAGCAGTTACCATACACTCCCATGCGAATAGAAAAACTACAACCGCCATGGCTTTTACCTAAAAATACCATTAACACTTCATTAAGAATACACAGCAAATCATATACATCTCCCCAGATATACAAACGACATTTTAATCGTTTAAAAGATCAATACAAAAATAGCACCTTCATCTTCACCGACGGTTCACAACAACACACCATTACAAGTTATGCCATATCCACGGAAACACATGCACTTAAATATGGTTACCTTCCGCATTATTCATCTGTATTATCAGCTGAAATAATAGCAATATTTGAAGCAATTAAAATAGTTAAAGATAAAAATGGTAGCTTTATTATATGCTCAGATTCCTTATCAGCTCTAGATTCTATAGCCAACATAAATAACAATGACACATATCCTTTACTAATCAGATCACTTTTAATAGCCCAGTCACCCAAAATTAAGCTCTTATGGACCCCAGGTCACGTTGGTATAAAGGGTAATGAATTAGCTGACCACATGGCCAAAGCCGCGTTAACAATGCCTTTAATTACAACTCCTAATTATAATATAATAGATATAAATAAATTCTTAAAAAAACAACTTACTACATATCAAGACGACATATTTAACCAATGCAACTCATGGTATAAAAACTTAAACCAAAATAAAACACATATATACGATTATATAAAGAACATAAATAAAAGTAAAACTAGACGCCACGACCAAATTAAACTAATTCGTATTCGTTTAGGTCATACAAATGTTACTCACAAACATTACCTTGACCCTAACATATCCAAAAATTGTCCCTTATGTCATAACTATGACCCAATTACAATAGAACACATACTAGGACACTGCCCCACATTATCTGATATTAGAACTGAAATATTTAAGCTTGACAATCCGATTAATTTAATTACATATACAAATGCCGACAACATTAATAAAATTTTGGAATTCCTTAAAAAAACCAAACTGTACAGTATAATTAAAAAAAAAATTTTGTAAATACACAATTCATATTTCATGTATAAGAAAATTCATTATTGTTGCTTATTCATAACTAAATTATACAATATATTTAAAAAAAATAAATAAATAAAATTTTTGTAAATACACAATTCATATTTCAT
>JBAMBK010001001.1:0-69457 GCA_037043435.1 Drosophila suboccidentalis
TCCGCAGTGATTAACTACAAGAATTTAAGAATTTAAAAAGTTCCAGCAATTTTTCTCGAAAGTCCACAAATTATACATATATTTGAGAATTCCACTCTTTCCAAGACTTCAAACATTCAACATTAAATGTCAAGTTACAAATTACTTAATAATTTTAATCTAAAAATTTGAAAATTGAAAAATTGGAAAATATCTATAAGAACTTGGAATAGTTTTAATATCATTATAAGTGTTCTATTGATTGACTCGGGTCGCTTGCATTTATAAGTAGTCTTCATTCTTTGCTTTACATAATCAAACGACCAAAACTGTGAGAAGTGGGCGTTGACCATTGGCCAGTTTGAGCCATTTTATTGTTTTACCTTGAGCATATTTGATGAGCTTCTTTCATTCAGAGTATCAATAGAATGAGTGGTCATACTGAGTACTCGGCCGTTCAGGCTGTTTTCTAGCCCAGACACTCATTTGATTGTCCTGGAATTGTAAATTAAACATTTTAACTATTCATAAGCGGCAAACAGTTACTAACTATAACCGTAAACTGGTCTCCTTCGGTGCCAGGTAAAACAAAGAGTCCTCAACACGGCCACAGCAGGAGACTCCTCATCCTCAACATATACATATGTCTGATTTAATATTCATACTTTATTATTCCAAATTATAGTGGCAAACCTGCACAAAAAGCATGACATATTTGTTCTATCGCTGGTTTATGGCCCTCTTCTTTATTGGCGTCGTCATTGAGTCCATGTGGCCCCAAGCAGACGATGAATCCAGCTACTGGCTGTACTTCATCTATATGACCAATTGGGGTATATGGATGTGCATGCTAACCAATTTACTAGGTGCTATCCTGGTCACCATATGGCACTACCATCCGGAATATTCGGGTAAGCACGAACTTAAAATTTACACAGGTTTATCTGCAAAATATACGATTATCGTTGATAGATTTGGAATTTATCGGAATAAAATATATAGCAAAATTCAATATGTAAACCTCAGATAAAAAAAAAACTACTAATTTGTGGATTATACCTGAAAATATATGCTCAACGATAGTAAATTCGTCATTATTTTTACAAAATATTAAAATTTTATGAAATTTAGTTATTTAATTTTTTGATTTATTCCACAGATAAACTGCTCAATATGCAGGCATGGGCGAGTCCCTTTCGCATTTACTGGAGTATGCACATTATAACGCTGGTACTGTCGATAGTTATTACCATTATCTACTGGAGCATACTTTACGATGGTAAATAATTGTTTATTTTTATAAGTAAATTGTTAAATCCGTTTCTACCGCCTCATTTTAGCCAATGAAAGTTCTTTGGATGCAACAAATGTGCTCACCCATGGCTTCAACTCGATTTGCATGTTCATTGACCTATGGATTGTGGCACATCCTTTGCGATTACTCCATGTATTTCTGCCAGTATTATTTGGTATTGTCTATGCCATTTTCTCGTACATCTACCAAATGTGCGGGGGCATTAACAAGTGAGTTTTTCACCAGATTCAACTCAAATTATCATAGTAATTATATTTGTATTTCATTTTAGGAAAGGAAAACCGTATATCTATCACGTGATTGACTGGAGTCAGCCGAGTAATGCATTTATTACAGTCCTGGGTGTCCTGGTGCTCTCCTGTTGCATCTACGCACTCCTCTTTGTCTTCTTCAAGCTGCGTCTCTTTCTCTCGCGCAGCTGGCGACAAGGAAGCTTCGTGCTGCCGACGACGACCAGCAAACAGTCTGGCAAGGCTGTCGATAACAAGTTGGCAGCTCCGAATGGTATTCAGCATTCGTCCGCCAGGATCTCCATGGTTCTGGGCAACTATGCTGGCTATGAAAATCAGGCATATTCTCCGAGCAGGGGAGAATCGGCGCCAAAGATTTAATTTACGTTTCCATAAGAACGATATCAGGATAATAATTGATATATTATATGTATCTCTTAAGTGTAGACTTAACCTTTATCTAACTGTTGTCTAAACTTTGTTACAACTTTAGTCAATTTGTATAGTAGAATTTTGAACCAGTGATATTACATTATATAGTAGATAATCTTAAGCAAATAAATGTAGCTTTGGCAAGGATCTTTCAAATATTCTACAGATGTTTACTTGCGCTATTGTCAACATTTCTTTTCAAATTGAAAAACCCAAAAGAACAATTAAGAATTCCATAAAATATTCAATACCAGTTGGCAGAGCCTTGCTGAACAATTGTCGATTGGACGAGGAATGAATTTTGACCCCCTTTCCTGGGAACTTTACAGTTGATAATCAAAAATTAATATACAGTGACATTTTGTGGAAAGGTTAAATGCTAAACTACACAAGTTTGCATGCACCCAACAAAGCAATCGAAGCAACTAAAAAACAATAGCGAGGCCAGAAACATGAACAAGAACAACAAACAAAAATGTTAAGTAATTAACAAGAGCTGTTGAAAGTTGTTCATCAAACGGAGAATGAGGTGACAGCTATATAAACATTTTACACAAGCTCCTAATCACTTTTGAACGACTACATTAACCCAAATTGACCCAATAATCAATTGCAAGGACTTGGCTCAATTTGAAATCGAACTTTTTTTAGAATAGCTTGTTTAACAATTAATTTAACCAGTCTAAAGCAGTGCAAATACTTCTAAAGAGTGTTGACCGTATTAAGATTAAGACTGTGGAATTATATGAGTGTTTTCTATATCTCATTATCGCGATTCTGGATAAGAGTGAAGTATACTTTTAGGTTAAGGAAAGTTAAACAATTGCAAGCCGGAGAGATATTGTTAAGGTTATTTCACTATCTTCATTACATCGAGAAAGTTGCACATTTACATATATCAGCTATACAATTTCTTTCGTTGAAAAAAGAAAAGCATACTTTTAGGATATCTAAAAAATTAAGAGATATATTTTTGTTAGACTTATTTAAACGATATTCAAAAGAGGACCAGTGCTTGAACGTTATCTTTTATTTTTACATACTTACATTAAGCAGTTCTCAATTACATTTTTGGATTCAATTCTATCAACAAATGTAAAGAAATGGTTCAAAAGGACTTTGAATAACTTTTTAAGGAATTATAATTGAGATTCAACCGAAATATGTTAGCCAAGGAACTATCTTAGCCTGGGTAATATCAAGTGGAAAACTGAGACATTTGTATTTAACTTTTTGACAACCTTTAATGTGACCTTTTCATCACACTCACACGCAGTGTCCTTAATCACAGCTGCCCGTTGGGGGCGGTGGGGGTCAATCTCCCATTCAAGCTGTCGGAGAATCAATTGACCCAGCTAGACGGTTTCGTTAAACTCATGATGGCCATTGTTGTAGTTCTTATTGCTGGCTGTGTATTTAGTCTAACGTGTACCCTTAATTAAGCCTCCAAAAGCATTTAATAACCAAACGCCCAATAAAATTCCAAGGACGAGAAAGACACACGTGCTGCCTGGTAGAGGAGGGGAGAGGGAGTGGTTGGGATTGTGGTCAATGGGCTTAGCGATGGATTAGCGTTACGCATAAGGTACAAATTTGAGGACCCACTTGTTTATATATAACAAGAGTAGGCTAAGCTGATTGTCCTGCGTGGAGTCCTGAGAACCAGTCGCAGTCGCAGGCGTCGTCATTGTTGTCCTTGTCGAGGGGTTGACACGACATGTCACAGGCTTCAACGTTAGACGCAAATTAGGCGTCGCATCTGTTTTGGAACCCGGATCGATACATACATATTGGAGCATTTTGATCGATATGAGATTTCCTTGAGCTTTGAACTTCTTTTCATGTCCTTGTCGCGCCTATTGACCCCCGCATTGTTCTGTTCTGTTCTTTCCATCCTTTCCACCTTTTCAGCATTCAGACAAAGCAAAATCAATAGAAGTTTAATTGAATATACTTTGGAAATTTTGACAGCTGTCAATTGTCAATGCCAACTCAACGATTCTATTCGTTCTTAACTAACACTATAATTAATAGCAATCAATAGTGTGAAATATTAATTGATAGACGACGGCACACCTCTCATCCCTCCATTCCCTCCATTCCCACACAATTCATGGATTTTCCATTTAAAAGGCAACAACCGCAACTTCGCCACCAACTCCCTCTTCACCGAGTTATCCAATTGTGTTTTATGGCTCTGACATGATTGTGCAATTTTCTATCCATCAAAAACGCATGAAATCCATTCATAACTAAGCACACACAACACGAGCATGAATGTTTGAGCACATGAAAGGTGAACATTATACCAGCCAACAATTCGGGACATGCCAATAGGTACAGCAATAGCAGGTATAGAAATAAATTCAAAATAATGTTTCTAATTTGAAAGCACTTTGATCCATAATTAGTTTTTGACTTGTTAGATAGTAAACAGTATTGGATATGACTTGATGACTATATTACTCAATTTAGATATATTGACCAGAGTATGTGTGTTTTATTTTTGTTATTCGCGCAAAATGATTTCTCATTCAAATACATTTCAAATTTGCGGATATTTTATGAGTACACATACATATTTAATTTAAGCTTCAATAAACAGCATAATTTATTATAAATTAATACTGACAATTCAACTAAGACTAAATTATAAAGTAATTAATTAAATTAAAATAAAGTTAATGGTATTAACGGAAAAGAAGAAAATGTTAAGTTAAGTTAAATTATAATAGATCCAACATTTGTTGCAGAAAACCCCAATCAGATCAATGAAAAGTATTTAAGTAACAAAACCCAGGGAAACATTTTCTGTTTATTATTTACACTACAGATCAATTCTGCAGCTAAGCGTGAATAGTTTTAAAACATTTCCAAATTTTAAATATGTATACAATAATAAATAAACGAATATAATAAAATATTTTTGATTTGTAATCTCTATCAAGAGACCAAATCGAAAGTTATATATTTGTGTGTCTGGCAATGTGCGTACAGCATGAACAGCTGCAAGTTATAGAAGAGTTGGCAGAATATTAGCTACTCAACAATATAACATGACAGTGACAACAATAACAACAACAACTGAATAAACTCGTACTCGCACTCGTACTTCAAAGATTAGTGAGAACTCACCAGGCTGGTCAGGACATTGTTTGGATTGCATAAACAAATGGCTGCCTATGAATGACACTCACAGACACACACACACACACACAAAGATAGAAAAGCAACAACAGTGTTGTAAATAGTATAACTATTTTCCAGTGCCGAAGAAAATCCTGGGCCGAAGAACAACTGTGACAATAAGCCGGTTTGAGTCAATTGAGTCACACTCACGTTTAGCCCCAAACGAGTATGCATGTGAATCATGTGAACCACTGGAAATCATAAAGTATTCATTAATTGGAAAAACGTTGACCAACTGAAACCGAACAACGACCACGACCACGACGACGCGACTTCGAGGATTGTAGCTAAAAACCGAGTCATTTGTCATATTTGAAATTCAGTTTCGTTTCGGACGTTCGGGCAACAAAACCTGCATGTTGTGTTCAAGAAACCTGAGAACCTGAACGCCCCAATCGCAGTCAGAAATCAGAAGCACACCACGCGCTAGAGGCTATGGTAACGGCCAAGTCCGATACAATATAACCGGCGCTATGTAGTAAATTATTTCGCTGTGCGTGTTGGCTACGATAAATATTTATGTGTATCCCAGAGATACCGCACAATAACAAACAAACAACACAACAAAAAAAATAAAATATATAAAGATATATACTCGTATATTGTAGATCAAAATGAATGTAGTGTGACAGTTTAATGCGAATCGAATGAATTTATATACTCGATTCTAGTGGAAACTTCCATTTGACTTGTTATTAGCAACTTTAACTTCAGCAATCTATGCGATTATTGTGTGGACTCTAGTGGAAAATCATCCAAACAACATTGCGAAAATTCAGCTATACTGGCCACCGAATGGATAATGGGTATTTGTTTAGACACAGGTAAGCATTGTTACTGCTCCAACACTCTCAATTGAACGGAACTCAAAAGCAACAGTCAAAACAAACAGTAGCTCGTATTTAAGTATTATTTGTGTATTTTACAAGTAAAGTCTTGATATCCTTTCGTCTTTTGAATCCATATTAATACAATATGCATATAATAAGAGTTGCATACTTTTAAGGGCTCATGACATTTTTTTGTAGTTATTTAAATCATTCAGAATGCCCTTTATCTGAGTCTTTCTTTAAAAATCGTAAACAAAACATGGTTTAAATTTAAAATAAAGCAAATTTGGGAAAATCATATATCAAGCGTTGATTTTTATACTGATTTCCTATTTTTTTTTTAAATATGTTTACAGAATATTTTAGAACTTTCCAACTGAGTATAATTTTATTTATTTAATGTTAAATTAAACATGGAAATATCACATGCGATAGTTGAAACCTTTTAATCAGACAAACCACATAAAAAAGCGAAATTAATTAAGTCTGTCCGAAATCAAAATGTTTTATTCTCTTCTATCATTGCTGTTTGAAGCTATCCTTAAAGGTTAAAGATTTCTCTGGTTAATTAAATTTAAACTTGCTAACTCTGATAATCGATTTCACAATAATTAAAAAATAATATCATGACACTCCATTTGAAATTCAACCTGTTATTGCTTGTGGTTACAAATTTGGCTCAACGCTTGCCGTTTCAACTACACATAGGAAACACTTTGGGTACAAAACGCTATGACAAAATAATTGTCATACGAAAGGACCTTGCACAAATGCTTTAATTTGTGGGGGGACTGTGCGACATACAGACGACCTCGCTGATTGGTCCTTGGTCATGTTCGTTGACCATCAAATGGCCACCAAACCTAATATAAAAATCCGAAAACTAAAAAAAAGAGAAAAATAAAGTCAAAGTGTTTGCGTGGGCGGAAACAGGATAGCAACAATAACAAAACAACATGTCAATTAAGTAAAACTGCAGGAAAATCAATAAAAAAAAAAATGTCACAGGAGTGTAGGAATCATATATGTATGTATGTGTAGAAAAAAAGCGGTTTCATCGCATGTGTTGCCACCGCCACTGGAAGAACGCGAAATTGCCCAGAAGGACTTTGGCAACACTTTTGACTGACACACACTGAGTTCGTGTGAATGAATTGATGACGCAATTCTTGCCGAGCGCACAATTTAATAATTGTTTAAGCATATTTTAATGATGTGCTTGCCGCTATGTCGTACTCTCGTATGGCTAATTTCCTACTGCCAGCAAATTGCTTCCGGCCATGCGCTAATGCCGTTTGGCACGTAACAAGGCGGAGTGCTAACCTGGCAACACATCCGGTTTCCGGTTTCGCTAATGGCCAAACAGCAACTGTTGCTTTTGCCTGCCTGCCTTGAAATACATAGAGTAACACAATTGTATAATGTGATTTCAGATGCCAGCGCGGCACAAGATACCGGCGAACCAGGCAACGATTGGAATCGTACACGGAATCAAGATGGCCAAAATGCCGCACCCGGCAGCGTTATGGCAATGAATGGCAATGGACGTCTTGGTTCGGCCAATATCGGCGCTATCGATATGCCAAATGCTGGAAAAATCAAATTCGATCCGCCCAAAGTGCCAGTGATATTTGTTTTAGGCGGCCCAGGTAGTGGCAAGGTCACCCATTGCGACACCTTCATGCAGGAGCGACGCGGCGTTACGCACATCAATATGATGGATCTACTGCAGCAATATGCAATGGGGAATGGTAAGTGCATAGATCACCTTGGATTACACAATACTTTGAAATTTCGAATATGATTCTTTACTTCATTGTTTCTTAAATTCTTCACATTTTACCTATGTTAATCTAAATATGATTATAATAATACCCTGTTGTACTTTTAAGCCCCATTCAGACGAGCACTTTTTCACCGACACTTTTTGTCATATTTTGTCAAAAAGCTGTCCGTGTCGCGTAACTATACAAAATTTCAAAGCGTCGGTAAAAAACCGACGCTCACTGATGGAAATAGAACACGTTCTACTCCATCGGTGAGCGATGGTGAGCGACACGGACGGTTTTTTGACAAAAAAGTGTCGGTGAAAAAGTGCTCGTCTGAATGGGGCTTTAGTAATAGTTTCATTTGTTGCTTAATGTATACATCATTCGAAAGATTTATTCAAATTATGAAATTATATACCTTAACATTTCTTTTAATTTGTAAACATTGAAGTCTTTAAATTAATAAGTATAAACTTTAAAAAAACTGCCAATAATTATCATAATAATTGCAATTATTAAGTAAACTCAAATTCTATTTCCATTCAAAACTAATATTCGAAAAATTGTATATATTTATTTTCACAGTTGAAATATTTTACATATATGTATATTTTTATCATTAGAAATCAATTAACATTCGTTTTAATAAGTAACATAAATTCTAAAACTGGCAAATTCTTAATACGATTATTTATGTATTTTATGCTAACTTATAAATTGTTGAATAATTTGTTTAATATTGTTTTCAATCCAACTTTGCTTTTAGATACTTTCTAATTATAAAAGTTGAATAATAATTGCCAAATTAATGAATTTATTTAATTATAAATAATTCGAAAATATATACTAATATAAAGACTACTTAAATGAATCAAATTTCAGATATGCAGGACTTTTCGCAACTATCGTCGAAAACAGTCACCGAGGTGTTAATGTTGGAAATGAAAATGGCTCCAGCTGCCAAAGCCTATCTGATATCAGGATATCCACGCTCCATGCGCGACGTTGTTGAGTATTCGGAAAAGGTAAAGGAACTCGTAAACTCTCATATTTATTATGAAACAATTTCCAGGTCTAATTTATTTTCTTATTTATTTGTTCAACCAAATTGCTGTTAAACCATTTGAACTAATTAGCTGCCAAATGGGGAGACATTTATTTGTTCAAGTCTATGAATTCCCATGAATTTCAAGTTAAACATATAACTATGATCTATACTCTATATGTACAAATACGTATGTATGTGCTAATTGGCTGAAGTGGACTCTAGAGGCTTATTTGGTAGTTATATAATTCGGTTGATTAATGTTGGGGAGAGTGGCAAATAGGAAAAAAACAAATATACGAGTATAATAAGCTTGCCAGCTAGTGAGTTGCTAAAATTAGATCGGAAATTAGTTAAATGAGTTCAAGGATATAAGTTGACGAGTCCTCGAACAGAACTTAAGCTCAAATTTATAAAAAATACTTATTTATTATAGTTTTTAATAAATCAGCAAAATGTTTGGTAAAGAGATTTGAAATCATTTGTTTGCTTATTCATTTCAGATACAAGTCGTTAATGGTGTTATCCTAATATCCTGGCGTCAATCGGTGCTACAGAAACAAATCGATTATGGCGCTAAATTAGGTCATGTTGTACTCTCCTTAGCCAAAATGGAATTGGAAAATTTCTTTAAAAATGTGATGCCAGTCGCCGATTACTTTGATCAGAGCGATATGTTGTTGGCCGTGAGTAGACTATTATTTAATTTCTAAATTGTATTTAATTTCTGTTGTTAATTGGCAGGTGAATGGCGAGCGTGCTCCCACAGAGGTGTACAAAGACTTTCGCACCGCAGTGTTAGACATTTTGAACGCGCTTGAGAATCAAGAAGCCATGCTGAATGGAGTTACAGGTATGGGCAGAGGGATACATGATATACCCGGCAGTATTGTTAGCGTAGACACCGCACCTAGTCAACCCCCAGTCACTGTAGATCACAGGTCAAGTACTGCTGCCGCTGCTGCTGCTTCTGCTACCATCACCGATCTAACTGCTCCTGGTCAAGATAATCGCAATGTCACGAATGCTGTGATATCGCACATTGCCGCCAACGCGGCCACAGCAGCTGCGACCATCCGAGCCGGCGGCAACAGTGCCGATGATGACAGCGGTGTGGTTGTCACCCAGCAGCCCAAGCCCAAGCCCAGCCATGCCGGCACCAGCATGGATGCCAACGATCTCGATCTCGAGTCGACCATACCGCCCATCATTTGGGTAATTGGCGGTCCCGGCAGCAACAAGGCCACACTTTGCCTAAAGGCCGTTGGCCTTAACCCGGGCTGGTCACACATCAGGTAAGTCTCTTCCCAACTCAAACAAGTCTGAACTAATCCAATTGTTGATTCAATTTAGTGTTGGGCGAATCCTTCGCAACATCACGGACACTGCGCCACGTGCCAATACCGAGAGCTATGCGGTCAAGGAAGCGCTCGCTGCAGGCGAGATGGCCCCGGAGAAGTCACTGAACCAACTGCTGGATAGCAATATCCGTCAGCTGCGTGGCAAGACGGGCATCATCATCGACGGCTATCCGCGCAACCTGCAGCAGGTCAAATATTTTGAAAATAAGGTAAGAAAACTGGATAATATAATGATAATTTTAAAATAGAATCATTAGAGTCATATAATAAAAAATTATAAATTGTTCCCCAAACACCCAAGTCAGACTTAGAACTTATGGGAGTATTGCTGCTTGGCAATTTTTTTTTTTCAGATTTGTTTTGATGCAATAAAATCACTTCAAACTTTAAACGCGTTTATCTCGAAACCACGTTTTTCGAGCTGGCGGCACTGATTGCGCCCGTAGTTCTTAACCGATTTTGATGAAACAAAGTGCAATCGACGCAGAATTGTCACCATTTAGGCCCCTACCTCAATCATAATTTTAAAAATGTTTTTAGTAATTTTTTATTACACTAAACTACAAAAAAAATTTCCCAAAATCGATTTTTCATTTTTCAATGGACGCCATTTTGTAAAAAAAATCGCAAAATTATGATTGAGGTAGGGGCTTGAATTACATCTGTACTGAATCTAACGCCGCTTACTTTTTTCATTTCTGATGATCCGAAGTGGAGTTATCCGTGCCGCCAGCAGCATACCTTTTTTTTCGACGTCCAACTTTGAAGGCCGACAACTTTTTTTATTTAATTGAATATGTTCTTAATACAACAAAAAAATAAACAGAATTTAAAAAACTATTTCCGTTTTCAAATAAGGTTTTTTTTTAAAAAAAAAAGTCCAAAAACAGCCTTCCACCAGCAATACCCCCTAAAGATTGTAAATTATTAACATAAGATTGACACATTTGTCATTAATAATTTATTCATTTTAGATTAGATTAGATGCAGAATCATTTTAGATGTATGTAGTTAATGATTAAAAACTGTATGTAATCAATATTGTGACTATACAAATTATTTTCTGAAACATTGTTGCAAATTGCAATCGTTAAGACTGACTGACAGTCGAGCATTTGTAGCAAAATTGCTAATCTTAAATGATGTCAAATGTCAAAAGAATTATAAAACCCTTCGTGATGCTTTCGTCACTGGAGCGGACTTTTGTTCCCAGTGATAAATCATACAAGGTCTATGCACAAATATTTCGATTATTACTTCAAGCATCGATGAGAACTCAACTGATTTCCTGTTAGCGACAATTATAATGCTATTATAAATAAATTGAAATTAAATACGTTTTGCTCTACACATTTTGATTTTTACTGTCGTCTTTCCACTCACTTAGTAAAAGGCAATGAAATGCAGACTAATTGAATAATAATTTAGATTGACAAAGGAAATGTTGTAACTAAACCTTTTGTGATTGTCATTTCAGTACAAACAAATACCACCCACAATTCTGTTGGACTGCTCGAAGTTGCAGTTGGGACGCGGACGCATTGACGATACGGTTTCATCGTTTCGCAGACGCTTGGAACTGTTCCGGGAGCAGACGCTGCCCATGCTCAAGACCATGGACAACAGCAATCGACTACAGATTGTGAGTGGCACTGTACTAAATAAAGTACATTTGTGAATTAAGCGCAAACTCTTTTTTTTCAAGGTGGATGGCGATACGGATAGTCCCTCCGTACAGCGTGAATTTGAGCGCCTCATACGTAATCACATACAGCAGTTGACCAATTCGGTGGATGGCGAGGACATCTCGGAGCCGATGGGTAATCATGTGATGCGCAATGAACAAACGGATGCCATACTCCATGATCTGGAGACGAATGTGCCGGGTGCGGTGCCCACGATTAGTCACCATGTCAGCATGACGAATGGACACCTGAAGAATCGTGGCAGCGCCTTGGGGGGCGCTAAGCGACCCACCCAGATGATGAACGGCCATGTGCCGGGTCGACCTGGTACAGGGCCTGTGGCACCTCTGGCACAGCCCGTCGACTTTCGGCACATGCTCGAGGAGGCCGAGCGATATCCGGTGGACTCGTACATGTAGCGACATATGGAATAAGTTTAAGGACATAAGGATTACACGCAGAGCGTGATTATTACACAAAGGTTTTATAGTTTTATAAACAAATTCGAATAGCTTAGGTCATATTGTTAGCGTTGATTTGTTGGTATCTGAATTTTATAAGTAGCGCGGTGAATTTTGATATAGAAAGCAATCTATGCCAAGTATATTTTCATTGTATCCAAATTTTAAATAAGACAAGTAGATATACACAGCGACACACAACTAAATAGCTAATCTCTTCACCAAAATTGAAGATGCATTGCAGATAAAGTAAA
The DNA here is from genome assembly GCA_037043435.1 of Drosophila suboccidentalis. Taxonomy (NCBI): domain Eukaryota; kingdom Metazoa; phylum Arthropoda; class Insecta; order Diptera; family Drosophilidae; genus Drosophila; species Drosophila suboccidentalis. Next base: position 12,551 of record JBAMBK010001001.1, read on the forward strand.
TAATCTAAAAACAAAGTTTCGAAAAGAAAACACTTTAATAAAGTTGAAAAATAAGTACAAGAAATTACGACACATTTTATAATGGCTTCTTGTTTTATTTTCACATTTAAAGAATTACACAATTCCAACTGTCGCTTGCCAGGAATCTTGAGTATAAATTAAAGCCTGTCAATGGTATCATTTCTTCAGCTTTTTCCATCTCAATAATATCCATTGCCGCATCAGGTTGCTTTTTATTTCCATCATTATCGATTGACTTCTCGTTTTGATCATCATATTTGGCCAACAATTGATTCGAATGCAGATTATTTGAAACGAAATCTTGTGGAATTTCAATTTGATTCTTGGGGAATTCCATTTCTAATACAGATTTGAATTCTACAGTAGTTTCCATTTGGATTCCCAAACTCGCTTCTTCCATTTCATCTTGTATTACATCTGGCTCTTGATTTATTGGACATTTCAATTTGATGAGATTCAAAGCTTTCTCTTCCTTCTCAGAATTTGATGGCTTTATAGATTTTTGCAGGTCAGCTTTCTTTTGCAGCTCATCAATAATCTTTTTTACCTCCTTTTCGTAGATGTCCGCTTTCTTTTGGCATTTGCTTTTCTTCTTTTTCGGCTTAAATTTCTTTATCTGATTGGTTTTAATGCGCTTCAAATTATCCTGCCTATTTATGGAAATGAATACATCGATAGTATCTGTATTAAGTTCTCGCTGAACTTCTCCAATCACTGCTTTAGACTTATTTTCTGGCATCTTAGCAACGACTTTATTTTTTAAATTATTTGACTTTGCTTTGACCTGCTTTTTTTTGGTCATTTTAATTTAAATTAAATATTTATTTTCTCGAATTAGCTCCGCTTGCTGCAATGTCAACGCAACGAATGAAAATTACTAGAATTTTTTGACAGGCAAAAAGTATTGGAAAAGAACGACAACCAAATGACATTTAAAACTTTAATGGATAATTTCTTTGGTCTCACATTCATTGGTCACATTATAATTTTATTGATTAGTGCATTTGATATTATAAAATCTAAAGATATTTACGCTTAGCCCGGCAAGGTAGTTAATTTCAATTTCTTCCAATCACCCATGAAAGTGTCCAATTTGGTATTGGGATAACAGAAGCAGAACTTCTTCGCAATCACATCGTCCACACAAAGTGAATGATTCTGATACGAGTTGAGGCGACTAATCTCAGGTACATGAAAGTTGTCCAATTTCTGCAGATCACGATTGAGTCGAACTGTGGCCTGGAACTTGGCGGAGCCGGGAAGAGTGCGAAAACGCAGTCGATAGATGGCAATGCCGCCGTGCATTGTCTCCTTGCCATTATCCTCGAAGAGCATCTTCTTCTCGGCACTGTCCAGGTCGAGGAGACGGATGCGCTGGCAGAATCCATTGAATTGATGTACAAGCATCCAGCGATTGATGTGATAGATCACCATCTTGGCCAGATAATACATTTCAGAGTTCAGCCCTTGGGCAATGAACTCCTTGCAGGTGCACCAGTGCTCCCCAATGCAGGCATCCTCACAGCTGCGATCCCGCGGCAAGGGATGCAGCAAGGACTGACTCGAGGGACAGGTGGCCAGAGGCGGCAGATCCGCTTGCGCTGTGGCATTTAGTTGGAGAATGTGCCGCAGCGTATTGTGCAGATCAAAATTGGAACTCAGGCGATTCCGATTCAAGTACAAAGCCTGAACATATTTGGGATAGATTGTCCGAAACCAGGACGGCAAGTAAATATGCAGCATTGGTAGACGCTCCTCCAGGAAGCTGTCGGACAGATCCAAGAGTTCGCCAAAGCGAGCTCCATGATCACTGAACAGTATCACAATGGCTTTGTCGAACAATTGATGCGCCGCCAGCTGCTGCAAGTAGCCCAGGAATCTGTCATCCAAGCTGGCGGCACCAAAGTTGTAATCATGGGTGAATGTGCTGCTCCAGAAGTAACCAAATGCCGGCTGATCCAGCTCCTCCACGTAGCGGGAGACAAACTGCTCGCAGAATGCGTAAACATACGATATTGCCAGGCGACGTCCGATGCAATAATTGTATCCAAATCGCCTGTAGATCGACATGACTTGTTCCATTCTCAGCAGCAGCGAGTGCAAGCTATGATCCACCTCACCAGGATGATATCCGAGGCCATCTTGTGTAAGTCCAACTCCGCTACTCGCCAGATCCTCTCCCAGGGCTGTGGTATAGCCAGCTCGCTTGTAATCCTTCCATATCCAAGGAAACTGTGCCACACATTCCTTGTCATCACGCTCACACCTTCCGGGTGACTGTTCCACCGTCCCACCCATCAGGACCGGCAGCAGATTCTGCACTGTGTTGTCCGCCACCTTGTTATAGCCCTCCATCTCGAACCAGCCCAGTTGACTCACAAACTTGGCCGTCTGTGGCATTGTGCGCTGAAAGTTCATACGCGACATGCTGTCCAATCCAAGGAGTATGACACTCGGCTGCCTCCGCGAAGGTGGCTTTTCCGAGGAGCTTATGGTTCTATTGTGAACCTGGACCAAGGGGAATGCATCCTGCTGCACGATCCTGGAACTATTCTTGGCATCATGACATTCCACGATAATGCCACTCAGGTCGCGGGGCAGCTTATAGCTCTGGTTGAAATAGATCCGTGAATTTAGTCTAAAAAGAATGCGAATTCTTAGATAGTATCAGACTTCACCTATTTTTAGCTTACTCGCTGGACTTATTCCGGCCTTCGATTACCTTGCGAAAGTTGCAAGAGACACTGGAGTGGGAGCTCAGTCGATATAGAGCCTTCTCGTTCAAGTGGAGCATGTAGTGCTGCCTGTTCCAGTTGTAGTTCAGCACAAAGATGTCCGAGTCGTTGGAGCAGAGCTTCAGCTTGAACGGAGTGTAGATCTCCAGGGCCTCTCGCGAAAAGGGATCCGCATAGGGCATTCTGCACCTTTTGCTATTCACAAAATATCGAGCTGCTCTGACCACCGGTGTAGATGCTTCCCTGTTTTCTCTCTGAAATTCGAAATCCTCTTTCCCTGTTGTTGTTTCTTTGCTGCTTGTGGGCGTTTCTCTTTCAACGATTCTATGCGTCAGATTCCACCGATTTTTCGGGACTAACTTACGGAGTCGCTCATGGCGATGGAGGAATCCTGTCGAGCTCCTTCCCGTTGTTGGCGTTATAGATACCGATGGGAAATGCACCATTCCATCATCCTTTTCTGATTCGGCCTTTGTCCGATCATGATTCAGCCAGATGAATATTAATAGTATGCCAAAGAATAGTATCAAGTATTTGCGTATTAGTATCGCCGTCTTACGTCTGGGCATTCTCGATCTTGTTCTTCTTCTTCTTCCAAAACTGTGTTGATTTTAAATCGTTTATTAATTTGTTTACTGAGTAAAAATCGAAGTATTGCTGAGACTTTAACTTGAATATTTGTGTATAAAGACAGTTATCATTATCCTAACCCTTAAAGCAATTTACTTTTACTTTTCTTCGAAATTAGAACATAAACAAATAAATACAACAGAATTCAAATATAAATTCATACTAATAAAATAATTTTTGTATTTCAAATCGCGAGGCACCCTACGTTGCAGCTTACCGTTTTCCCTTTGCGCACAAGGAACCCTTTTGAATATTTATACTGACACTTATCGCAGTTAATTTTGCTTAGTACAAATACAATTATTGTCACCAATATGAACAAACAATTAAGTCTGTTTGCCATTTTGGCAAATTTACGTTAAAAATACAACTAAATTCAAACGTTTTGTACAAATTCGCTATAGCGCAATGTGACCAGCCTGGTGTTTGCTAATAAATGCCTAATTACAAAAAGCAGGGCTTTAACATAGCAATAACATAACGATGTATCGCAATTTGCCCGCAAAAATTTGAAATTTTAAAAAATCAATTAAAAATTTAATAAAAACAATTTCAAAAAAACAACAAAATACAAAATTTTGTAAAATAATTAAGTTCAATCTAAAATTGGTTTGGTGCAGTTCGCTCTTCGCGTGGCAAAGTTAGTAAAAAATCCAAAAAGTAAGAAAATTGTAAATTCGAGAAAAATCCAACAAAAATTCTGGTAAAATTTTCAAAATTCTAGCTTTAAAATTGAAAAAGTTAACTTTTTTTTCGCGAAAAAACTTCGCACTCTTGAAAGTGCGAAATGTGGGGCCCAGAGGTTGCCACCTTTTTTTTTTGTAGTCTTCGCCAGGGCTGCCACCTTTTTTAAGTCAGGGTTGCCGGATGATTTTTTTTTTTGTTAGTCCTAGCCGGGGCTGCCAGATAATTATTGTTTTACCGTTAAAGCCGGGTATCCACCACCGCGAAAGATAAAAATTTCGGCCAAACTTCATATAAAAAAAACTGAGGCAGAATTTTTTCGTTTTCGATTTCGTTGCTTGAGTATCCAGCAACTTGAACGAAATCCACAAATAAATATCGATAATAGGCCTATCGACAGCTTGTGTGGACTGAGAGAACAGCTGATGCACAGCTCAGGAATATATCGTCGACAATTATTTCGCGAGTGTCGATTAAAAAAATGTAGAAAAAAACTGCGCGCAAAACCAAAAAGTGAGATGAAACTGTTGATCTGGCAATATTGTTCGAGTGAAATTTATAAAAATTAAGGGTGTTGTTTTGAATAAAATAATGTGGGTTAAAAGTTTTAAGGGTAGTGGGTATATCATATTTCACATGTTTAAGTTTCGCAAGCAACGGCCTCAAAAATAAAATCGCTTCTTTTATAAATTCCACTATAACAATATTGCCAGATCGGTAACACTTCGCTGTGGACGCTTCGCAAGCATTTTTTCTGTGACATTTCAGTTGTATAGGATGGGTTCTCTATAGGTTATTTGCTTAGTGATAGAAGCCAATGCTCAATAAATAGCTAATTAGTAAACAACTAATAGATTAAATAAAAATAATTAATTAAGAAAATAGGAAATGCAATAATAATAATGCAATAAACAAGTTTCTTATCACATTGCACAAATCATTACAAAGGTATTTATCTAATTTATTTAAATTTTGATAAACAATTTTCTGGTACCTTCTGCTCAAAATTGAGGTGACAGCCTCACCGCGCTTCGTGCATGAAAATCGGAAACGGGCTTTATTTTCGTGCGGGCCCGGGCCTAAGTATAAAGCACGAAGCCCGGTAGGTCGAAAAGTCACGATTTAACACATACTTTTCAAATCGTTTGATAACAAAAATTTCTGTAACAAAATTTCTTATGGTAGGCAGAAAAAGAAGCAAATAAAAAGTTTAAGGCTCTGCTTGCAAAAAAGGCTCAAAAATAAATTTCTTATCTAAAAAAAATAAAGATATAATAATGTAAAAAATGTATATAGTAATATCGGGCAGGGCTCGGTCCGGGCCTTGAGGAGGCGCATGCCCATCTCTAGTGTTATTTCGAAGGTTGGTAGTACTATCATGAGTATACACAACAAATTTGAGTTTTAGTTTATTTGTTATTGTCGACTAAGCAAGTTCACCTCAAGTCTGATCTGCGAAAAGAAAAACGCATAATTTGTACACATATTATTTATTGCTTTAAAATGTTATTTTCCGAGTGCGTGATTTTTAAGACAAGCGCAAAACTTCTTGGATGTGCGATCGTGAACACAATAAGAATCCTCGCGATAGGAGTTGAGGCGTGTGATGAATTCCTCGCGGATAGCCACGTAACTGTCATCCTTATTGGTTGACAGAGTGGCCCGAAAGAGTCCACCATTCGGCTTGGTTGTGAACTTGAAGCGATAGTAGTCCAAGCCGTTGGGGGAATTCACCTCCCGTCCCTGGTCATTGAAGAACTGACGACGCTCGGCGAGCAGAAGTTTGCGAAGATTCAGATGATAGCACTGCTTTTCGTGATTCATCTTGATCAGATACTTGTTGATCCGATAGACAACTAGCCTGGCCAGATCCTGGAGTCGCTGGGATACCGGAACCTGCTTGTAGAGCTCACAGGTGCACCAATGAACCGGAATGGTGGCATCCTGGCAGCTGCGATTTTCGGGCAGGCTGTGCAGCAAGGATTGACAGCCCATGCAGTGGGGACCCTCAGAGAAGGACAAACGAGGATGCAGCAATTGGAGCAGATGCTTAAGTGTCAGATGCAAATCGTAGGGCGTGCTCAGACGCCTTCGATTCAGGTCCAGAGCCCGGGCAACTTCCGGATGCTGGCGTCGATACCAGGGAGGCAGATATATGTGGAGCATGGGCAGACGCTCCTCCAGAAAACTGGAGGGCAGGTCCATCAGGGGTCCAGTGCGCTGTCCATGATCGCTGAGCAGGATAACAATGGATCTGTCGAACAAACCCAGCGCCTTGTAGCGCTCCAGATATCCCACGAAATCCCCATCCACACTGGCCGCACCAGAGAAATCATCGTGACTGAAGCTGTTCAGCCAGAAGAGACCAAAGAGAGGCTTCGGTGTCTCCTTGACGAATCGTTGCACCATCTGCAGACAATAATCGAGAACATATCGATAACTTTGCCGGCGACCCACGCAATAATCGTAGCCCAGATGCTCCACTTTATCCATGACGTGCTCGATCCCCTGCAGAAATGGACGTAGATAATAATCGACGGGTTGTCGCGTGAAGCCGTGTAGGAAATAGTGAAAGGTATCAATGGAACTCAAGTCCTCGGCATAGGCCGTCAAATATCCAGCACTGCGATAATGATTCCAGATATAGGTATATGCGTCCAGACATCCGGGTTTCCTCACATTACAATAATGCTTCCATTGCTTCGCTGTGCGACCCGTTAATATCGCCAGAATATTGGGCAATGTATTATCGCCGACTTTGTTATAGCCCAGCATCTCATACCAACCGGGCTGACGGACGAACTGGGCTGTGAGTGGCATGGTCCTTTGGAAGTTCACCTGCGACATGGCATCAATGCCCAGCAATATGACATTTGGATGGCTCCGACTTCGTTCCTCATCGATCCTATCGCTCCGATCGACTGGATGCTGAATAAAGGCGAAGGCATCGCGTTGTAGAACTCGGGATTTGTTGCTCAGCTCGTGACACTCCACAATAATGCCTTGAATGTGTCGCGGCACCTTCCAATCCTGTTTAAAGTTAATAGAATTGGATATCCTGGAAAGTAAAGATTTAAAATATATTACATAAGAGAACTCCCCCCATTTTTTCACACACCAAACAAAAGAATCATTCTGTGCTCGAGCAATCTCATTGTAAGTACACTCATAGTCCGATATATTGGGAATCAACTCCGGTAAGGACTCGTTGATATGTAGCCTGTATTGCCTTCTCTTTGGATCAAATCGAACTGTCACCAGGTCTGGTTGATTCGTGCACTCCTTAAAATCGGGGGGCTTAAACAATCTCATGCTATCGATGGAAAATGGATCTAAACGTGGTATTTTGCATTTCTGACTGAAAACACAGAAATCTTTCATCTCGACATTCCGAATGAGAGTATTATTTGTTGTAGTTTTAGTTTCCACATGGATTGTCTTTGAGTGAGATGGTATATTGGGTTCCGTGTATTGTGTGCATTGTTTCTCAACCACAAATCTCGCATTGCGATTTACGAATATAAAGGTAAGAACAAGTACAAGAACAAGTAAAGTTTTTCCACAATTGCCAATCAAGTGACGATGCATAATCGTATTTCTGGATTTTGTGTGCGAGTACGAGTATTTGTGAAATTTTATTGAGAGCCTTATAATTAATTTTGAGTTAAGAATCTAAGCACATTCATACATGTAAATAATCACATATTTGTGTTTAGGTATTTATTTAAGTTTTAAAAGATGTCGACCAAGACTCTTCTTTAAAGTTCTCAAAGTACAACTTTTGATAACAATTATGCGTTGATATTTCGGAAAGTTGGTTAAAAGTCAAGAAATTACTCTATTTTCTGAGCTCGACTTAATTGACCTGACAATGCTTTACATTTGATACTTAAACATATTTTATCAATTTTTTTCAGATTTTTATTTCTCCGTCAATGTTCACAATCTACAAATGGCTTTTACAAATAGAGAATAAGAAAAGACTTATACAATTTTTTATAATTTCTATGTATGTCATATCATTATGGGGATTATTTATAGTCTATGTCACGAATAGTAAAATTGATAAAAAGAATTGAAAGAGAGGTACTATAAGAGCTGAACACATGTAACGATCGGTGTTGTCAGGTTAGCCTATTTCAGGCTAGATCTAGCATATTTGAAAATGGAAAAGCTTATCAATTTTGCAAATAGCTTATAGCCATAAATCTAGCTTACTTTAAACATCATAAAGCATATATTTTAAAATTCTGTTCTTATTGCTAAATAAATAAATATTTTATAAGTTTAAAATGTTTCACGATGATTTCATTACTGATTTGAAATCACAAATTGGTCAAGTGGGATCACATTAATGACACTGTCAAATTTTGGACGGAGGTGCTCGCCTTTATAGACTCAGGGAATAATAATCCATTTGAGACCCTTGCTTGCAATTGCACTACAAAAAGCCCTAAAAAGTTTTTAAATACAATATTATGCTAAGGTTTGCTTATTTTAATCATAATTGTTTATTTTTTAATTATAATTTTTCTTATATGTTAGTCTTTTTCACAAAAACCATTAAATACTTAAGTGAGGAAGAAAATTATGAAGTTGATGATTTGTTAGCTAATTTAATTTAAATAAGAGCCTAATGATTTTGTATGTCTTGTTGACTTTGGATATAGCTTGTTTTTCAGGATATTTTTTTTTTTGTTATTTTTTGCTTATTTTTGCTCACAATCTAGCTTATGCGAGCGCTCAACACCTGGCAACGCTGGTAAGATGCAACCATTTGATTTAAAATTCTTTTTTTTTTATTAATTTTAAATTTGTCAGTCTTACTAAACTAAAAAATTAAATAAACAATTTTACTTATTCATGTATTTTAAAATATAATTTAAATTTTAGCCTATTGAGTTGAGATTGCCCTACGGATATTGATAGGTTATAATTGCTCTGACTTAAGATCACTAAAACATATGCAGTACAATTTGGCGATTTTATCATTGATGCAGGTGGAATCCTCCGCATAGGAGTTTGTCCGACTTATGCTCTCCACATTGACCTCAACGGCCTCTGTGATATTGTTGAAGACGACAGTTGCCTGGAAATCGGCGCTGTTCTGTTTAACCTTGAACTTGGTGCGATAGACAGCTGTCTCCAGTTCGGGCAATTCACCATCCCAAGCGATTTCAAAGCCGGTTTTAATTTCCGTATTGTGAATATAGCTTAAGCTGAGATTGCTGCACAGATGACTCAGATTTTTGAGCACAAAATACTCGTTCATTTTATCGATAACACGTGGAGCGATGCGATCACCCCAATCGACATAATTAATGGTCTTATATGGCTCACAAGTGCACCAATGATCCGCGATTCCTGCCTCGGGGCAGGTGCGATTCTCGGCGATGGGATGGAACAGGGATTGGCAGGTGGGGCAATCATAGGACTTGGGCAACGTCGGACCATCCGGGGTACCGCCCAACTCAATGATGTGCTTTAGAGTATTGTGCAGATCGAAATTGGAGCTTAGGCGATGTTGATTCAGTTCCAGGGCTGCCGTTAACTCTGGATATTCTTTGCGGAACCAGGGCGGCAGGTAGATGAACATCATCGGCAGTCTCTCCTCCAGATATCCCTCGGGCAAACTTAGCAGGCTGCCATAACGGACACCATGGTCGGCAAAGAATATCATAATGGTATGCTCCAGGGACCCATCCCTCTCATAATCGAGCAGATCACCGAGAACCTTGTGCTGCATCGCCGAGGGCATGAAGTAATCGTCGTGACTGAAGTGATTCGACCAGAACATACCAAAGATGGGACGTTCCTCGACATAACGCTGCATGAACTGTCTGCAATAATCGTAGATATAACTGTTGGCCAACCGACGACCATAGCAATAGGTCATCCGACAATCAGGACAGTTGTAATTATCCATCTTATTCTCCAGAGCTCTGAGGAATGGACGGAAATAGTAATCCGTTGGTTTCTTGGTAAAGCCCGGCTTTAAGTAAGTAAACGTATTTGAACTGCTCTCGTCTTCCGCATAGGCTGTCAAATAACTGGCATTTTTGAAATACTTCCAGATCATCGGCATCTCGTCGAGGCATCCCGATTTATCCGTATCGCAAACGTGCTCCTTTGCCTTCTCCGGCGAATATCCGCTCACAATTGCGAATATGTTCGGAAACGAATTGTCACCCACCTGAAAGTGAAGTCAGACTATATGATTCGATTATTGAAAGTCTCGATATACGACCTTATTGTAACCCTGCATTTCGTACCAGCCAGGTCCCTTCAAGAACTCATATACCACGGGCATCGTTCGACGCAGATTAATCCTCGACAACGTATCGATGCCATACATAATGACACTGGGCTTTCGGGGCGGCCGAGTGCTTCCTTTCTTTGGCTTAGTTGCAGTTGGTTTCTCCTGATACTGGATGAACATATAGGCATCCTTCTGTATCTTCACTGGAGGCTCCTCGGCAGTCTCACAATCCAACAACATGCCGTCCACATGCAAAGGCACCACATAGTCTTGAGAAAAGTATTTGCTCGGACCGAGCCTGATTTTCAAAATTTAATTAGTGGGAAATACAGCTTAATACTTGCGTTTGACACAAATAATTTAATTAGGTTTATTAAATTTAATGATGTAAAAATACATACGTCGATAAATCTACAACTCCTTATCGCGGAAGTGATTTTCAACTACTTTATCTCGAATGTTTTGCTTAGACAGAATTTAATCGATTTTCATGATAAATCAACTAACTAGTTCTGTTCATCGAAGTTTGTTTGTTTGCTGAATTAAGCTATTTAGGTTTGACAGGAGTTGATTCAATGCTAAAACTTAAGATTATAAATTGTGAACTTTTGAAAAACACAAGGGACCCTTTGCATCAAAATCACATTCTGGCGAGAATTAATTATTTGAACGAAATTATTAATATTTCAATGCAAAATGAGTGATTCCGTTGTTTTTTTTTTTAGATGATTCCTAATATTTATTATCAAAATGCATAAATAAGGTATTTTGTTGTGAAATTCAAAAGTCTTTTTAAAATAAGAAATTTGTATTTTTAATCATGAAAAAAATTCAGAATGTACATATAAATGTAAAAGTTTTTAAAAATTTGCGTGGTTGTCAAGTTATTGATTTTTAATGGGCCAAAATTACTCACAAACAATTTCCGGTAGCGCGCAAACTGATGGGCGTGGCAGATTTGCTTAGGACCCCCAAACCCCCGGTTTCCTTCGCTCGCAGAGTTGAAAGGATATTTTTTTGTTGTCCGGCTTAACAAATTTATATGTTAAACCATTTTTTTTAAAAACGGAAATATTTAACTTGCGCTGTCCGCGGTTTTAATGTTTTTTCCTTGCAATTGGACTTTGGCTAAAAGTAAGATTTAGTGATTTGGCGGGAAAAATCCAAATTTGGTGAAATTGTCAAAATTTAGCAAGAAGAGTTAATCTGTGAGTTTTGTTAGGATATCTCATACAACAACAGAGTTCTTGATTCAAATATACAAGCTGAAATTTTGGTTGTGATATCGTTAGAAACAAAAAAGTTTTTCTTACTAAGCAATTCCATGAACTTTGACCCCGAATTTGACGCACTTACAGGTCGAATTTCGCAAAACGGCGTATAAAATAAATACGATAAAATTGTCTCAGCCATGTTGTGTGAAAGCTTTCTATCTTTAACCGTTTGGGCTACACGTTGATGTGTCAGTTAGTCAGTCAGTCAGGACAAAGAGTTTTATATATATATATAGATTATTAATTGGAAGAAAAAATGTTCCCCAGTGCACGGAGAAAAAGTTGGAGTCCAAAGGGTAAAATATAAATAATTCACTTTTTTTTTTTAACGTGTGTCAAACGTTTCACATTTTTTTTAGATAATAGAAACTGTTCTCTTACGTATCGTATGTTTCCGCCTCTTGTCCGTGCAGAATCTCACGGTAGAAACAATTGAACTGCTTGTCCGTGGAGTTGAGAAGCTTGTGGGCCACAGGTTCGTTGATATGCAGCACGTAACGCTTCAGATTGACATCGTAGAGAGTCGAAACCAAATCACTGTCGTTCGAGCAGGGTATAAACTTGCGCGGAGAGTATATTTTCATGGCCTGTTTGGTAAAGGGGTCTATGTAGGGTATCATGCACTTAGAGGTGTGCACAAAGTATTTGTTAAGTAAAGTATCCGTTGTTGAATTACCCCCAGGAGTGGGATATGCGAATCCACGCACTGTTGGCTTGATACGATTATAGTCATTCCAATTTGTCAAATATGCAATTAAGAAGATCACAAGAATTACATAGAATGTTAACCATTTAATGGAGAAGTGGCCAATGGACACTCGAAGGCCCATGACGGTCTATGAATGATGTGCTACGAAACGCGAACCGCAGCAAACTAATCACCAAAAAACAAACCTGTCAACTATTTAAACATTTCCGCGCAAGGTGTCGTTTCTTTTTTATCAAGCTTCAAAAATGAATGCGTGTGAAATATGCAGTAGATATCGTGCATGTGCTCACAAGAAGCGGACGTGTTTCTTTCTCGACATCGAGTCCCAATTACAATAATTGAACCATTATTACCTTAACATTGCTTATTTTCAAAACATAACTAAATTAAATGTTCAACTATAGGGTATTAACTGACTCTGTCTATTAATTGCTGTCGATATGACATAATTTCAATAAGCAATTGATAAGCTTGATGATTTTGATTTTATTGAACAATTCTCTAATAACAATTATTCTAATAATTATTCATATTATATCTTATAAAATGTACAACGATTGAAAATGTCTAAAAATATTTGCAGAATCGAATTAATTGTGATTATTTACAAGTATGAAAAACTAAATGCAATTCATTGAAATGAATTATAAAACATTGATTTGTCAGCTCCCCCGTTTTAATATATCCAAATACGTGTTATTTTCGAGGTTCTTAACTTACCCATTCCCTTAAATAGCTGCAAAAACAATTCGTACATCGAATAAAGTGAATGAAAGATGCACTTTAACCGACCGTGTATTTACAAACAAAAATGTTGTGCTATTATCTTAAAATAAGGTGTTTACCAAGAAACATGATTAGTTTAACAAGTTTGAAACTGATAAATTTTGGACAGTCAAACCACAAAAAAAAGGAAACTGTTTCCAGTATCAAGACATCTGATTATTAAGTGAAACACTTAAAAAATGACAGCAAACGGGTTCCAATAGTGCAAACCGCATACAGTTGTAAGATAACTCAACATACATACATATGTACCTACTTATATGTATGCACATTCATGTTAATAAGTATATGTATGTATATCTTAATGTTAGCTAACGCCAGCACGTCTTTCCCTCTTCCTTAAGATGAGATATAATTTTTATACCTGTTACTCAAAAAATTAGTTGTATTTGTTGCAATGTGTGTAACAGGGAGAAGGAAGCATCTCCGACCCTATAAAGTATATATATTCTTGATCAGAATCAACAGCCGAGTCGATATAGCCTGTTGACCGTCTGTCCGTCCGTCCAATCAAATTTGGCACACAGACTTTAATAAACCCCACGCAGATCAAGTTTGTTTCAAATTTTTGTCACACCTTTTTCCGCCTCCGTAAATCGCGAAAAGCCACCACACGCACAGTTTTCAAGATATTAGGGTTTTTTTTTACTAATTAACGTTAACTACTATTATTACCTATCATCCTACTAAATCGTAACAAGATCGGACAAATAGAAATGTGGTAATGGCCGATTAAAGTTTTTAGGCAATGTAAGTGCCGAAAAGCATGCAATAAAAATTATTTATAATTTATTTAAATACGTAACGGGTATCCTATAGTCGGGAGCTCGCCTATAGCCATGCCCACTTGTTTTATTTGATATTATGTCATAGAAAAAAAAAACAACCACCTCAATAATGTATACTTTGTAAAATCGGACGGACGGAACACAATTACATATAACATTGCCGGTCAGCAAAGATAGATAAGTTCACCTGAAATATTTAAGTACTACATATCTTTTAAAATGTTCATACGTTCATAAAAAAAAATCAGAGAAGATAAGGAATGACGAAATTTAACTAATCAGACTTTAGGCAGTATTAATAAAATTAAATTAATTCGTTAATATTTTCAAATTACATTTCTGTTAAGTTAATTATATTGCTCTACTTTTTTTCAAGTAAACAAACAAATGAATATTGATTTATATGAAAACTGCTGAAATATAGTGTATAATCTGTTAGTAAATATAAAGCTTATCTGCACTTTAAGAAAGCAAACGCTCTATTAAACGATTTGATCTTACTTAAAGAAAGCATCGCAAACTAATGGATACTATCATTTTAGATAAGGGACCATAAAGCTGTAAGATAAGCTTTATATATGACTATATAATCGTAGATTGATACCACAAAAGCAAAGATAAGATAGATAGGTACATCATCTAGATATTATTACTATATATTGAGAACCGTAAATTAAGTAAAACATTTATGAATTTATATAGATTACATTTTCTCTGGCTCAATAAACTGAATTTATTTCTGTCTCGGAAGGTCCTTGATATTGAATTACCAATTAGCTCAAATGGATACAACTTTATACTCTGCAATTACAGCAAAATGTCCGTTTGATGGGTATATTCATTTATTCATATGTCACAGTCTATTAATCAGAGACCTGTTAATCTCTTATCAATATTAAGTTGTTGTTGTGGCTGTGACGTGTGTGCATTGTGTATATTTTATACTATTGTTTACTAATTTACTATAAAAATAAAAATAAATGGAACCTGCTAGCTGCTAGACAGAGCGTTTATCAATCCACTCGGATTGCCTGTTGTAAACTCTCCTCTCTCTTCTCTCGCTCTCTCTTTCTCTATAACAAAGACCTGACAGATACCCAGAGTATTTAATACCGCAGTCTGTTTGGATTTGAACGTCATCGCTTTCATTGTCGACAGTCTGCAATCAGACATCTTTCGAGCTGCGTTGAAAGCCATTTTATTCGCATCCAAAGATTTTAGTTTCAGTTTTAAGTGATAGTTCAAGTCGGTCGGGTCGTTGATTTTTATGTTTATCCTTCGGCAACATGGATGCGAAATCCTTAATGAAGCACAACTCGCCAATAAGTGCCAGTCAATTGCACTATTATCACACCGATTTCTATTACTCGATGCCGGATTTGCATAGTAAGAAAATAGTTTATACTTGTTAGAAATTATCATTTACCACCTGATTTATTTCTGGGCATAATTTAATAACAATAATTATCCTTGTATGTAATATAAATTAGTTAAAATTAAAAACAAACAACAAATTTGGAAATATCGAGTGCAAATATATATAACTTTTTTGTTTTTTGAGCTAGAGCTTTGAAAAAAATATCAGAAATTTTGCTGATTTTTTCTCGAATTTCTGATATCTTTTTTTTCTCAATTTTATTTTTATTTCTCAATTTTTTTTTGGTTTTTTTTTTTAATTTTGACACAAAACTAAGTTTAAAATAAAGTTATTTAATTTACCGAATTTTGCATTTTTTTTTTTTTTAATTGTTTTTATTTAATTTTTAATTGATTTTTGAAAACCATTTCAAATTTGCGCGCCCAAAAATGTGAAATGTTATTCAATTCAATAGTATTGCATACTTTCCGGCATCCGTAATTTTATCCATTTATCCGGATAATGTTATAGTCAAGTCTCAAACCTAATGAAAGCAGACAATGGCACCGCAGCCAACTTCGCACCAAAACAAACTGAACTACTCTCAGAGAGTTGTTTTGATTTTTCCGAAATGGCGAGCAGAGAGAGAGAGAGGGAGCGCGCGAGTTTACAATGGCGCAAGACGTTTGGTTAATCTCAATGTTTTTTAGAAAATTTCCACTGCAACTGAAATGAATCGAGAGTTTGGCTGTCAGTCAATCGTCAGTCGTCAGTTGGGTGCGAGCGTGTATAGAGTATAGAGAGTACTGCGCGTCGCGGCAGTTGACGAATTATTTCGTAATTCATATATTTTTAAACAAACCATTTAAAACGGAACTAACTACAATAAGAAAAAAATATTTAATTAAGAAAGTAAGAACGAAAAAAGCATAAAAAAGTAATTGCTTAAGCAGAGGATGGCTGATAAAGAGAGAGGCTCTCTCTCTCGCGCGCGTTAGAGAAGAGAGAGTGGTAGAGATAGGAAGTGCGAGTCGGAAAGCGGAGAGAGCAATTTGTTGATAAAAATGTGTGTCAAAACATTATAGGCAATAACAATAACAATGCACTGACTGATAAACAACCAGATGATAATGATAGTAAAGACAACTGCACGTGTAGATTATCAAATATTTTTTACTCTCTTTTATATTTATCTACCCGAATTGACAATAAGAGCAAAGACAAAGACAAAGACAGTGCAAAAGGCAGCAGAATAACAAACAAAATAAGCTGCATGTGAAATTTAACATAGAAAACTGCAATTTACACTTGTCACGTCGCCCACAACGCTGTCGACGTCGACGCCGACGTTGGCGCTGACGCTGACGCAGACGTAGACGCAGACGTTGGCACTGTCATTGTTGTTGTTGCCGTGGCTAAAACAAGTAAGCTGAAAAGCAAAAACACAAAATAAACATGTAAGTTGACAACAACAGAAACATGATAAACTTACAAAAAGAAACCAGAAACAAATATCATATAATATAGCTGTAAACTCTCACCTCTATCTAAATCTATCTATATTTTTCTATCTCTGCTATCTTTAACCCTTTCTACAGTTAAGTGCACAAATATTATCATGTAAATTTTATTATAGGCACACGCCGTCAATGAATGAGCTCTTGAAACGCAAAAATAAAGTTAAATTCGATAGCTTGAGAAAGTAGATATTTTTATTTCATTTGAAAGCAGACATATAGATATGGGCATTTCCAGAAAAAGGTCCACCACGACGAAAACCGTAAAATTGATCAGAAAATCACATCTTGTGAAATTTTCTTCCAAAAACGTATTCAAGTTATTTATTTAAGCAATATACGCTAGAAGAAATTCAATAGGATGAACATAGAGATTCTACATTGGAATAAATTCACTTTTTCCATATTTTTGCCCATTTTCCTAAAAATTGACTTCCAAAATGGACCGTTTGTATTTTAACGATTACACTAAGTAAGATAGTAAGATTGTAACATGAACCATTTTAATTCTTAGAAATATATTGAATGTTCAATTTTAAACAAGTTTTACAAGTTGTTTTCGATGTATCGAACAAAATTTGATGAACAAATTCTTGGCACAAACTAGGTGGAAATCTTGTCACGTTTGCGATGTCGCGTTACAAATTACTAATAAACCTTGTAAAATAAATAAAATGATAGTAACTTATCAAAATTATTTCTAAAATGGAAAACTACATTATTTTATTATGGTTTAAAAGTATTTTCTTCCAAATTACTCGCCACTCTTCGTAGATTTTCGCATTTTTCAAGATGAAGTCAAACGTGACTTCCATTTTTCGTCGCGTTCGCGATGCATTGTTTTCTATAAATAATTAAAAAACGACAAGTCTTCAAAGCTAGTCTTTTATAATAAAAATAGTGTTGATAAAATGCATTAAACACGTGAGAAAACGGTTTTGAAAATGTCAGCTTTTACCACTTTTTTTTTCATTTAAAGACGTACAAGTGTCGCGTTCTCGATCCTGGAAATACCCATATATAGTTTTATATATCAGTTATATATTGTAGCTCTTCTATTTTGATATAATTTTAACAAGAGTTCAATAAAAGCTTACTGACACTTTAACTTTCTAAAAAGGAAATATTTATTATAGTTACTTTTAGCTCTTTTTTTGGAACAATGTTTAATAAAATTTTGAATAAAACTATAGTTAATTGTTACTATCAAAAAGGTTCAAATCAAATTTAGCAATTTTTTCATTAAAATACCTTGTTCAGTAATAAATGGCCATAAAAAGTATTGTATTTTATGGATAGTTAACTCTTCTGAATTCGAACCACTCGTTTTTAGTATAATAAAGATAAAAATTTGACAAAAGAATGCTTTCAATTGCGCTTAAATTGGGTTTTATAATTTGATGTTGCCAATCATCATTATATTTCGGCTTGAGGCAAGCCACTTCATGTTCCTTTTTATTATTCTTTTTAAAGAATCTGCAACTATAAAAATTGCATTCAAAATAATATTACTAGTACATCTTAATTCAACTTTAAAAGAAAAAATTAAACAGTGTGAATCTACTTCAAGGCAAAAATTCTTTGGCGAATAACAAGTTTAGACGTTATATTTGATTTGCATACCATGCAAACGAACGTTTACATTTAATAACCATAACAAACTAGAGCCAATTGTTTCAATGCCAACTTGTCATAAATTCTTAATCCATAACCGGTAAATGGTCTAGAATATTAAATATTATCCACGAGTATTTGTTTTGGTATTTGAAAAAGTGTCGTAACCAAGACGAAAGATGACAAAGTCGCTAATAACTATGAGCTATGACCTATTACCTGAATGCATACTAGACATGATGGGCACTATGTCAATTGACACCGATATACTAAACAGCTAAGTCAACTTGGGCATAACAATGAGAACTACAAAGGCAATTGCTTAAACATTAAAGTGTTAAAGAACGTCTCTTAATAATTGTTTCTCTCTTTGCCAGTTCGAGAACTCAATGTTGAGCAGGTTAATTGTTGCTTAGCCCTGGCCAACATTATCAAGTACTTGTCGATAGAGTCTGAAAGTCTTTATCTTTTTTTTTGGACTGTCCAACTGTCACTTATTCAAGTTGTTTATTATTTCTGATTGTTGCCAATTTATAAACAATTAACAAAATCTATATATAGAACTGTCTGAAAATGTGGAAAATGCATCATTTTAAAATGATAGAAATCTTAGCGAACATTGATCGATATGCTAAAGTCAATTCCTGAAATAGATGTCTAATGAATAAATGTACCTTTTAATCAGACTTCGCTTTCCTTCTGCTTGTTTATTCAAATTTTTAATGTAATATTAAAATTAAATAATGGTAAATTTTAAAGCCTCAACACGTTTTTTGCTTATCAATTTCACTATTAACAGTTCCCGAATTATTCACTCGACAAAAACGTGACATAAATATATTGTTCTATATAATTAAACGATCACTCTTTTCACCTCGTCAAAGCAACATGTATTTATGGCACTTGAAAATGATAACAAACGAGTCGTAATACACTGATAAGCCGCAAACTAGTGTTAGTCTGGCATTTTCATAGACCTCGACTGATGGAGTATACTATATTCCCATATAGCCGGGGAAAAATGGACGCTGATTATCGATAAACCACCGTAACTAGACTCGACTTTATTGACATTTATTTGTGTTGGCAACTGAAAACATTCAGATAAAAATAGTTTAACAAATCGATTAAGTGTGTAGACTATTGTTTTGCTATTAGTATTGTGGAATCAATAGCAGACATCATTGAGAATAGATTGAGATACTCTTGCCACCTAAAAGTATGCTACATACACTAATAAGTATTTCGAAGTGTGCCCGACTATGCAATACCCTAGGCTTAGTATTTTTAAATTTAGTCAATCTACAATAAATAAAATGTTCGTACTTTAATCTTTTATTCAACACAGTTTCCTTCTTTCTGTAGCTAGTTTTCACTTTCAACAACTACTATGATTAATTTACAAATGTAGTTATTACATTTGCAACAATTAATGAGCAATTATTTTAATTAGTTAAGCTGAGAACAGGGAATTGAGAGACTCTCGACTAGAGCGTTGAGCACTGGAAGCTAATTAAATAGATCTTGTCAATTAACGTTAATTTTGTGTGGTGGTTCAGAATGAATCTCGTAAATATTTGAGCGGTATTTGTTGTGAGTTGTTGATAGACCTATACAAATACATTCGCACATTTGGGGGCAATGCTCACACCTCTGAGCCCCCTTATAACTTATAAACGCTCTTGCGATAAAAATAATGGAAAACTGCCGACAATCGTGGCAGTGGCAGTGGCAGCAGTCTAATTTGATAATCGCACTATCAAGACAGTACCTAAAAAGCCGGGCTAGGAGCAACAACGCACAGCTCGCAGTTTTATATAAATAAGTTAATACTTAAAGGATTTCTGCACACAGGAAACCACTTCAAAATGCTACAAATTACGGAATATCATTTTGAAGGTGCGAAAATAATAGCTAGAAATTTATTAGATGCCAGCAAGTAAATTAGAAATTTTCATAAATATTTATATGGAATTTTGTCAAAGCTTAAGGAGTAAATCATATTCGATATGAATATAATTATGATATTTATTTATTTATTTAAGACGTTCTGAATTGTTTTAGCTGAAATTTATAAACTCGTAGTTCTACGAACTGTCTGCTCTTATCAGAAACTTATCTGTTATCTACAAACTCTTCTCATTTCAGAGAGCCGCAAGATGCACGGCGTAAAGCGAGTGCTCGTCTTTTGCATAATGATTGTGATCTTACCGGCAACTCTGATCATCATGCCGCTCTATCTGCGCAAGACGATCTTTGCGGATGTGATCTACCCGGTGGCCGAGTCGGACATCATTGAGATACGGGACGGCATCTCGTCGATATTCTGCTCGAGGCACACTCTCCGCATGAGCAGCCACTTCAATGCGTTCCAGCTGCAGAACAAGCCGGAGATCTCCACCAGTCGCAAGCACATTCGGCTGAAGAAGTCGATGACTCTGCCGGATGACACGCTGGAGTATTGGGGCTTCTTCCTGCTGAAGGGTGCAACGGTGTCCCTCAAGTTCTGTTCCCGCTACAATGGATCGCGCATAATGGTGGTCAAGGGAAATCGGGAGCTGGAGCTTTGCGGCCTGACGAATCACAACCAGAAAAAGCTGGGTGCAAATTACGCGCAGGGTCATGAGCAGGTCAAGGTGTTCTTTGAGGATGTGATCGAGATAACGGAGGAGAAGCAGCCAGCGGATGGTTTGCTGGAGCACGAGAATCATGGCGGCGAGGATCTCAGCGAGGATCATGTGACCTCGACAACCATTGCACCCGTGAAAGCCCTAAGAAAGAAACTTAAAAAGGGATCCCCGTTGCATTATCATCACAAGTCAACGGAGGAGAGGGAATTAGCCGAAATGGAAGTCAATGGAACGACGACGGCGACTTCCCTCCGCCAGAGACGGCACAGTGAGCATCAGAGGCGGCAACTCTACGAGCAACTCTACAAGCGACAGGAGCGAAAGAAGCGCGAGAATGTCTACGACCGGAGGTACAGTCACGGCGGGAATGCGGTCAACTTTACGGAAACCGATGAGTCGCATTCCGTGTCGAGCTTCGAGACGGGTCTCTACGTCTGCTTCAATAATACGATGCTCCTGGGCGAGGGATTTCAACCGAAGCCGGCGTGCCTGAATACCCATTATCTGGAGAACGGCAAGCACGACAAGGTGCTACAGAACATCACCGAGGATGGCTATTACTACTATATCTTCTACAGCGACAACGATCTGGTGCGCAACGACATTCACGCCGTATTCGATATATATAAGCCGACGTTTCAATACTCCAATCTGAGCGAATCGCAGGGATGTCTGAACAGCACCGAGTGCACCTTCAACATTGGCTTCCTCTCGGACGAGATTGTGGTCGTCGAGGTTCCCACTCGGGATGGCATTGAGCATGAGGAGGATGACATCACAAATCTCATATCGACATGCCATCCCCGTAGCGAGATCTATGCTCTATTCCCGATAACCGTGCTGGTTCTCATATTGTGCTGTTCTTTCCTTTAGGATTCGTTCACACACTCGGGACTCTTGGAATCTTGTGATATTCTTCTTTTGAGATAACTGAGTGACAGACGTGAGCATGAATAATCCAATGGCCCAAATTCAAAGGCCCTACCATTATCAGAAGATCCAATCCAATCCAATCCTGTCTATCATGTGTATATCATCAAATGTACCACAGTCTGAACCAAACACATCACTGAATATTCATTAAGTACTCGTAACTTAGGTGTACACCATTTTGTAAGCGAACATTTACCCAAGGACTCAAGCATTTAGTTAGTTATTCATAGGTACTCGATAAGCTATATCCATACATAATGCTATGTACAAATAACAAAGTATATTATCATAGGAAAATCAAATTAAATTTGTTTACGACAAAAGATTTAATTTAATTTAATATATATTATATATTTTGTTTTCTATTTTATATCTTTCGATAATTTTTGAAAAAATTCCTCAAGCATTCGACATTTTTTTTAAGGTTCGACTGAAAATTATAATGCGCAGAAATTGTTGTTGTTGCTCATGCATTATTCGTATGTTGATTTAAGTTATTTTAAATTAATTTACACACCATCTATTTTCTATGCGGCGTGACTTTGTATTTTAGTCTTCAAACAATTCAAAGAGAATAATGTAAATATTAGCCAAACCGTGTGTGAGTGTATCCACCTGATACTATTATAGTATAGTAAGTAAATAAAAACACCTACTAAATACATTGTCATCAGAAATGAATGAATTCATTCTGTATTCTGTAGATATGTATGTATCTTTGTACTTACGATTGTGAAATGAATCAATATATATACATATACGAATATAGATATATACATACACAAGTGCCTTTTATAATTAATAATTAATTGAAGAAAATTTAATAATAAAAAAAGTGTATTTCATTAAAAATACCTTATAACTATTTTCTCCTTAGAAATAACTAAGACACAATTTGCAGCGATCGTTCGACGTCAACATCTTAAGCTGCTTGCTATGGCACTGCGGTTGAGAACTTTGCTAAAAAAATGAAACCCAATAGGAAACTGTTTTTTATTGACAAATAGTAATGTATAAGTAACAAGTTTCTTATCACATTGCACAAAACATTACAAAGGTATTTATCTAATTTATTTACATTTTGATAAGCAATTTTCTTGTAGTAGATAAATTTTACACTCAAGTAAAGTATATTATTTTGAAAGGCAACCTTGAGAATATTTTAGTATTAAAAAAATAAGCTAAAATATTAAATATAAAAAAAAATTTTAATAATCTTTCAAAACAAAGAGAGTCGTTTCTCACCCTTAACGCGAACCATTGGACTTTGAATACGAAACAGCTGTTTAACTCACAATCGCTCTCTCACTATTTTTACTGCCCTGCTCTCTTGGCTCTCAACCGGCAGCTGTCATAGCACCTGGCCATTCAAGGGTTAGATTGAAGAATTATATTAGTAAAAACCACACAGCACAGAGTATTGCGAAAAACGCCTAATAGCACGAAATAAACAATTCTTTCTATGTATTTCTTGCTCTCTGCATGTTTTATCAAGTGCATTCAATCATATTTATGAGTTTGTCCAGTTTATTAGGTTGCTTTATCACTACTCTCTCAGTAGCCGGTTGCATGCCGGCTTTAGTTCGTTGATAATTCGCTCTTCTCTCATTCACGAGCCGCCCCTTTGCATATGTATGAGCAAGAAACTGGGGCAACGCATGCGTCGCTCTTTGGACGCCGCTCAATGCCGCTCAACGTTCTCATGGGGACAGCGCTGACATGTGTTCTGAAATAAATGCTCTCTCCCTCTCAAGTTCTCTCTCTTTATATGAGCTGAAATTTTCGCTTATTGTCCACAGTCGCCGTTTTGTTGTCACATCGTACGCTCGGGCGTTCGTTCGCGTCGTTGTAACGGAGAACGGAGAGTCGGAAAAAATAAAAATTTTGTTTAATTAATTATTTTCATTGCGGTAGTTGTTGCTGTTTGCAATGTAGTTGGGAACCTCTACAAATACAGCAATAAAATAAATCGCATGAATGACAAAACGTCCAATTAAATCGCCACTAAAACGTGAGTGCGCAGCAAATCCACAACAAAAAAAGGAAAAGAGCAGCGCTGCCTCAGGGAGCGTCCTGCCTGCGTCACACAAACAAAGACAAAATGCGAATAGTTGTGCTAAAAATCAATTGTAAGTAGCTTAGTGCTGTAATAAACCAAAAATGAATCAAACCACAACAACAAAAGCAAAAAATTAAAAAAGAAAAATGTTAAACATCTCTGTCAGCGTTAATTTGCTGAGCCCGCGACCTGTTCGCTTAGTATGTCAAAACAGAAATCCAATGTTAAAGTCAAAGAAATTAAATATGAAGTGCAGTTGGTGTCGATAAAAAAACAACAGACATTTAAGAATTCAGTTTGAGAGTGCAGTTAAAGTAAACGACATGCGTAAACCGAGCAACAATAAACGACTACTAATAATAATATACAAAAAGGAACAGGCGAAATGTGAAACTAAAGAATGCGCGCAATGGATGCAATTCGAATTTCTCTTTTGGTTCTCTCTCCTTGTGGGTGTTTCCACCTTCTTATGCGAGCGGTTGAAATACTCTCTTCAGGACTTAGGATCAGTATTAAATATCACTCAATTTAACACATTTTTAGAGAAGCAATTTAATAGAATTGGTATTTTTTAAATTTACTTTTATATTATCTTGACTTAGAGTTTTATTTTATTTATATAAAGTTTTGTTTATATCATTTATTTTGATAACTATTAAATATAATATCATTATTGTCTTAAATACGCCAAAGTAGTTTCTTAATAAATCTTTACAAAATATGAGTTCTTTATTTTAAAATTAAAAATATAGCGCATTGACACTTCGTTGTACTGGCTTCCCCTTAGTTTTTGTTTTATTTATAATACGCTGCATCGACAGCTGCCCTTTGCCTGCTTGCTTCCTCTCTCTCTCTCTCACTCGCCTGATAGCCAGCCACTCTTTCGGTAGTTGCCATTTCCGTTGCTATATGTCGCATTATTCTCGGCGACTCTCCACTCTCGCTCTCGGGGTGAATTGCCGTCGCCTCGTTGTATTTCTTTAATTTATTTGTGGTTCCATTTTATGTTTCCTTGAATATGATCGCGCCTGAGTTGCACACACACTTCACGCCATGTTAAGCCTCTTGTCTACTCTCTCTCTCGCTCTCTCTTGACTCCAGTCTGCTTCACTCGCCTCCATTCACAAATTGTGTTGTTTCTATTTTATTTTTATATACACATATCGCTCATTTACATGAAGAGTGATATATCTCAAAAAATGGCGTTTCGAGATAAACGCATTTAAAGTTTTCAAGTGTCGCCTGTTTTTTTTTGAAAATCGGCCAAACTTGTACATTTGAGAAAAAACAGCTGAGCTTCATGAAACATAAAGAATCTTTTCTAGTCATCGATTGCATTGCAACTGAGATATATCGTTCTTTTGAGTAAATAAAGTCGAGAGATAGGATGATCAGACACAACATAGATTGTCACATTGCAAAAATTTCTGCATCATTAACTCAAAAATCGTGTTATAAATTGCATATGTATTTATTTAGATTGCATTACTTGGGGTCTTTGGCCCCAAGAGCGGCAATTGTTGCACTGATAAGAAGTCTCAATCTGTTTGCTGCTACTAATGCAATTCATTTCTGTATGTATCGTTAGCTTAACTCTCTTGAGTCGTTGTACAATAACGTATTTATTATATAAACATTAAGAGTCAAGTGGACTCTTGACTGAGCACATTAACAACAAGTTTATCACCCAGTTGTTGTTATTATCCCAACTTCTGGGTTATTAAGTTATCATTATGCGATATTCCCGGTTGATTTCAAAACACATACGGCTTATTTGAACTCCTTCTGTTGTCGTATTATTTAAATGCGTCACTTTAATATTATTTTTTTATAAAATAATGTCTCAAAGTATAAGAAAAAATGAGTTCATAAATGCAGGTTTAATCGCAAATATAAATGGTTTCCCTTAGAATTTGTAAATGTTTTAATTTTTAAGAGTACTTAATGCGGGCGCTGATGAATTAATTTGTTGTTCAACAATATTAACAATGTTAACAATGTAACTTTTATTTTGCCAGTAATTCTGTAATATTTTATTTATATTTTCCATCTATTAGATTTTGTAAATTAACTGATTTATTTAAAGTTCACTGTATAAATACTTGTGCGAATCACTGTATTTAGCCTGAGATGCAAGTATGATATGCATACGTGCAGTAAAAAATAAGTTTCTTTCTTTTTAAGAAGTATCTACCCCTATACAAAATATACTTATGAACTTAATTGATGTTTACCAATATGCAATGTTCAATAAACTTAACAATGATTAATAAGTAGACTGTGTATTATGTACCTTTATAAAACTGTTTAGTTTAAGTCCGGGTACTTTGTCGTCATTTTACTATCATAATATTCGGTCTGCTGCTGATTTTATCAAATTCACGAAAGATTTGACAGAACAAAGAAAAAAATGTCATCGTTTCTCCGTTAAATCACTAAACTCAAGCTTAGCAATGAATCAATTTTAAATAAAGAAGAACCTTTACCTTTATAATAAACAATACCAATCCGCCTTCTTCTCTCTACTTGCTTCTATCGTTCTATTACTATTTTTACTTATTATTCCGTCTGGTAAACTTACAACTGGTTTGCATACTTACTAGTATTTCAATCGAATTACAAAATGTATTAGAAATATGAGAATACGAGTAAAGTAAGTGTAATTAATGATGTTTAAATCACATGCTTTGTAAATTTACAATTTAATTACTATGTATGTATACATACTTGAGAGTTTCGATAAGATTGTTATACTTTCTGCGAATAAAAAAAATTTAGCTTAAAATATACGAGTTTCTTGTGAATAGCTTATCATTTGATTGATTGTTTCCTAGTAATAACGAATTTAAATTAAATAGAATATATTTGAAAATACAAACAAGGGCCGTATCACGAACCTATGTAATAATCGTAGAAAAGGTTCTTAGAAATTTCATAATCTATACTTTTAATTTCATTCGCTTTTTATTTCATTCGATTTGCTGGTGATCTATGAGAATACCTTATCCGTTATACCCTGTACTTAATTGTTATCGCATTTACTGCTCCTCAATAAAACGTAACCTTGTTCCAAAGAACTTGTTCTCAGCTATCTCGATGGTAACTGCCAAGCATATTGACATTAGCTTAATATTGTTATAAACATTTGAAGAAACGAGACACGTCGTAATACTTGAAATTGCACACTCAAATGACGGATGTCTGGAAAAATATACAAATTGAAATGGAACTTTTGATAACAATTCCCATGGCCAGTTCCTCTGTTGCGTGATAACGAAGAATTTGTGTAAGCAAATTATATTTCTATATCATTTTTTTTTCTTTTATCTGGCAATTGAAAGTGAAGGAAATAAAACAAAGCACACTCACACACGCACATACAACAATTTAATTAAATTCTTTTTAGAGAGAATCGTAAAGCGTGGCCAATTTTATTGGTTAACCGACGATCCAAATACAAAACAATTGAACAATTGGTTTGCTGTCAGTTCCCGCTTCACTGTGAATGAACTGTCACGGTATTGTGACCCCGTCGGGGGCGTATCTATAGATATGTGTGTTCTATCTGAAATAATCATTTCATTACTTTGCATTACAGAATTAATACGTTAAATAGAATTTATCAAAAAGTAGTTAATTGAAAAGTCATCAGGCTTAACCTTTATAGTCATTACTTTAAACATTAAATTATTGAAATGTTTATAAATATTCATGGGTGCCATGGAAATCGCAGCGAAAGAGAGTTTAGCGTTTTCATCAACATTTTCGAACAAGGCTGCTAAGGGTTGACACCTTCTCAGATTAATTTATCTAAGGGTTGGTTTAGCTAAATTTTTAAGTTAATCATTGCAGAACAATAAGATTTTAATTTTTTTCTTTTTTTATTTATTTAAGTTAATTTATATATATAATAATTGATTTTGTTTAGCTAAAAAAAATTTGAAAGTAACTGGCGCGAGAAAATAAAAACTCTTCGTGAAAAAAAATTGTATAAATTGAAACGGAAAAAAAATTAAAATCTTATTGTTCTGCAATAATAAAATTCAAAAGTTGCTAAACAAACCCTTGGATAAATTAATCTGAGAAGGTGTCAACCCTTAGCAGCCTTGTTCGAAAATGTTGATGAAAACGCTAAACTCTCTTTCGCTGCGATTTCCATGGCACCCCTGATTGTTATACTTCTCAATTATTGTATAAATTAAACTATTTGAATTAAATCACAATTTACAACTTAAATATTTAGTCATTTCTTAAATTTCGTAATTGTTTATAAATATAAAAAAATAATTAGTCTCAAAAAAAACTAGAAATTAGAAACCTGTTGGAAATTAAGTTAATTTCGCCAACTATAAATTGCAAATTTCTCCTATAATATAAGGAAACTGCAGATATTCAATTTAATTTTAGCTCGTAACAGAGTGTTGGTCTAAATATAGAGCAACATTTTGGATTTATATTGCTCGTGTGCATCGTTGTCTTTCTCGAGTTTCGTTTAGCTTGGAGCTGAATGGGTGAAATGCCTATGCATGTAATATGTGGGTACGTATTTAAATGCAAAGTGATTCAGTGATAAGCAATTTATGTAATTTACGTTTAATTGCAATGTTTTGCCAAGGCAAAAACCGTTTCGTTTCGTTTCGTTCCGGCAAAATAATTGCCGTGACACGCATTTCGAGACCGGGCAAACTGCAAGTATGCGATTACTTAAGTTGAGGTCGGACTATTTCATGCCTAAATTTAATTAATTTGCAATTACAATTGCAATTCAAATTGCCAGCACATTAACATACAGATGTGAGCCCATCAATTGTACTCGGTCCACAATAACGGGGACAATCAGTTCGTCCACACAATGCAACTGAGTTAGATTCGGTCCGTCACACTACTTCCCCATTATTATTATTATTATCATTATCAGCCAGAGCTGTTGTATTTGACTCTATTTTGGTCGCATTCAATCTGTCCTCATCATCTATTGAATCCTCATTGCTATCTGCAGTTACTTCCACTGGCGGCGGCAGAAATTCACCCACGCTGAGTTTGTCAGGCAAGTGATGAGGCTGCCTTACTATGCCATAGGGCTTTAAGTGATAGATCAGATAGTCCATCACATACATCTGATTGGGGGACACATAGTGAAAGGATATGGCATTATCCGAACAGCAGTCGAGGCCCTGAAACCAGAAGCAAAGATTAGAATCCTGAACTCAATCAGCATCTCATTTCAATCTCACATCATCTGTCTTATAGAACATGTAGCTCCAATACCAGAAGGTCTTATCCTTACTGGGTATTAAGTGCTGCTCCGGTACAAAGGGAAACATGCGACCACGTCCATTCCAATCTCTCGTATCGCCCGCAGTTACATTGAGATTCTCCATGCACTTTCCAATTTCAACGTCCTCATTGACAACGGTGCCAGGCAGACACATCTTAGGATCGGGAATGCCCTCGACCACGAATCTTCGCACTGCCTCTCGACTGAGTACATAGCCCGATCCACCCGACATGTAACCCTGCTTAACGAAGGGCTTGAACTTGAAGCCGAAGTGAACTGGAGTCTCTGGATTATAGGGATACAGCATTAAGCGCAGATTCTCGATCACAGCATAGGTGTCATCGTCAGCTTTGTAGAACCAATCCGCATCGTTGTAGTGATGTTTGTACACATACTTGAAGGCCTCTTTAACCTTTCGCCATAGGTTCGGTCGACCCTCTTCCACATCCAACTTGACCGTGGGCAGTTCATCGTCTGCTGCCGAACTCATGAACAGGAGAATGTTGCAGCGTTTTCCCCAAGTGCGTTTCACATGACGGGCTTTCTTCTTGTGATTCGAGGGATTGGTCATAACCCAGCAGAGAATGCGGACTTCCTTTTTCAGTTGATCGGCAACAGATGAGTTGTCATATGGATGATCGTGACTGACCACATCGAGCTCAGGACCCGGTTCATCATTGTGATCTGAAGAGCTTTGCGAATATTCAGTTATCATTTTTCTATTATAAATGTAGGAATCGAAGCCATCGATGGTTAGGGGAGTGTTAAATATTTTTATAAGACAACAGCCGACGATTACGCCGGCCATAAAAATAAAAATCGGATGTTTTTTCCATTGAGTACCTTCACTCAGGCTGCTCGTGAGTAATCGATGCGACCGCATTTCTCGAGATTTATTTAAGATATATTCGAGCAAATTAATTAATTAATTGATCACACACTCTTTTAGCACATTTCACACTTTCTTGACATCATCCGGACTGGAAAGCACTCGAACTTCTAAAAATATATCCTCAAGGTAGCACATGCAGCTATCAACTAAGAAAACGACTCCACTAGATGATTATTTTTATAAATGATTGCACCATTACGTAATTAAAAAGTGTCAAAACACTTGTCTTTGACATAGATACCAACATATCGGAATTTGATAACTTTTTAATTACACTCATGAACTAGGTAATCTATTCCCTATTCTCAAGATAATATGCCGTTCATAATACCCTGTTATAAACATTTCATTTCTGTGCTGTTTTTTTTTAATTATGATGCTAATGACATTTTTAATGATTTAAAATGTTTGTTGATCTAATAATGATAGCAATACCCTTTAGAATTATTTTATTTTTAATTTAATCTTTAGGATAGTATCTTAGGTGGTGTCTACGAAACTTCAAGCTATCGGTTATGGTTTAATTATACTTGCAATACTTCGAATGGGAAGTTAAAAATAATATATTTAGATTTTCTCTATTTTAAATTGTTTCCGATAATAGGTTTTTAGTAATTAATTGCTAGTTTGAATATATTATTAAATGCAATATTTTTAATGCAATCCATCTTATTTTTTATAAACATGCTTAATCATTCTAATTAGCGTCATGAAATACATTTTATTAGTCTATGCTCTGCAGTACCGACTGTAATGTTTTTTACATGTTGTAATAAAGAAGTGGCGCACCCAAAAATGTGCTTTTATTATTTAAACTTATTACTTAATGAGGGCCGACCCAGCCCCGAGCACAGTACAACTTTTATTATCATGTTGTCATTTTTATTCTTCTTGAAACATGTGATAGATACTTAAAATGAAACATACTTTATAAACATATTAATAATTGTATCAATTTCATGAAGTTTTCCTGTCTAAAGTCTATTGTGTATCCCTCAGTCTCTGCATTTTGTTATTTCCATTTTTGTAATCAATTAATAAATTATTAATCTATATTTTTTAAACAATTTTATCTATCAATAAAAAAACTTATTTATTTCTGTATTTTTTTATTTCCATTTTTAAAATCAATTAAAAACTTAATAATCTATTTTTTTAAAACAATTTTATCTATTAATAAAGAAAACTTATTTATTTGATGTATTGAACTATCAGTTGACAGTACCTAGAGTAAAATAACGTTCAACATTAGGTCATTATCGTATTTCGGCCCCTCAAATGTTTCGCCATTGCTTTCAGTGCCACTGTGATAACGAATTGAAAAACGCAAACTGATAAGCCATAATATATATTAGCTGATAAGCGGCCTCTCTCTGTGATTCATGATTGGTTTCAGTACACATTTCTCAGATCAATTACTTAATTGCATTCAAGATAAACGACTCACAATAACAACAGAAGCCATAACCGTATGTCGAACCCAAAACAAAGTGTTTTTCTTTCTGTTTTGCTGATATGCCATTTCCATTTCCATATCCATATATTTTTGGGTACGTCTTGAGACAGCGACAACATCGAAAAAACAACAACTTCAAAGTTTATTGCAGTGTACTCGACGTTTGCTTTAAGAACCTCGGCTTTTATGCATAATGTTTTCAGTTGTCACTCGTGAGCGAATCGTGCCAGACCATTGTTTAACAATCTTTTTAAGCAATGGTAAACTAATATTAATAAAACATTTAAAATAATAAAATTACAAAAACAGTATAAAACACAAGTGCAATCGATAAAGTCATTTACCAAACATCTGTTTGCTGGATTAATGAATTGCCAATAAGTTTTTCGTCAAATATAAACAAAGCTCGTGAGCTCAGTCAAATGCAGTTCATAAATGCAAGTTTATAAACAAAGAAAGAGATTTGTTTAACAAATCGAATATTCAATTCATATGGTGCCTTAGATTTCGTTTCTAATAAAGCTTAAATTAATTTGAAATAGGGTAACTAAATAAACCATAGATCTACATTAAAAAAAAACATGTAGATATAATTGGTTTGAGTAAAGAATTGATAAGAATTTCCAATATGTTTTTCATTTTCATTTTTTAAATTTCTGCCAAAGTTGAGTGATAAAAAAACAAAGATAATGAGAAATTATAATTAGTTTTTATTTACTTTATGAACTTTGATTCCTAGCAATATTTGCAGATTTGTTAAATTTTTCACAGACAAATCATGGGAAGAATGGGCCCAAAAATGTTCACACTATATTAAAAAACCTTTAAAGCTTGGCCAAAAGATAAATATTTGTTGGATGTGGTTATGACCCAATCGTGATTTACTCACAGTGCTAAGATGACAGATCGTGAATTGTGATAGTTGGTTCTAGTCGTGATATAGTTACAAGTCTTTTTTTATCGAACAAGAAGATAAAGAAATAGAATACATCGAAAAGTGCATTACTGACCCAGTAGAACAAGAGGTAAACGAATCATAAAACACACACGTGCAGTGCACAACAAGGTGGAGAGATAATTAATTGATATCAGCAGCAATGCATAACAGAATGCATGAAAATGGCAAAAGCAAAAGCAAAAGCGAGAATAATGCAATTATTTAGCAAGTGAGATACGTTGCATCTGCATCTTTTGGTTGTGGGACTTATCAACATCATTCAAACGGTTCAATTGTCACGTTTTCACATAATATTAACACAGTTCGGCCGAGCATCGTCGTTCTGCACAATTCTCAGATTGTTTGGCACTTGTAGTTGAAACACAGACGCGAGAAGCAGAAGACACGCTGACTGGAAGACCGTAGACTGTCTTCACTGTGCGTGTGTTATGTGAGAGATAAAGAATTTCAAAGAACTTACATTGCAATATACTTGAAATCATGGTTGTTTTCGCTTATTTTTTTTGCAGAAGATGTAAAGCGTACATGAAATAGGAGATTCACCTACGTAACGCAACCAAAGAGGCCAAAGATTAGCGGTAGTCTTGGCCCTTAACCCTACACGTCCCCATATCCCATATCCATAGCCAGCTAGAAAGTAGCACCAACTACAGCCAAATGACTGCCAATAGTCTGCTAGGACGATCATTACTCAACGAAGGTAAGTTCATAGCTGAATTACATTTCCAAGCTCAAATAATTCATTTTCTATCGTTTTTGATTTTAGGACGTTCCAACAAACGTTCCCTCGTCTCTCTGATCGTTGGACTCGTTGTCGGCTTCTGCCTGGCAGAGCTTTTTGTCTACTCTTCCACGCCAGAACGTGCCGAATTCATGCCCTACGATGGCCATCGTCATGGCGATGTCAACGATGCCCATCACAGCCACGACATGATTGAGCTGGCGGGTCCAGAGCAGGATGTGGGCGCCCACGAGCATGTGCACGAGAACAGCAGCATTGCCGAGAAGCTGTACAATGAGGTGCGAATTCTCTGCTGGATCATGACAAATCCCACCAACCACCAGAAGAAGGCGCGACACGTGAAACGCACCTGGGGAAAGCGTTGCAACAAACTCATCTTCATGAGCTCGGCCAAGGATGAGGAACTGGATGCCATAGCGTTGCCCATTGGGGAGGGACGCAACAACCTGTGGGGCAAGACGAAGGAGGCTTACAAGTACATCTACGAGCACCACATCAACGACGCGGACTGGTTCCTCAAGGCAGACGACGACACCTACACGGTGGTTGAGAACATGCGCTATATGCTATATCCCTACAGTCCCGAGACGCCCGTCTACTTTGGCTGCAAGTTTAAGCCATATGTGAAGCAAGGATACATGTCTGGAGGGGCTGGTTATGTGCTCAGTCGGGAGGCAGTGCGTCGGTTTGTGGCAGAGGCTCTGCCCAATCCAAAACTGTGCAAGAGTGACAACTCCGGTGCTGAGGATGTCGAGATGGGCAAGTGCTTGGAGAATGTTAAGGTGCTGGCGGGCGATTCAAGGGATGCCAATGGCCGTGGTCGGTTCTTCCCCTTCGTCCCGGAGCATCATTTGATACCTTCACATACGGACAAGAAGTTTTGGTACTGGCAGTATATCTACTACAAGACGGACGAGGTGAGATTTGTTAAATGTATTTGACATAACGTATTCCAACTGACGTGAGATCTTTGTTACAGGGTCTGGACTGCTGCTCGGATAATGCCATATCCTTCCATTATGTTTCGCCCAATCAAATGTACGTGCTGGACTACTTGATATATCATCTGAGGCCATATGGCATCGTCAATTCGCCAGATGTCCTTCCAAATAAGTTGGCTGTCGGTGAATTGATGCCGGCCCCCAAGGAACCACAGGATCCAAGCATTGCCCCAACTAAGAAGGACACACAGTGATTGTAGGCCATAGATACTTGTATATAGAACATAGATCTTGTGTAAATATCCATTGGAATAGATCCTACTTAGCTTAGCATACTTGCCATTTCCATTTACCGTCGTCTCAAGTGTTAGTTCAATTCACTGAGGATTTGCTTCAACTTGAGTTTCAACTTCTGTACAAATACCAAAACTATAAACTTTAAGAGATGAGTGCTGTTACTTTAGTTTGTAATAAAGTCTGCGCAAATAGCATTCATATTTCTAGCATATATATACACATAAAGAAACATATTTAAGTATTTGACTAGTTATACTAATCATCCAATTAAGTCCTCACAATACTACATAGTGTAGCATAAAGATAGATCTTAAGTAACTGCAGATAAATAATAAATAAATACGTATTCTGGCCCAATTAGTTAGCAATCAAATGAATATTTAATATAATGACATAAATATTTCGATAAGCTTTAATACTTATGCATAAATGTATGTGCATTGTCTTTGCTAAATAAACATGTATTAACATCTGCAAATTAATCGTAAATATTTAATAAAAATATTGTATTACAAACGTATTAATTCGTTTTCTTCAAGTTGCGGCCACAAACTGAACGATAGATGATTTATTTGCTTATCGTATTCAGTTTTGAAAACGACCGCTTTGCACGTTTGAAATCCGCTAAGATATCGATATTGATATCGATTAAAGTTTCTGACTACTCGGTTGCCGTTCACCGTCAACCAAGCAGTTAACAGCATTAAGTAAGCAGTACACTGCTTTAAGTTGTGAACTGCTTGAAATCGTTTGTCGAAATAACTTAATTTCAAATGGCTTTAAAGTATAACCTGAGATAGGTTCAGAAATCAATAATTTTTGTGAATAAATAATAGCCAATAGATCAGATAAAAGCGTCAAATAATTGTTGAAGGTAAATTTAAATTTAAATAATATTTATGTTTCCAGTTCACAAAAGTTTTATTACTTTGTAATTTAGTGTATTTTGATGGGTAAACCTGTGTTTATGGACAAACAATTCGATCCTCATATTTATAGCTGAATGATACGTATAACATAAGTTTAATGTCCATTTGCACAATTGACATCTGGTTAAATTTATTTCTTAAATACCCGGGATAAACCTGAAACATTTAACAACCGACAAGTAAGTTGAGCAGACGTCCTTGTGGAGAAAGAATTTAAGAATTTTAGAATTTATTTATTATTTTATTTATTGAGATGGCTGCCAATAGTCTGTTAGGACGATCATTATTAAAAGAAGGTAAGTTGCTAGATGAATTGCATTCAAAATTATATATTTCTGTCGCTTTTTAGGACGCTTTAACATACGTTCCCTCGTCTATCTGATCGTTGGACTCGTCGTTGGCTTCTACCTGTCACAGTTACTTGTCTACTTTTCCACGCCAGGAACTGCTGAGCTTGCACCCTACGAGGGTCATCGTCATGGCGATGTCAACGATACACATCACGAGCATGTGCACGAGAACAGCAGCATTGCCGAGAAGCTGTACAGTGAGGTGCGAATTCTCTGCTGGATCATGACAAATCCCACCAACCACCAGAAGAAGGCGCGACACGTGAAACGCACCTGGGGAAAGCGTTGCAACAAACTCATCTTCATGAGCTCGGCCAAGGATGAGGAACTGGATGCCATAGCGTTGCCCATTGGGGAGGGACGCGACAACCTGTGGGGCAAGACGAAGGAGGCTTACAAGTACATCTACGAGCACCACATCAACGACGCGGACTGGTTCCTCAAGGCCGACGACGACACCTACACGGTGGTTGAGAACATGCGCTATATGCTATATCCCTACAGTCCCGAGACGCCCGTCTACTTTGGCTGCAAGTTTAAGCCATATGTGAAGCAAGGATACATGTCTGGAGGGGCTGGTTACGTGCTCAGTCGAGAGGCAGTGCGTCGGTTTGTGGCAGAGGCTCTGCCCAATCCAAAACTGTGCAAGAGTGACAACTCCAGTGCTGAGGATGTCGAGATGGGCAAGTGCTTGGAGAATGTTAAGGTGCTGGCGGGCGATTCAAGGGATGCCAATGGCCGTGGTCGGTTCTTCCCCTTTATCCCGGAGCATCATTTGATACCTTCACATACGGACAAGAAGTTTTGGTACTGGCAGTATATCTACTACAAGACGGACGAGGTGAGATTTGTTAAATGTATTTGACATAACGTATTCCAACTGACGTGAGATCTTTGTTACAGGGTCTGGACTGCTGCTCGGATAATGCCATATCCTTCCATTATGTCACGCCCGAACAAATGTACGTGCTGGACTATTTGATATATCATCTGAGGCCATTTGGCATCGTCAATTCGCCAGATGTTCTTCCAAATAAGTTGGCGGTGGGGGAATTGATGCCGGCGCCCAAGGAACCACAGAAACCAAGCACTGCCCAAGCGAAGGAGGAATCTTTAAACATTGAAATTCACACGCCAGAATCGAATTCACCTACGAAACTGAACAAGACGGCAAATTAGCATATAAATAAATTCATAAGATTAAGAGGGGAGAACTAAAATTGTAATGCTATACGAAAAAAAAACATAGCATCAGGACAAATATACGTATTAACTGTCACACCAAACACTAAATCAGAAACTCAACACATAAAGGATATATAAGTATATATGATATGTTAACCACTAAGTATGAAATGTAAGTATTTTAAGTGTTCCTTTTCGTTTTTTGTTTAAGTGCTCGTACAGGAGAAACAAAACAAATGAAATGAACAACATCACTTGAAATGAATTTTGCTGAACTTGAATTGGTTTTAAATTCTGGACAGCATTTACAAATTTGATACTGCAAAGGCAGAAGAGCAAATACATGAATACAATAATATGCACCTAAATCCACAGGCAAACACAAATGTTTTGGGCTATTCGGCTAAAATAAATATACAATATAATTAATTAATAAACAAACTAGTCGGCGGTGCTACAGTCGAGCGGTACTCGACTGTCGTAGACCCCGTACTTATTATAAAGATATCTCAAACAACAAAAAGATTTTCATAATAAGACTTTATTTGGACTGATTGTTCCTATGGCAGCTATATGATATAGTAATCCGATTTCAATCAAATTTAGTCAGTATGTATGGGACCATCTTTTATACATATTCTGTCAGTTTGGTTGAAATATCTCAAACAGCAAAAAAGTTTTCCATACTAAGACTTGATTTTCAACTGATTGTTCCTATGGGAGCTATATGATATAGTAGTTCG
This sequence comes from Drosophila suboccidentalis, assembly GCA_037043435.1. Classification (NCBI taxonomy): domain Eukaryota; kingdom Metazoa; phylum Arthropoda; class Insecta; order Diptera; family Drosophilidae; genus Drosophila; species Drosophila suboccidentalis. The sequence goes on from JBAMBK010001001.1 coordinate 50,318, forward strand.
TAGTATGTATGGGACCATCCCATATGCATATTCTGTCAGTTTAATATAGTTATCTCAAACAACAAAAAAGATTTTCATACTAAGACTTGATTTTCGACTGATCGTTCCTATGGCAGCTATATGATATAGTAATCCGATTTCAATCAAATTTGGTCAGTATGTATGGGACCATCTTTTATGCATATTCTGTCAGTTTGGTTGAAATATCTTAAACAGCAAAAAAGTTTTCCATACTGAGACATGATTTTAAACTGATTGTTCCTTTGGGAGCTATATGATATAGTGGTCCGATCCAAAATCTAAAACAAACTCGATCTGCTTGCAATATAGACGAACCTACATACCAAGTTTGGAGTCTCTAGCTCTTATAGTCTCTGAGATCTAGGCGCTCTTATATCGACTCGGATGTTGATGCTGATTAAGAATATATATACTTTATGGGGTCTGCCACGCCTCCTTCTGCCTGTTACGCTCATTTTTTTTTGTGACAAAGTTAATAGACCCCTTTACTTTTTTAAAGTACGGGGTCTAAAAAGTGACATCTGTTTATTGTTGAATGTATTTTTAATTTTAATTATATTGTACCTTTTATCGATAATTAAATAAAGTAGCCATTTTTCTTGTTAGCATCAATTAAATAGAGAATATTCACTTTTCGCAAAATTGCATCGTCTGATCGATGTACCGCTAACTAATTTACTAATTTAAATATACTTAATTATCTGTGATTTGTTGAGGAACGGATTCGTTTAAATTATGTACATGATGATGACAATGAAGTTTCGCATGTACAAATTTTTTTAGTTTTAAATTTACGGCAAACCTTCAATACAAGCAATTATATTTAGAGACCGCTCTGTTTATTCGTCATCAGTTAAAATATTAGCTTTACCTATTTTATTGTCTTGTTATCAAGAGTTTAAACAATTGGCAGAAGGATCGTCATAATAAAAAGGTGTGCATCATTAAGAAAAAGCTTAGTCGACTGAGTGATGTGAGGGCCGTCAGCTCATTATTTGAAGCAATAAAAAGCAATACAAATTTAATGATATCATATCAGACAAAATATAATATATTTTCATTTAATTAAATTTGTTTGTAACACACTCAAATGAAAGACAATAGGCAACAGACACGCTCCGTTCTATCCGAAGGTAATACAAGATAATTCTAAATAAAGAATCCCCATCTGCAATACATTAACCCTCCATAAATTCTAGGCTTTCGTTTAATACTTATACTCATCGTGGGAGTAGTTGCCGGCTTCTGGATTGGTAGACTGTTCTCTTTTATAAACTTGGTTCCAAAGCAGAACAACAAATTGCAGGAGATTAATATTTATCCATTCAATGATAATTCCTTTGAGCAGCCGAAACAAAGTTCATCTCTCGAAGCCCAACTGCAGAAAAAGATGCGAATTCTCTGCTGGATCATGACAAATCCCACCAACCACCAGAAGAAGGCGCGACACGTGAAACGCACCTGGGGAAAGCGTTGCAACAAACTCATCTTCATGAGCTCGGCCAAGGATGAGGAACTGGATGCCATAGCGTTGCCCATTGGGGAGGGACGCAACAACCTGTGGGGCAAGACGAAGGAGGCTTACAAGTACATCTACGAGCACCACATCAACGACGCGGACTGGTTCCTCAAGGCAGACGACGACACCTACACGGTGGTTGAGAACATGCGCTATATGCTATATCCCTACAGTCCCGAGACGCCCGTCTACTTTGGCTGCAAGTTTAAGCCATATGTGAAGCAAGGATACATGTCTGGAGGGGCTGGTTATGTGCTCAGTCGGGAGGCAGTGCGTCGATTTGTGGTTGATTCAAAACTATGCACTGGGGATGTGGAAATAAGGAACTGCTTGGTAAAAATTAATATCTCTTCACTGGATGCCAATAGAAGGGATAGCTCCTGTCCTTTTATACCTGTAAGTCTGTCGATGACAAATCAATTTCAAAACCAGAAAAGAACTTTCCCTGTTTTCCTTGCGTCATTGGAAACTACATAGTAAAGCTAAATGCTGACTTAGGACTTAAGCCGAATTGCTCAATTATCTCTAGGATGATTAGGGATGATTAGCAAACACTTTGAATATTACACTCAATAGTCATATTTTATATGTAGCCTAACGAATAAAATGTATTTATTAAGCAATTATATTTCTTCACTATGCAATTTCATTGGAAACAAACTAAAATTTAAAACATAACGAAAATGAATGCGCTAAGCAGTTCAACTTAACGAAAAGTGTTGCTAAGCAGTAAGCTTGTGAACTGCTTGCAAGAATAAAAGCAAACAGTTGGCAACGCGAGTATCGCTAGCATGTTTTTTTTTCTAATTTGTGAAATTTCAGTTAAAAATAATGTATGCTTTTACTTAAAGTGTCGAAACATTAAAAGTCAATGTTTATATTATTTCCTTAAATTTATCTAGTTAGAAAAGTTTCCTTAATTTAAGTATTAATTAAGTACAATTACACAAATTATGTTTCATCGCAGTAACTCGATTCTCTCAGTATTCATAAATATTATCTGCTTTTTCTGAAGTCATCTTGAGTGTAGATTTAAATAATTGTGCCATACAATTTACACAGGTGCAATTTGGATTGTTTTCTTTACACGGGAGATCATAATTTTAAGACCTCAGTTAATTACATGACGTGTTAGTGTTTAGTTCATTTAAAAAAAAGGGTAGATAAAATGTACGAAATTTATATTTTATGGCAAACAAAAAAAAAATGTTTATGTATAATACATATTATTATTGTTACTGCTTTGAAAAATAGGTTAAATTGATTGGAATTCCCTTTATTAACACCTGTCTTTCTCATTCACCCCCCGGAATCAAACTCGCTTGGAAAGATCTCTAGATACAAGTGATTAACTTACAAAAGTGTAAGACAATCTGAACTAATTCACTGTGATATTTAAATATCAAAATGCGGACACGACCTTTACTAACAGAAGGTAATTTAAGATTACACTTATTTTTTAAATAAGAATATTTAACACTCGTAAATTTTTCAAAAAATATAGCACATCGTAAGCTCTTCACCTGTGTAGTAGGATTGTTTGTGACCTGTTGCCTGGTCAAACTTTACTCTACACCGCTTCGCATCGATCCTTTTGACACCTTTACAGCAGACAATCAACATTCTCAAATAGGTTCCAAAGATGACACGACACCAAATAAGGAACCCATACCAAACGAAGATATTAGTTTAAAGAAACAGATCTTCAAGCATGTTGTAAATTTAACTCTTATATAGTTGTAGTTCTTAAAAATTATTAGCTATTATATTATTATAAATATTTTAATAAATGTTCAGTAAGTATTAATTGAAAATTGAGAGCTTAATACGAAAGCGAATCAAAAAATCATAAGATAATTTGGAAATAAATGCAATATGCATACAGTAGTCGAACCTGATTGGCTAATAACTATCCTATAATTAAGTTTTCAGCCTCTGATTTGTAATTTTGGTAATAATGCATTGATAAAGTCTTGAGCAAATAGATTTAAAAAAAATACATTACTTAAGCTATTGAATCCTATTGGGTACTGAGCTTATAAATATGCATTACAAACGTCGTAACACAAATAAAGTTTTTATGTTTGCACAACTGTCATTAATGTACTATAATTGAAGTCTGTTGGGTGTCTTACAGCTCAGATGCATGCAATTTTCAAAGCTTAGTAAATTTGCTAACGTGGACGGGTTCATTCCGATACAGAAGTGAATTTAAAACAAGTAACATAATCTACTCTGGGTATACAGATTATAAAAGTTTGACAAATCAAAGTGATCTTAAAGGGAATCTTTCGGGAAAATTATATGAAATGCACAAAAAATGACTGTTCAAGGTGAATAGCAGTTCTTTTTCTGCAGTCCTCGTTTTTATGGCCCAGTTTCCCACAAAGATAGCACTTGATCTCTTCACATGATTGGAACGCTTGAAGACCTTTTCCCAGTTCCAGAAAATTTCAATTTTGTTGCTCTAGCAACACACAAAACTGCTCCTAAAGGGTTGTTGAACGAGAGCTGTATCCCACTTCTGATGTCGGGCAAATAGTATTTTCCTCAGTCAGGACGACGTCATTTTGTGTTTTTTGAGCCAAAGTTTTAATAAATTGGTTATGTTCACCTATTTGTTGATTAGTGCAGCGAGTCATAGGGTCTCAACCAGGGCTGATACAACGAACAGCAAATCTCACAATCACACAGTACGCGGACATGTTAAATCTAATACCGCGTAATACATCATCCGACATATATATGTGTCATACATAAGTATATATAAATTAAGTGATGTAATCACATTCAATAAATATTATCTGATACAGAGCATAATTATATCGAAGTAAGAGAGATAATTTGGCAGAGACAAAGATCAAAAACTGTGAAGACGGAAAACTGTTGAAACTGTAGTTGGTTTCATTTTTTAAATAATAGAATCATAGTAAAGTCATTCTGTTTGTACAACTGTTGTCTGAGACAAAGCCTCTAAGCTTTTGGTAGCCCATTTATAGCTGATGTTGTACCAGTTTAAAGAGTTTAGTTTATTTAGTAACTTGGTACCGTTCGTATCACTTTCGAGTTCAAATTCTTTTCACATTATTTAAAAAAAAAGTACAATTAATGTTTGGTAGTGTATGTGTATGTGGCATCTAATTAAGTTTACTGACTAAAGTTACATTTTACAAATATTAGTTAGATTCTCTGTGATTTGAAATTTACTAAAAATGTCTTAAGATTGAGCGCAAATTTGTCAAACGAATTTATAGGATTGTCAAAAACTCTGGTCAAATACGTGTCAAAATTTAAATAATATTTTAGAAACGGCACTAAAATGGTTATACCCTACCTCAAGTCCCAAGGTAAGCATGGAGCATACCGATTGGCATCAATCATTTTTCAATTACAAATGGGAATATTTCAGTGAATCAGTCTAGAAAACGCACTTTCTTCACGCTTATGACTGGTCTCATCATTGGGTTTTGTGTGGCACAGCTAATTTCCTACTTAACTCTATATGAGGGCATAAGATCATTCAGCCTCCAAGTTGATAGAGATTCTCACAACCGCATTGACGCCCGGATGCCCTCGTTCCCAGAGATTATCCACGAGCATCCATATGACAACTCATCTGTTGCCGATCAACTGAAAAGGGAAGTCCGCATTCTCTGCTGGGTTATGACGAATTCCACGAATCACAAGAAGAAAGCCCGTCATGTGAAACGCACTTGGGGAAAACGCTGCAACATTCTCCTGTTCATGAGTTCGGCAGCAGACGATGAACTACCCACGGTCAAGTTGGATGTGGAAGAGGGTCGACCGAACCTATGGCGCAAGGTTAAAGAGGCCTTCAAGTATGTGTACAAACATCACTACAACGATGCGGATTGGTTCTACAAAGCTGACGATGACACCTATGCTGTGATCGAGAATCTGCGCTTAATGCTGTATCCCTATAATCCAGAGACTCCAGTTCACTTCGGCTTCAAGTTCAAGCCCTTCGTTAAGCAGGGTTACATGTCGGGTGGATCGGGCTATGTACTCAGTCGAGAGGCAGTGCGAAGATTCGTGGTCGAGGGCATTCCAAATCCTAAGATGTGTCTGCCTGGCACCGTTGTCAATGAGGACATTGAAATTGGAAAGTGCATGGAGAATCTCAATGTTACAGCGGGAGATTCCCGAGATTACAATGGACGTGGTCGCATGTTTCCCTTTGTACCGGAACACCATTTGGTCCCCAACAAAGATCCAAGCTACTGGTACTGGAAATATATGTTCTACAACACAGATGATGTGAGATAACTCTTATATTTATATACTATTTGGTTCATTAAATGACTGCAATCAATCTACAGGGCCTCGACTGCTGTTCGGACAATGCCATATCATTCCACTATGTCGCACCGGGTATGATGTATGTGATGGATTATTTAATCTATCACTTGAAGCCCTATGGCATAGTGAGAGAGCCTCATCGATTGCCAGCTAAATTACAAATTGGAGAGTTCTTACCGCCGCCAGTTGAAGAACCCGCCAACAGCAATGAAGACTCTAAAGATGACGAGGATAGATTAAATAAGACAACAACAGATGTAGCAAGAATATCAGAGCCTGATTCTAGAGAGGTTAACTCGAGAGAAGTTGATTCAGAAAAGAAGAAAACAATTCCAAATGCGAAGAAAAAGAAACTGGAGCAATCGCAGCTAGTAGCAAAACTTCTAAGGCAACTTAGCAGAGAAGAAAGGGAACTCGAAGACTACTACGACAGCAATAAGGAGTAACTACATTTCCATTATTTCATACTGAGATCTAATGAAAAATATAACCTAAGCACTCATTTCACTAGAAGATCATCTTAACCCAACATTGATTGTTCGGTTGGAAGATATATACATAAAAGTAAGTTTTCAGCCTCATAACGTTTTTGTATAATCTTTTGTATAATCTTGAGATCTAATGAAAATTATAACCTAAGCACTCATTTCACTAGAAGATCATCTTAACCCAACATTGATTGTTCGGTTGGAAGATATATACATAAAAGTAAGTTTTCAGCCTCATAACGTTTTTTTATAATCTTGTGAATGTTTAAATTCTGAATATGCTATTAAGGAATTTAAAATTAAATACAAAGTTATTTAAAAACACAAATTAAACCTACATTGCATTTAATACTCTAAATAAATTAACTTATATAAACTCGTATATTAACTTGTATAAAAATCAGCAAAATAAGGCAATACGAGAAAGTTCGTCGCACCACAAATAAAATTCTTCTGTTTGCACAACTGTCATTATAGACAAATACTGCTTCGATCTTTTAATTAGATCAGACTACTTTATTGCAATTTACAAAACACAGTAAGTTTGCAAACGTGGTAAAGATCGTTTCAGAACGGACAGTCTAACATATTAACTACAAAAAAAATAAGTAAAGTTTATACAAAAAATAATCATTATTTAGCAGAGCTCCCGAAAATTGCTCTTTTTTTTCATGATACGTCGACCTGAAAGGGGCTTTATAGGGTCTGTCAGTTAAATTAATTTTAACATCGGGCACTACAGTAGATAACGTACCCGGTAAACGAGCCGAAAAAGTGGCCACAACATTAGTTGTTGTGGCCGATACGGGAAAAGGCACTTGTGCCGAAGGTGTTAGCTGAATTGTAGAGGCTACTAGAGGTGTAGTAGCCAATGAAGAAGTTGTAGAAGCTAAGAAAGGGGAAGGAAGCTCATTACATTTGCATGGCGAAGGCGAAAGAAATTAGTAGAGAGTTGCTTAGACAGATTACTAAGCCCAGCACACTAAGTGTGCATCATCTTCCCAGTGGCGGAAACCAGCCACAACCGAATGTGGTAAGGCTACGGAATGCATCGTCGAAGGTGCTTACGGAATCAATCTTTTCTCCAGTTGTTTGAACATAGGTTGGTAATGGGACGTTTTTTCGTTTCTCGCTGTCTCTTGTCATCGAACCTTCGGAAGTCGTTCGGTTTTTGATATTCTTCTTCGATTATACTGTATTTGTATGTATTATTTTCAAATTTGTGCATCCACGGGTTGTTGTTTGTGCAAATTTTGTTCTTTTCTTTTTCCATATGATTTTCTTTTGGCAGGAGCCACTTCACTTTTAGCGCGTGGCAGCAGCAGCAGCAGATGTTGGACAAATTAAAAGGACTAACAATACTATATATTAAATATATAACATTTAAGAGTAGATCTATAAAATTGTTGTTTATTGCTTATTGTTGGTTATTGTTATTATTGTTTATTTATTAAGTTTTTATTTTAATTTTGAATTTTATTCATTTATTTAATTTTAATATATATTAATTTGAATATTGATAATAAATTTGGTTTTAAGCAATTATAATCTTTTATTTTGCTTATAGTATTTTGCAATAGAAAATCATTGCGTGCTTTACCAGTGGCTATAGCATCTGCATTACAATCCTATAGGCATGGTATACCAGCCAGTAAAGCATCTGCATTACAGTCCCATATGCAACAGTATACAGGACGGTAATGCAACACGAAAGTGCTCAACTAATCGCATATACGTACTTGTTCGATTACAAGTATGCGATTTTGAAGCTAGACCAGCAGAAAAAGCGGCCAACCTTATGGCAAAGTAATGCATGTTGTGGTGTGAATTCGAATGCATACCGGCTTCGAAGTATGATGGTCGTTAATCGATTCTCGAATGCGAATTTCCGCCACTGGGGATTTTCACAAAGTATTTTTACGTATCCCTTTAAAAGAAATCCAGAGGAACCAAAAAACGCAAAAAAAAAATCTTTAAAATGATAACGTAATCTTTTTTAAAAGTGAATTATATTTTGAACGAAAAAATAAAAATCACAAATAATGATTACTTGTGAGTTTAATTTTTTTCGCTCAAATTTAATCATTATCATTGAAGAAAATCCTTAAAAATCTTTAAATAATCATTACTATGTAATTTTTATAATAAAACTCATAATGATTACGGTCCCTGTATTACACCCTATTTGGTACTGAGCTAATAAATATGCATTGCACACGTCGTAGCACAAATAAAGTTTTTATATTTGTACAAATGCCATTAATGTAATATAGCCTGATGCATGCAATTTGCAAAGCTTAGTAAATTTGCCAACGTGGGCGAGTTCGTTTCGATACAGAGGTGAATTTAAACAACTAACATAATCTACTCTGGGCTATAATAAAGATATCATGATTCTCATAATGTACACTGTACATCTCTTTTGAGTTTGACAAATCGAAGTGATCTTAAAGTGGAAAGTTCAAAATTCAATCTTTCTGAAAAGTAAATTAAACGAAAGAAAAATGACTGTGCAAGGTGAATAGCACATAGTTCTAAATATGAATATTATTGTTTTCAAAGAAATATTTCAGCAGGAAATTCCAAGAAACAAATGATCCTCACGCTTCTGACTGGCTTCTTCATCGGCATCTGTGTGGCACAGCTAATTTCCTATGTAACTATATCCGACAGTATCAGATCCTCTGACTTTCATATGAAAAGCGAACAAAGTCATTTCGCTGCCCGGGTGCTGAAGTTCCCAGAGATTATCCACGATCATCCATATGACAACTCATCTGTTGCCGATCAACTGAAAAAGGAAGTCCGCATTCTCTGCTGGGTAATGACGAATTCCACGAATCACAAGAAGAAAGCCCGTCATGTGAAACGTACTTGGGGAAAACGCTGCAACATTCTTCTGTTCATGAGTTCCGCAGCAGACGATGAACTGCCCACGGTCAAGTTGGATGTCGGAGAAGGTCGATTCAGTCTATGGTGTAAAACTAAGGAGGCATTTAAGTATGTTTATAAGCATCACTTTAACGATGCGGATTGGTTCCTCAAAGCAGATGATGATACCTATGTTGTGATCGAGAATCTCCGCTATATGCTGTATCCCTATAATCCAGAGACTCCAGTTCACTTCGGCTTCAAGTTTAAGCCCTATGTTAAGCAGGGTTACATGTCCGGAGGAGCTGGCTACGTTCTCAGTAGGGAGGCAGTGCGGCGATTAGTAGTTGAGGGCATTCCAAATCCTAATCTGTGCCTACCTGGAATGGGAGTCGAGGAAGACGTTGAATTGGGGATATGTATGAAGAATCTCAATGTTACAGCAGGGGATTCCCGAGATTACAATGGACGTGGTCGCATGTTTCCTTTTGTACCGGAAAAACATTTAATACCCAATAAGTCTACAGATTTCTGGTATTGGCATTATATTTTCTACAATACGGATGACGTAAGATCCAAAATTTCACAAGTCGTTTAAGTATTTAAATCTTCGATCCTCTTTCAGGGCCTCGACTGCTGTTCGGACAATGCCATTTCTTTTCACTATGTCACTCCGGGTATGATGTATCTTATGGATTATCTGATCTATCACTTGAAGCCCTATGGCATAGTGAGGGAACCTCATCGGTTGCCAGCTAAACTGAAAGTTGGAGAGTTCTTACCACCGCCAGTTGAAGAACCCGCCAACAGCAACGAAGACTCCATAGATGATGAGGATCGATTAAATAAGATAACTGCAGATGTAGCTTGGACATTCAAAGAAAAATAAAAGTGAAAAAAAAGAAAATATTAAAAATTCTCAAAATTAATATCATTAATTAAGTTTACTAAGTGCCATAAAATATCGATCGTGAGCTCGAGGATTCATGCAGAGGCAGGAATTTTTTTCTTGGCAGCTTACATTTTGTTCGATTGTTTGAGAAAGGGGAATAAACAAAACCTTTAAATTTCTAAGATAGCCGATCGAAACAGAAATTCAAAAATTTGTATTGGTATTTTTTTGTATATAAAAAAGCAAAGAATATGCCTTAAAAAAAATTAAATTTAAAATTTATTAGTTAAAATTTAACACTTACGTCTATGATTACCAAGAAAATGTATATATACGAGTATAATAGCTTTTGTTTACAGCACCCAAGAATCGTGATAACCTAAAAAAAAATGGCACTTACCCCGAAACAAATTAGACATTACTTAGAAATTAGAATTGTTAAGCCTTAATTATGCGAAACAAGAATATTAACGAGTGTGGAAGACCCAATTTGTTACTGATCGTTTACTTCGCTTCTTTTATCGTGGACCGAGCACTAAAATAAACTTATTGTTCGAGTTGATAGTTTCTAGAAATCAAATTTTGTAAGCCCAATGAATAAAAATTAAATTACATATGTTTTGCTGAATCGCTGATGTTGTTTTCTGAGGACCTGGGAGGAATACTAGGAGTTCGTTTTTGGGGATTTTTCACAATCATAATGCTGCGCAAAAAATCTTTTTGTTTGGGCGGGGAAGACTTCACCGGACTAAGTTATATATAGTCATGCTTGTTACAGCTCTCCCGTTTTACAATTTTGGATCGTTTGTTTTGTTTGTGAGCCACAGTACAGTAGTGGTTATTCTTGCAATTATCGTCTTCGATTAAAATTCATGTGATATGAGAATACAACCAAGAAACCCCCACGCCAAATAGCTAGATGGCAACCAGAAGCGTTCCTTCGTGTTCTTTGAGGCTCGGTGGTGATATGGCTAATATATCATCAGCAATATGAATTCCATCATTGGCAGTGGCGGAATCTCATATTCCAGTCCAGCCCTGGAGTAGGGCTGCAAAACTATCGATGTTACTATCGATAGTATCGAGGTTTTCAAAATGGTCCGATGTATCGATGTTAAAAATTGAACATCGATATATCGGATGCTTCACTGCATCAGTGCTGCCAGATTTTTTGGGTCCATTTTTACAATTATTATTAGTTGAAATACGACAAAATTTGATTAATAAGCAAAAAAAAAAAAAAAAGGTCAATTTGGTTAAACGCAGCATTATCAAACCGAAATTTGTGTTCCAAAGTGCAAATAAACGAAATGGCTAGAAGTGGCTAGATCATTTTGAAAAAAAAAGCTAGCCCGCTCAAAAAGTGGCTAGTTCTAGCCACAAAGTGGCTGAGTTGGCAGCCCTCCACTGCATGGTGACGCTTCAAGCTTAAGAACCAATTAATGAAGCAATTGTTTTTGTTCTTCTAATTTTAAGATATGAATATTAATGAGTGAGATTTGAATTATGAAGACATAATTTTTGTTTTTTAATTTTAAGAAATGAGCCTTTATATTTGTTTTTTTTTAATATTAAGAAATAAATATGAATAACTAAGCTTTAACTTGTGAAGACATTATATTTGATTTTTTATTTTATGAAATGAGCATTTAATATTTGTTTTTTTAATTTTAAGAAAAAAAATTTGAATAAAAAAGCTTTAAATTGTGAAGACCTAATTTTTGTTTTTTTAAATTAAAAAAAAAATGAAAATATAAATTTTGTTCGTTTATTATTAAGAAATTAATAACATTATTTTACACAAACAAAATTAATGTTTGCCTTTTCTATATTTTTCTTAATATAGCATAAGATAAATGGTATTTACCGCAATCTAAAATATTTGAAAAATTTTCGATGTTTTAACGATATATCGATGTTTTTTTGGAAAACATCGAGGTTTTGAAACATCGAAGTTAAAAACTATCGATGTACCCACTATCGATAGTTTTGCAGCCCTACCCTGGAGCATTTTTTTTAGGGTTGTTTTTTCATTACAACTAATTAGAGGTGGAGAGCTATCGATAGTCGGCACCATAGATGGTCAGCGATATTAGTTTTCAAACCATCGACAACTATCGATAGTTTTCGATAGTGTGTTGATTTGAGCATATACAGTTGAGCTTCCATAACTAATCCCCATGTCTAAAAATTCTCGATGTTGAAATGTATTTAGTTTCGCCAAGTCTGGCAACGCCGTTTGCTATGTTTTGACATATGTTTTAACACAATTTAAATTACCTTTTGAAATGTATCTGCATCGTTTGATCGGGCCAACATTTTTTGGATTGATATTCGCCTGTGCTGTTTTGTTTTTTATGCTGGAAATTTATCTCTTTGCATTAAGCCAAGTTGGATGGAACTTTATGATGTATCTGCAGCCGCCGTATAGAGAGAGAGTAGCTGAATACGAAGTGGGAACTCGAAATGAGACGCGGGATAACACTGTCGTTGCCCAGCAACTGTATGGAAAAGTCCGAGTACACTGTCTGCTCCAATTGACGAACAGCCACGAGCGCCTCAAGGCGAGGCACATCCTGAGCACTTGGGGAGCTAGATGCAATCGGATGCACATCAGGAAGGGAAGACACACAATTCGAGAGCTCTATCAAAGCATATACGAGAGGTTCTACTTGGACTTGGACTGGCTGCTGCACGTCCATGTGGACAGCTATGTGATCTTGGAGAATCTGCGCTTCCACCTGGCCAAGTATGCGCCCACTGATGAGGTATATTTCAGTGCATTCCATGCTTTCTATCCCTATGCACATGTGAGTCAGACAGATTCCACGGACTATATCTTGAGTCGTGGTGCACTGCAGCAGCTGCTTGCCCGGAATTGTTTCTCCAGAAACTGGCAAGACTGTCTGGCAGAGATGAAACATGGACCAAGTGAGCTATTGTTTCCATTCCAGATTCCAGGAGAGCTGCTGCCATTCGATCTGCGCTCAGAGTTCTGGAATTGGCCCTACATTCATCGTGCGGTTTATTCTGATCAGGTCTGTAGTTAAAAAGCACAAAGAGTCTATTATTGTGTCCAACAGGCAGAAAAAAGCAGACTACATAAAGTATACATATTATTTTAATCAATATAAGATAATATCTGAGATATACTATGTATATCCTAAGCAGAGAAAGTTTGTTTTCGAAACTTCAATTGCAATCGCAATTTTTTAAGCTATAACCTTGAGTTTTATTTACATATGATATATATTGCAGACGATTGGATGATACTTTAGATTAAAGTTTTTTATATTACTAACTCTGCTTTAAAATTGTACTCAACTTTCAGATAATAAACATTTTAAAATATTTGCGTTTTTTTTTCATATTTACCCCTTTACATATTTTCAAAAACTTCGAAGTCTCAGAGTCTATTGAACATTGAACAAAGAAGAATAAACACAGGGTCTCTCACAGTCTGGCTCACTCTTTACCATTTTTTTTTTTACGCAGGGCTTCAACGATTCCTTATCCTTTCCAATTGCATTTCCCTACACCACGGCCAATCAGTTGCATGTGCTGGAGTATCTACTGTACCATCTGCGTCCCTATGGATATACAAACGGAATGCCAGGGCTGTCAAAGGGCTCAGCAGTGCAAGTTGCAGCCCTTCCAGCGGATGACACGATAGCCAAGCAACTCTTTAAAGAGATTCGCATTCTCTGCATGGTGTTGACCTATCCCCACATGTACGAGAAGGTGGCAAGATCCATTCGACAGACCTGGGGACGGCGTTGCAACAAGCTGATCGTGTTCAGCAGTCGGAACCAGACAGGTGTGCGGGGAGTGCACACGGTAGCCCTGAATGTCAGCGAGGGTTATGGCCTGCTCTGGGGCAAAACGAAGGCCGCTTTTCGACACGTTTACAGGCATCATCGCCACGAGGCGGATTGGTTCTTCAAGGCAGACGATGATACCTATGCCATAATAGACAATATGCGCTATATGCTGCATTCCCATCACACCGATGAGGCCGTCTACTTGGGCTGTCACTTTGTCCCTAACGAGAACGAGAGCTACATGTCCGGAGGTGCCGGGTATGTGCTCAGTCGGGAGGCCCTGCGTCGTGTAATCGAGCACGGACTTCACTCAAATGGCTGCAATCGAAAGCAATCCGGCACTGAGGACTTTGAAATGGGTGTTTGCTTGAACTATTGTGGAGTAACTCCCACAGATTCCAGAGACTCCAACGGGCGACATCGCTTCTTGCCCCTTGGACTGGAACACGTCCTTATACCCGGTCGTTTGCCTCAGGATTTTTGGTTATATCATTATATGAACTATAAACTTAAGGAGGTAAATTGCTAAAGCCCCATTCAGACGAGCACTTTTTCACCGACACTTTTTGTCATATTTTGTCAAAAAGCTGTCCGTGTCGCGTAACCATACAAAATTTCAAAGCGTCGGTGAAAAACCGACCGAGAACACGTTCTATTCCATCGGTGAGCGATGGTGAGCAACACGGACGGTTTTTTGACAAAAAGTGTCGGTGAAAAAGTGCTCGTCTGAATGGGGCTTAACTATTATTCTCATTCTAGGGTCTGGAGTGCTGTTCTACCTATGCCATAACAATTCACTATGTGATATATTATCAAATGTATTTGTTTGACTTTCTTCTATATAATATGCATCCATATGGTATTATCAAGGGCCATGAAGCTCTTGCCGGGAATCCGTCTGGGAGCGAGAACCAAGGTTCGTAAGACTATCAAACTATCCAACTATATTTGACGTTGCTTATGATTAATAAAAGTTACCTCCAAGAACTTAAGTGTTGTCATTGTAGGTATGAATTTCTTTTACAGGGGTGCCACAGAAAACGCTTCTCACTTAAATTTCATTCCGCTGTGCCACAGGTCAATTCGCAGAATAATTACTTATTTATTACTTAATTAATTACTTATTGTGCAATTTGTGAAAACATTTGTCACGAAGAGTTGCCAGACTAATGGCAGACAGTTGCTAGAGTTGTCGAGTAACTTTTATTTTGTCGCGACTTTTAAATTTTATTTAGCTAGACAAAACCAATTATAAAAATATATTAAATAAGAATAAAATAAAAAACTTATTGTTCTGCAATAATAAACTTAAAAAAGCTTCTAAGCAAACCCTTGGGCAATTTAATCTGAGAAGGTGTCAACCATTAGCATCCTAGTTCGAAGGTTGGTGAAAATGCTAAAAAAAAATTAAATCACTTGAAGCTCTGTGGCACCTCGGAAATTTCCGTGCGGAAATGCTTTCAGCGGAATTCTATTTCGCTAGCGATTTCTGTGGCACCCCTGATAATTTCTTTTAGTTTAAGAATATACATATACATACATACATAAATTAACTCAAATTATACAAATATTATTTGTTTTATCTGACTAAACTTTAACTTATACCAATAGTTAGACAGTATTTAAAGCATTTCTTATAAAATTCCACCAAAAAATATAACTAAACATATTGAGTAGTCTCTGTCTTTGGCATTATTTTTAGCAGTCAATCCGAATCACTTGGGTATACATTTCCCTCCCCAAATTCCTTTATTTAGTTTGATTGTGATCCAACGAAGCAGTTGTCAACTTTTGGGGAATTATTTGCATTTGTCTTAGGCCAAATGGACGCAGTCTGTAGATGACATAATCAAGCATATAGAAGTCTCTCACATTACTATAATGAAATGATATGGCTGAGTTCGAAAAAAGGCCGTGAGATTTCTGCAAAGAAATGATATATTATAATACTGAGATGGTGATATTATATTTGAAATTATCTTACATTGCCTAAGGTCCGTTGTGCATAAGGTGCAATTGGTAGGAAACGCGAAAGTCCCTCCTCATCGTGGGAGTTTCCAGCTACTACGCCGGCATTCCGAAAGCATCGGGCAATCTCCACATGCTCAATGCCATAGTTGCGGTTACTGCACAGGTTGCCATTGCCATGTCCCAAGTTCACAAACCGATGCAGCGCCGCCTTGCTGAATACATAACCAGCTGCTCCAGAGACGTAGCCCTGGAAATTACGGAAAATGCGGTTTTTAGTTGAATGATATTTGTATGTACACACATGAGAGTACTATATATCCCCCACGTATCAAAAATTGACCCAGATTGATTTTCACTTAAGCTATTTATTTTTTTCTATTTTTATTCAATTTTTGTATAGCTACTTTAATTTAACTACGAATACTCATTTGAGTTAACTATTTTTTTTATATTATACCATTTATTTAAGACTATTTTAATTTAATTTTAATTTTTTATTTAATAATATATTTATTTTAATGCTTAAATTCGACAATATAACTTTTTATCTTCAATTTAAAATCTCTTCAATAGAAAATTTATAGGTTGAAAGACATAATATTAATTTATTTCTTTGCTAGTTTCCCTATCAACTCAAAAATAAATTAATTCTATTTAAAATGAATCGTTTATAATTAAATAATCAAGTTAATTTAGATCTATTTACATATCAAATGAACTCACCTGCTTGATCTGCTCCCAATCATTGCTGCCAAAGTAAATCGGTGTCTCTGGCGAATAGTTTTGCACAAAGTGCTGC
Organism: Drosophila suboccidentalis; assembly: GCA_037043435.1. Lineage (NCBI taxonomy): Eukaryota > Metazoa > Arthropoda > Insecta > Diptera > Drosophilidae > Drosophila > Drosophila suboccidentalis. Next base: position 67,020 of record JBAMBK010001001.1, read on the forward strand.
AGATTCTCCATTATCACATAGCTGTCAAGAAACAGATTTATTATTAACAAAAAGTGTGCAATTTGAATGTGACTCACGTATCAACTGGAACTTTTAGAAACCAATCGTAGTCCTCATAATAATTATGATAGATATGCTGCAGTTGATGTCGCGTCTTGGCCCAAGAATTCGTGTGTCTCTCTTTTATATTCAATTCCTTGCCCCGCTGGCTGCCCATGAAGAGCAGCTTGTTGCACCGTCTGCCCCAAGTGCGTTCGATGTGTGTGGCATGTGTGTGCAGTGGACTTGCCACAACCAGGCAGAGTATGCGTGTCGCGTTGTCGTTACTGAGGCCAACGGTCAACGACGAGTTGAAGTTGGAGAGGGAGGAGGAGGAGGAGCTGGTCTCCAGCTGAGAGGTGACATCATCGTGGAAGTGCAAGCGGGCTCGTTGCAACAACCGCGACAAACAAGTGCCACAGATCAGACCCAGCAGCAACATCAGCAGCATCTCCAAGTTGTTGCCTCCCTTGCGCTGTTGCGATATTGGCCCAAAGATGCTCATCTTATGGCCGTGTTGTTGTTGTTGTTGTTGTTGTAGTAAGCCGGGTTTTTATGAGCGTTTTGTTTACTTTTTTATGCAAATTGAATGTTTATGTTGTTGTTGCTGTTGAAATACTAAATTAACACATTCTTCTGCACTGACACAGCGTCTCACATAGGCAACGACGAAACTTGTAAGATGTGGTTGACCTTCAAGCAGAGTATATTTATGTCCACATTTGTATATATGTATATATATATATTTCTCCTATTCCCCTCACACACTTTGTTTTTCTGCTCTTACGCTTAATTCGATTTGCAATTGCTACATTGTACAATGGTCCCACAGCGGCATAAATTTATGATATTATTTTTGGCATATAAACAAAATGTTTTATTTTTTTTAACTTTATTGCTGTTAATCAGCTTATCGATACCAGCCCTGGCAGTTGCAAATTGGCGACAACTTTTCATAAAGTTGTAAATTGTTCCTTTTGAGTAAAACTAAAAGTATAAGTATGGAAAATAAAGATCAAGTTATGTAGAATCAATCAAAAAACTATTTCGTTATGTCATTGCATATGTTATGTATTTGTGTCGTCCAATGCTTTGTATCGATATATTTAGCAGGAATGTGTAACAAAAGTAGCTGTGTTTGGTGGAGTATTACTTTCGCAGCGCGTACCAGTACAAGCAGCTAACAAGGTCAAGTTATTTAGAAATGTATATAGATTCATATTTGATAAATCTGCTTTGCAGGTGTGTATATATGAGAAAAAATCTGATTTTCTCCGGAGTCAGATGAAATTGAAAATCTACTTTAATCCAATTAGCTAACGTGCAAAGTTTAAAATATCTGGCTTAATGTTTAAGTATTTTAAAAAATATTACTTTTTCACTGAGTCGTGGAGAAAGACAAGATCCAATTAAAAAACAAAAAATTCATATAAATTTTACTTTAACCTACCTAAAATAAATGTCAAATTTCTAGTATTTAGCTTTATAATTCGATTTGTTTTTTAATATTTATACTTTTTCTCATATGGGGCGGTGAAAAAGGCGGGGCTCGATCGGTCTAAATTTTTTCTCAGGCTTTACATATGCTATGACCATAGAGTGTACCAAGTATCAGGTCTGTAAGTACATTTATCTAAATTATGCCAAAGCATTTGGAACCAATGTGCATTGTAAGTTTGCCGGTTTATTTTGCTTTTGAGCGAAGCTTCTGCCGCGGTCGCTGTCGCGCTCTCCGTTGCCGTCTCCGTCGCTGCTTCTGCCGGCAGACTGCGGGACGTTTCCTCCGCGAGGGCGAACAATTATGTGACGTTCGTTTTGTTTGTTTGTTTGATTATTGGCTTCACGTTTACTGTCACGTATAGAATACAAAAAACAAACGCAATAAATAAATTTCGAACTCGCGACTGTGTGTGCAGGTTGAACGTTATATTCAAGAGAACACACAACTTGAGCCGAGAGACTTAAGCCAACTTCACGCTTTGCCGATCGCTGACAGACTTGCGAGTTTCGTTTTCGACGTGCGCGCTTTGCTCAATATTTGACTTGCGACCAGTGTGACCATAGTGTCAACAACTAGAGATGACACCTATGACTTAACAATCGTTGCAAGCATACACTGCAAACTTTTTATAACAAACTCATCGATGACAATATCGATAGTAAACGATATATATAAATGTTGTGCAAATTTGTTAGATTCGCGAATTCTTTAATAATAAAAATATTTAATTGCAAAGAATAGATTAGCTGAAGGGACAGATATTAATTACATCATTGGCAATGAATGAATTAATTTATAAAGATATAATTTTTAATAGTAATTAATAAAAAAATAAAATTTATATAATTTATTTAGTGATTGTATTAATATTTACAAACAATGACAAAATAATCCATTA
>JBAMBK010001002.1:0-12910 GCA_037043435.1 Drosophila suboccidentalis
GCAAATTAATTTTTTGCAGGTGACTTCGAGTTTTCAAACGCGGAGTTGTTTGACATATGGTGCAAGGAGAAAGGCAAAAATAACAAAATAGATGCAATTCTTGATTTTTTTAAGAGGAAACTAAATAAAAACTTAATTGTTTTAAATTATGAATCATATTTAAAAAACAAAAGTCAAATTATATGTCGAAATTTAAGTACCAAATGGTTGAAATGTAAGGCGAACAAAATATATTTTGAAAAAAGAAATTCAAATTGGTTAATGAGCACAACCAAATTACAGTTGAACGAATCAAATGGCATCAATAATCGACAAATTGGACGCCCAAAATTGTCATACTTGCTTAAAGGAGGAGCAGCCAAAAAAACACAAGCAACAGCTCTCGCAAAATCTCAAGAGTGCAACGTCTCTTTACTAATTCAAGCAGCAAGCACAGCTGCGTACAAACAAGGGCAGATTGATCTTGCTGCAGTTCTTAAAATGCTAGCGAGCAGCCCCGAAAAAGCAAAGGATATTAGGCATATTTTGACTAGTCCCATAGAAAAACCTATTCGATCATCTAAAGACGAAGCATTAGCTTTAATTTTGGATCAGAGATTGTCAAAGGAGCAGTACTGCGCAATTAAAGAGGATGCAAAAAATAGAAATGCTGACATTTACCCTAGGTATAGAGATGTAGCAGACCAAAAAAAACATTGCAGACCTGCTAATATTCAAATTAACGAAACCGTTGCTAAGGTGCCTCTGCAAGACCTTTTAAGTCATACAGCCGCTCGTATTGTTGTGCTCCAAGAGGACGTCATTATAAATGCAATGAGGAAACAAGAAACAGATTTCTTATCCGCGGAATTAATTTTGAGCTATGGATTCGATGGAAGTACAGGTCAGTCTAATTACAACCAGGCATATGATGATAAAAGATCCTGCGATGCAGACTCAAGCCTATTCGCTACAACCATAATGCCTCTTAGATTGATTGACGCTTCGGAACATTTATTATGGAATAATCGTACTCCACAGTCAATAAGATTTTGCCGTCCACTCAAATTAGAGTATTTGAAAGAAACAAAAGAAGCCATAATAAAAGAGGACCTCGATATCAAGGAAGAAATAGAAAACCTTGTACCGTGCAAAATAATATTAAGCAACAAGCAATGCATTTATATAAAATATCGACTATATCTAACTGTCATAGATGGAAAGGTTCTTAATGCACTGACAGAAACAAAATCGTTCCAAGCATGTCCAATATGTAAGGCCACGCCAAAGGATTTTCTTGCAAATAAAAATTTCAAGTGCCTTAAGTTTGTACCACATCTGCACAATTTAAAGCATGGAATAAGCCCCCTACATAGCTGGATAAGATGTTTCGAATTTGTCTTGCATGCCGGCTACAAGCTTACTTTAAAAAAATGGCGAGTGGTTAATCCTGTGGACAAAAAAACGGTAGCTGATCGGAAGAAATATATTCAGCACATGTTCTGGGAGAGGCTATCCTTAAAGGTTGATAAGCCGAAACAAAATGGATCTGGCAATACAAATAATGGGAACACTGCACGGCGAGCATTCAGCGATTATGAAGCATTTTCTCAAATCACGGGAGTTGACCAGCAAATAATTCAAAATCTTAGAACAATTTTAATATGTTTGTCATGTCAACTTCCGATCCAGTTAGATAAATATGAGCAATTTTGTTTTAAAACTGGGGAATTGATTGTTGACAATTATGAATGGCTTCCAATGACGGCCACTATTCACAAAATTATTGTTCATTCTCGGCAGATTATGGAAAATACAGTACTTCCTGTAGGATATTTTGGCGAAGAAGCGTCTGAATCACGCAACAAAATCTATAAAGAAGACAGACTTTATCACGCACGGAAGCACAGCAGAATAAATAATTTTACAGATGTTTTTAATCGAGCTATGGATACCTCAGATCCAATTATTTCATCAACAAACCTTGTGAAGCGAGTTCGAAAACACAAAGGTATGGCCCTTCCCATCGATGTTTTAAATCTTCTATCATGTGAAGTTGAAGACCCAGATCAAACATCTGAAGAATTCGAAGATGAATTACCCGCATCGTTTTTTATGTTTGATGAAGAAATTGAAAATGAAGAAAATTACGATTAATTTCTGCTTTTTTTCCTTTGGCTCATGAATTTCATCAAAATTATGTTTTTCCAATATAATAACTTTATTTGTATGTATAAAGGAGTATTTTAGTAAATATATATTCATGTAGATATTAAATTTCAAAACATATAAAAAAATTTTTTTTTTATTTTCCTTTTTTTGGGGGGGGCGGTGACCCACCCACTTTTCTTTTAATTTCTTATGATACACAAGGTCAATGATTGCTATTTGGAATAAAAATTATGAGCCTACTTGTAGCCGATACAAAAATAAAAAAAATTAAGGGTGGGGGTGGTGACACGCCCACTTTTCCAAAAATATTTCTGAGGGTGTACATAACCTAAATAAAAAAACCGCATTCAAAAATCTAGCTTACTTTAAAAGTTATTAATTAATATTCGAGATATTGGATTTCGCCCCATAGTGCACTGGGGTGAGAGACCCCTAAAGTGACGATTAATTCAACCGTCCAAAAATTGGACCATGTTATAATTTTGTATTATATATTTGATCAATAAAATTACAAATCATTAATTGTTGGATATTCCGTAGAGTATTTTTTTTTTTTAATTTTTGTATATCAGTAAATTTTCCTAATATTCGGTTTTTTTACAACAAAAATGGGAATTCATAATTTGCTGCAAATCTATTATATATCCATGTAGACTATATTCATGAAGAATAATAAGAGTCGGTGGTGTAACGAATAACAAGAAACGTTGAGGAAGCTGATGGGCGTCTGATTTGCGATCGGGTACGCGAGCGCTCTGCGGCCGCATTCTGGTCGGAAAATGGGTGTGGGCTTTTGGGGGTACCGAAAAATTAGCTTGCTTCCGTTTGTTATTATTAAATAATTAAATATCTGGCGTACACTTTTAAAGAAAAGGGGGATACATTGGAATAAGGAAAGGAACCGGGAATTAAGAAGAGGAAGAAAACAAAGGGGATGTGAAACAAATAAACGCACTACTTTCTTTGTTTGCACGCTTTAGGTGCGAAACGCCCTCCCTACCAAGATCCCACATGGCCAACGTTATTAATAGGGGATCCCTAAAAGTAGGCTTTAGTCTACCATCTCTTACTGTTCGAGCGCTGCATGGTTCCAAACAATTTCAACACTAGTGTTGCTTAATTTAAGCTTGATTTGAGATTTTATTTTAATTATTATTTAAGTATTTGAATCGAATGTAATTTATGAAATGAAATTGCTATCGAATAATAACAGCTGAAGTACATATCGATAGAGGTTAAGTTTTAAGTCATGTTAAACTTTGTACCAATCGATTATCGAAATCAAGCATCACTATTGAAGAAGAAGTGAACACGATTGGTAAGAATTGAAAAATTAGTATTAATTTTATAACACATATACAGGGTTGCCCATATTCGACGGACCCATGTTTTTTTTAAAAAAATCAAAGAAAAAAATAAAAATTTGGCGGTTGGCAATCTTAATCATTTAATTTGTTCCAAGTAGATTTGTTTACATCAATTTTTGAATATGATATCTCTCAAATGGCCGCCTCTGGCGTTGATGGCGTATTGTGCCCTTTTTGCAGCATTTTCCATCGTTTTCGCCAACATTTCGGCCGGAATAGCGGCTATTTCTTCACGAATGTTGTCCTTGAGCTCTTCTACGGTCCTTGGCTTGTTAACGTAAACCTTTGACTTCAAATATCCCCACAAGAAGAAGTCAGGCGGCGTCAAATCGGGCGAACGCAGTGGCCAGTCCAAATCACCACTTTTCGACATCAAACGGCCCGGAAACAATTTCTTCACCAAACTGTGACTTTTTCGTCATGAAGAGGCACTTCTTCAATCTCCTGAGGATTTTCAGTGGCGTAAATACGGCAATTTTGCTTATTTACGGTCCCATTCAATGTGAAATGGGCTTCATCGGATATGATAATTTTGTTCCAAAATTTTTTCACAATTGACTTGTTCTGTTGAATGTAAATTTCAACTATTTCTGCTTGGACTGACGCTTCAAACGCGGTTTGTCATTAAGCGATCTGACATCTCTGTCAAAAGTTATGGAGTTGCCAGATGGGTCCGTCGAATATGGGCAACCCTGTATACTGTTTCATTTAGAATAATAAAACCACGTAGTACCACGCTACCACGCCACGTTACCAAAAACCGTGCGTTCTTATTATGAGTTCACCTTCCGTTGGATAGTCAACAACTAGCACATATTCATATTAACTAACATAGTTTATTTATGACAAAGAAAGATAACACGACATCGTTCGAGATGTAATAAATAAGTTAATAATTTAAAGTTTAAAGATTTGTATATAATATTAAAATATATATCCAAGTAAAGCTATTGCTTGGTATTCAACTTAGACTAATTGTGCGATATATGTTACATATAGAGCAGTATAGCCCAAGGTGAATATATAACTAATAGGTTAAACTAATAAGTTTAACTAATAAGTTAAACAATGAAATTAATCTTAGGTCTATTTGTATGGCATACTTTTACGCGGTTCGCGGGCTTAGGCCGGCATGCAAAGCTAAGCTTGACCAAAGGTCAAGATTGCAAAAAGCTCTCAACCAAAAAATATTACAGCTTGCAAATAAAAAGTTTTAGAATCACTTACATGTTATTCCCACGTCGAAAGATCTTTCGTTGTGCAGAGTGTGTGTGTGTGTGTATAAATTAGCTGTTAGGAAAGAATTGAATATTGCAAGCTTTGCCTGCATGCATGCGTTGTTATGCCCTTTGCGAAAAATTATTAGATTTTATAAGTTAAAGTTAATATTCATTGTTCCTAAGTGCGATCAGCTTGATTTACTTTACTTTAATTTACAATTACATATTTGACTCGCACTTGCAAACAATTTACGACAAAAAAGAATATAGCCCCAAACGGGTAATAGGCACGGCAGAAGTCAAATTTAAAAATAGCAATTTAACATTCATAGACAAAACACAGACATTCACGAAACATAAAACTCAAAAATGCAATCAGCTGAGGCGGCGTTAGCGTACACTAATGCCGCTTAGTTATTGCTGGGCATAGCGGGACTTGGATCTACGTCATCCGAGCAAAACTTAAAGCTCCGATCGCCGAGGTCGTTGCTCCTTCCAAAAATCGCACTTTATATAGCCTATATGGTAGCCAGCTGGATAAATTCCCAGGTGTCGGATTCAAAATTCCAAATTAGCACATAGTGCCAAATCTTTTCCTATTTAAATATGAAAAAATTTGTTTTCTTACTAATTGGATCAGATAAACTGCATTTACCATAATCACCTATTGTTGATTTGGCACGGGTCAAGGGTTTCTGCCTTTGGATCTCCTGGAGTACCCGCAATTTTGGCAGCGCCACTAAGTATGGAGAGAATTTTAATTTGACCTCCTATCTCACTACAAAGTGCGAATTATACTCACAGGCTTTATTCTTAATCAGCTTGTCACTGTGGAGCGTTATTTTTTCTGCACAATTTAAATTTTGTGAATTATTTTTATTTTTAATAATATTCTCACTAGAGCCCTGCATGAGTGCACACTAAACTCAAAATTATTCAATTTCTCTCAAACGACTCATGTGAATCACACAACACTATCAATAGTCACACTGTCTATACAATCACTTTGACTTACAACTCATTCAAAATCATGATTCAAATATCCAGTCGAGTCATATAAAAAGGTAGTGTGATTCCGATTCATAGATTCAAGTGTTCGAGCTGACACTGTCAACACTGTGCACACTAATATAAACTGAATGTTTTTTAGGGTGATTAAGCAAGTATTAAATTTATTGAAAATTAAACTTGTGTTCGTAATTAATTTATTTTAACTATTTTTTCATATCCATATTTAAAAATATTATTTTGTTTACCATATCAGCGTTTCCTGTAATGGAGCTTCTTTTATCGCAGTTTACACATATATATTCAACTACACAGATCTATTAAAACCAGATACATTTGTTCACTTACATTATCATCTTTAGAATCAATTAGAGATGGGCACGGGACTCATTTTACAGGCCCGGCAAGACCCGAACCCGAAAATTTTGTAAAAGACCCATAGGTCCCGAGGCCCGGCCCGGCCCGGCCAGTGCCCATCTCTAGAACCTATGCTCGAATTATTTTCCATTCTTCTATTTATATTAAAACAAATCAGAAGTAATTTATTTTCTACTGTGTGTGCTTGATTCACACATGCAACACTGTTTCAACTGTCAGAACGACTTGAATTACAGAAAATTTTCATAACAGTGTGAAACAGTATCATACGAAATGATTCGAATCACACGACAGCTTAGCTTCGAGTCAATGAGTCCGAAAAATGAATGTATCATAAGGAATTGAAATTATGACTTAAAAAGCACACTATGTCGTTTTGAATGTGTGCACAGTGCGATTTCTGACTGTTAACACGATTTAGTGTTAACTCATGCAGGGCTCTAATTCTCACTTTAGTTTTATTTTCTTCAAGCCAATTGACTTGTGGCTGCCACGAGATGCAAAAATAATCTGCCCTTGCCTTTTTTTCCGGAAATAGGCTCATATTCTCTTTCTTCTTTTCCTTTTCCTTTCCTGACAAGCTGACAAGATCAGCTGGTCGGATTGTGTTTTTTAGGTCATTTTATTTTTAGGGTGCCTAACCTCTAAGGACCGATAGATGGCGCTAAAAAATTTTTGTTGGCGGTGTCACATTAACACGACAATAAATAGGTGCAACACACTACAATAGGTACTAAGCACATGGCAAAGCTTTGGCCAGTAGCAATACCATTGCATACCCTAAATTAATAAATGTTGCCTACTTTTGGGATGAACGCAAAAATACCTAATTTTTGCCGAAAAAAAATACATACTAACAAATTGAGAAAAGAATATAAATAAATAACGTATCCGACAAGCGGCCCGTTACAGTGGACTATCTGCTATAGAAACAACATTCTTAAAATGCATGAAAATCTTTTTTCTTTGAAATAAAAAAAGGATCATATATAATTCACAGTTTATTAATAAAAACAAAGATTGTTAATAAATAAAAATTTAAATAATATATACAATAATCCGACTCGATATCATTTTCGCTTTCTTCACTTTGGTTGTCGCTTTCATTTATTTCTGAAGCTTTTAAAATGGACAAAGTTTCTTTTGGAAATGTGTGAAAGTTTTTCGGCAACTTCGACGTGAAACACAATTAAAAGCGTAATATTTTTTACAATTTTAAGAAACACATATATAATATAATATTGATTAATTGAAAACAACATTTTTGCATTTGGCACATTGCGCTAAAATGTCTCAATTCGTCATAGCAAATAAAACTCAGTGTTTTGCGCAGTGCCGAATGCAAAAATTTTATTTTCAATTATTTATATGTAAAACTTAATATTATTCGTCACGAAATTGGATATCAGAAATTTTGGGGCATGAAAATGTTTTCGTCACTAGACTTTTACCTCGTAAAGAGGTTTTTTTATGGGATATCAGAAATTTTTGCATAAATGATAGCCCGCATTCCTATTAAACAAAATCAAACTGTCTGGCAGCACTGGGTACTCTTGCAATGCACATGTATGAAGACCAATTTTCTGGTATGCAATATTAAGCAACTCAATAATTATAATTATTATATAATAATTATATAATAATAATTATAATAATATAATTATATATATATAAAGACTTTGAATAAATTAAAGCACACATTGTTGCAAGACAAAACTAAACTGTCTGGCAGCACTGGTTATTTTTGCATCACATAAATATTACATATGCTTCTGGCATTGTTACTTTTCTGGGAGGTTTTCAATATGCGCACCCAAAATTTTGAAAAACAAATTATATTTATATCAAAATTAGTTTAAGCAAATAGAATACAGTCTGCTAATGCTGCATTTACACTAGTTGATGCCGCGTCAATTCTAGCTATATCAACAATTGATATCCAACGTGAACGCATTTGTTGTGTTTATATTAGTTGATTGAGTTGACAAAAAAACCGGGTTGCCAACTAATTTTCGAGTTGAGCAACGCGCAAGATGCCAACGCGTTGATAATGAAGTTGAGAGTAGTTTACACCAGTTGATATCCACATTCGTTGACATTCACGTTGCTAAGCATTTTTCGATAATGTGTATGTATCGAAAGTGATTTTAATCGATATTGTTGTGTTTTGTTAATTGCGTAAAGTGAAAAAAGTGGTAAGTACTCATGCATATGTATGTATCTGAAAGATAATTCATACAAATGTAATTTGTTTACTTTAAGATAAAATGAGTATAATGGCAACAGCTAAAAAAGGAAAAATACCGGCAGCAGTAATTTTGATTGAAGCTCTTGAAGACGAGAAAGAGCAAGAGGAATAGTTCAATAAATATGTATACAAACAAATTAAAATGTATTTTTAAATGGCTTTTTATTATTAATTTTTGATTTTTGTAGACTGCACAGTTGAAAAAAACAGACAACATTAATTAAATCGGATAGCGAGCGAAGTGTTGCTACCTCTAATCTGTCCATAAAGTTTGTCAACACAAAGCAAAAGAATGAACACGAGCTCAACTTAATTTTGTGTTGTCAACGCGCCGTTTTTGTCCTCAACTGTTGACACAAAGTGTTTACACTATGTTTACATTCAGAGCAACAATTGATGTTTTTCGCATTGTCAATCTACTGTCAACGCAACAGTTGATCAAGTTGACAGCTGTTCACACTAGGATTGATAAAGTTGATATCAACGTTGACTTGTTTATCAACTAGTGTAAATGCACCATAATAAAATAAAATTTTTAGAAAAATTGTTCACGCTAGGAGTTGAACCCGCGTCTCCCGAACATTTCAAACTTGACGGAAACTTAGCACCTTAGACAGATCTGATTACAGCGATTCTTTGTTTTGCAGCTTAGATTTCTGCCAACACCCTTTTAAAATTGAAAAACATTAAAAAAAACCTTTGCGGATCATCTACTAACAAATTAATTGCATTTCAAAAAAAAAAAAAAAAAAGTTTTTGCCGTGCTAGAACTCGAACCCGGAGACCCGAACTGAGAATACATGCAAAAATCGGACGCTCTACACTTTGCGCCACTGTCAATCTTTAAGAACGACTGTCAAATTATAGATTTCATTGTTACTGGACTGTTAGTCAAATGTAATTGCTGCTGCTGTCCTATTCCAATTCAAAGTAAAACGTATGTATTCAGTTAATAGGTTATGTCTTCCAAACCAATCCACAAAAATTTATGCATGATATATCAAAAAACGCGAAATTGTACAAGCTATAACATATTGAAAACTCAAATCGTTTGGGGCGTTTTCTCAAAAACCGCCAAAATGTGGGGAAAAAAACCTTATTTCACCTGTACCTATTTACCTAAAAAGGTATGCCTAAGAGCGCTTCGAATTACCTTTTGAACGATATAAAGATCACATCTGTAGCTTCTGTCGTTTGGATGCTATGGGGGTTTTAAACTAGCGATTTTTCTAAAAAGTCGTAGAACAAACGTTTCTAGATTTTTGAACAGGAACAAGTCCTCATTCAAATATTTAAGCTAAATTAACGATTTGATCCAAACAAACAAACAAACAAACAAACAAACAAACAAACAGACATACTGACTTTTCATCTCATTTTTGGAAGGCCACCAAAAATTTCAAAATTAATTATCTTGATGAGTGAGGTGTTATTCGATGCGTATTTTTGATTAGAATATTAAAAAATTATAAAAAGAATCAAAAAGGCTCCAACGGCCCCCTTTGCTCCAATAATTTAAATTTTTCCCCTCGTACTTACACCTGTTTATCTCACGATACAAGGGAGTTTCCAAAAGTCTTAGTATGCACATTTGTAAGTTAAATTGATACCTTTCGATCGGTATATAACTCGACCTGATCGGACAGTCATAGCAAATTTTCCATTCTTCCTGTGTATATATGTTAGTCGCCTTTGCACTCTTCGTGCTGCTTTCGTCACTAGCGCGGACTGCCGTCCGCATTGATAGTAATGTCAGGATCTGATACATCGTACGCAGGATCATCGTCTGCAAAGCTAAAGCCACCCTTGTACATGTTAAGGTCAGGATCTTGACCGGATCTTTTAAGGAGCTTAAGGAGTGCTTGCTCATGCGGTGAGTTGTCATTGTTGAATAAGTTTTCCAACAAATCATTATACTGTTGTCTGCGCTTGGGCTTTCGCTTAAGTGGCACTTTGCATTTGCGTTTAAGGCCAGCATTGATGGCTGCTGCCTTGCTGCGCTTGCTCGCAACAATAAAAGGGGTTATATTTTGATTGTAAAACACTCGTTCACCTTTTTCATTTTCATTTATAGATGCTGCTGCTGCTCCAGATGGTGAATTGGCTGGTACTGCTCCTGGCAGGATAATTGCTGCTGCTGCTGTTGCCAAGTTGGATTTATGTTGCTGCTGCTGCTGCTGCTTGTTTGGCATAATTGGCGATGGATTCCTTGTTGTTGTTGCTGTTGTTGATGTGCCTGATGTTGATGATGAGGTGGCCTCCTCCTCTTCAATCAGGGAATCAACAAAGTCTATGCCAAATGACGACACCACAGGCGAGACATTTCCCACTGAGGATGACGTGGATTCGGCAAAGGATGTGGCCGAGGATATTGCTACGACATCCACGACATCATCACTTGGCTCATCACCGGAATTGTTGTTGTTGCTGTTGTTGTTGCAGCTATTATTGTTGTTTGCTTTGTTCTTAATATTTTTGTTGTTGTATTTGCTGTTGCTGTTGCTTGCCAAAAATTTTTACAAGTTATTTTTGGCGGCAACAAGTGGCGGCAAGGCTTGTTTTGGCGGCAAGTTTGGCGGGAAAATTTGCGCCAGCAATGGCGACCCCGAACTGTCACTTATTAATGGCGGCGATGGTGTCTTTCTCTTCTTCATCGTCATCATTGTCATCTTTGCCGGAGCATTGGCGTGGGCGTCTTGGATTTTCTTCCAGGATTTTTCTTCATTTATTTTTTACTGTTTTTTTGTCGTTGTGATAGATGTATTTGACGAAGATTATGTGACGAAAATCTTCCACATTTAGACAAGCACTTAACAATTAACACTTAAGTGTGCAAATGAGATTTTATTTTCTTATTGTTCTTGATTTTTATAATCACTTAATGGCTTATTAATTGTTCAATTTATATGTATTCAGATACGTATACATATAATTGCACACACTTTTCAGATTATTGAATTTTTTAATGTACAAATGTCAAAAGAAGAGGCGATTGCAAAGATTTCTGATATCTCCATCAGTTCGACTCTAGCTCTAGTCCAGGTCGGACCTATTTTCCCAAATTTGTTTTTCCAAGTTTCTGAAAATAAAATTATACAAAACATTTTTCCGCGTCGAAATTCGATTTAAAATAATTCTACCTATAATATTTCTCGTAACGTGTGTTTTTCCCCAACCGTAGCCTTCTCGGTCGAAATTAATTTTTTAAATTCTTCCTTTTTCTTGGCTTGTGGTTGGCATTTAATGCTAAGCCCTTCCCCCTTTCCTTAACTTCTCTGTATCCCATCTAATTGTTCCTATCCTGCCCTCTGGATCTATTTAGCCACCTTGTGGATTCCCCCATAATGGATTCTGCCCCAGCTGGTTCCCAAAACGAGGTGATGATGCCTATGTTGGCCAATGGATCTTATCTGGCTTCAAAGCTGCCCAAGGCCACTCGGTTCGATGCAGGGAGGCCAACTCCTGAGCTTCCACTATCTGGATCCGAATCAGAAGCAGAAGCTGTAGATTACCCTGATTCCGATTCATCTCTAACGATGTCCACTAACTCTATTTCCCAAATTTCTCCTGGCGGTAATGATGACTCTAAATTCATGAATGTCATGACTCGGTTTGCTGAGTTTACGGCGAAACGCGCATCAAACACCGCTATTGAAGAATCTATTTCTAACGACGAAAAGGAGTTTCTAGCTGTCTTGGATCGCTTCCCCGCTTTTGCATCTGGGTTTGTCTCTGCTACACCAAAAATTTCTGGCTCTCTTGATGAAATCTCATCTAAAATATCATCTGCACCTGCCTGGATCAGTCAATCTGCTGCTGATTGCGAGCGTTCTAATAAGCTCAAGCGTTTCAGAATTAAGAACAAGCTAGACACTCCCTACTCTCGGCAGTCCAGTAACAAACCTGCTGATAACCTACACCCCCTACCTGCTGTTTCCACTCTCTCAACAACTTTGGCTGACGTAGGCGCTGAATGTCATTCTAATCCGGCTTCAGCCAAGAGAAAGTCATCTCCTCCTTCCCCCCACGGTACTCCGAAGACTCAAAAATTAGTCCCTCAGCCCTATGCTGGCCACGGAAACAGTTTTGCTCTGCTTACGTCCCTTGACGATAATGACGACATGGATGTGGAGGTGCCTGCCGACCCTTTTGTCGATGGCACTAGCTGTGATGCCTCTCGCTCCTTAGGCGCTCCACGCTCTCAGGATGCCCCTCGCACGCAAGTTTCTCCATCTCGACCTACCTCTCCTCGTCCTCCCCCTTTTATTATTGCTGGACTGACTGGTCTTCGTGAAATTACCGCACTGGTTAAAACTGTTACCAATAATTTCAAGGTCAAGAACATTGGTAGCTCATCAGCTAGGCTCACTGTAGAGGATGGCAAGACCTACCGCGAAGTTCAGAACCTCCTTCAAGCTAACGAAATCCCTTATAATTCTTGGCAACCGAAGGAGGAGCGCTCCTTTAGAGTCGTTGCTCGTGGCTTGCATTCCGATACCGACAAGCAGGACATCTCTGATGACCTTACTGCCCTTGAT
>JBAMBK010001003.1:0-34204 GCA_037043435.1 Drosophila suboccidentalis
ATTTCACGGCATAAAAATATCGGATCTTGTTCTTTGTTACGTGAACTTTATTCTTATGATCACAAATTCACGGCTGAGCTGCATTTAATGAGGAGAGACTTTTATCATACCCTGCAACACTTTGCTCTCTTTACGTTGCCAACTGTCACGATGCGACAGATTGCAGTAAAACGTTTCGTTGAAATTAAAATATTTATAAAAAAAATTTTTATAATATTCCGGACTAATATACATATATATTTAAACTAGGGTGCTCCGCACCCTGCTCGCTTCGCTCGCCAACCCCCAGCTTGAAAAGAAGGTCCTTAATATTCCGCTTTAACATATTTATATAATATAGCATTTTTTTGTAAAAAAAACGGAAATATTTAACATCCGCTGTCCGAGGTTTTAATACTTCTTCCTTGCAATTGAACTTTGGCTAAAATTCAGATTTAGTGATTTGGCGGGAAAAAGCAAAATTTGGCGGGAAAGAGCTAAATTTGAGAAAAAAGTCAAAATTTAGCAAGAAGATTTAATCTGTGAGTTTTGTAAGAATATCTCATACAACAACAGACTTTTTGATTCTAAAGGTTAATTTGAATCCGATTGTTTCTATGGAAGCTATATGATATAGTAACCCGACTTTGACCAAATTTGGCCAGAATGTTAGAGACCCCAAACCTACAATCTGTGAGTTTGGTTGAGATATCTTAAGAAACAAAAGAGTTTTTCATACTAAAGGTTATTTTGCATCCGATTGTTCCAATGGCAGCTATATGATATAGTCATCCGACTTTGACCAAATTTGGTCAGAATGTAAAGGACAGTCCCAAACATATAATCTGTGAGTTTGGTTGAGATATCTTAAGAAACAAAAAAGTTTTTCATACAAAGCAATTACGTGACCTTTGACCCCGATTTAACCCATTTAGAGGTCGAATTTCGCAAAACGCCCTCTTATTGCACGATGAAATTATCTCATCTATGTTGTGTGCAAATTTCAGCTTTTCTATCTTTTACCGTTTGGGCTGTACGTTGATGTGTTAGTCAGTCAGTCAGTCAGTCAGTCAGGACAAAGAGTTTTATATACATGTATAGATAAGTAACGGGTATCCTATAGTCGGGATCTCGACTATAGTTTTATATGTTTTATTTTAAAATTATTATTATTATTATTTAAAATTAAATATAGGCACAATTCTAAAGTGAAAAATTTGTAAACAGACTCTTAAAAAAAAGTCCTCAATGTTTCACATTTCTATCGATCAACTTTAACCCTTGAAAGTAACTCTTGACCCACTGTGCATTAGTTGCGCTGTCAGCGCCATTTGGCATTGTCTGACATTGTGGCTGGCTTGCGGTGGGTTTCCCCTTGTCCACTCCACCCTCCACTCACCAGAGTGCTTTGGTGGTTTTGTGGCCACAAGTGGAGTTCCGAGTTGTGACACACAACTGTCAAAGTGGCTCGTGACAAATTTGTTATTAGCACAAAGGCAAAAGAAGGCTTCAGGCTTTCAGTCTTCTGGCTTCTGGCTGACAGCTTGGCTGCTCAACTGTTCAGCTGTAGAATGTCCTTCGTTTCCTTGTTCCATCTTCCTGGTTTTATTAACTCAGAATTTATAGCCCGCCATTAGGCGCTGCAAATTAATCAAATTTTTTATTTGCCATTCGCTAACAAAAATTTAACAACATAAATTTGTATTTAAAAATGAGTTAGCTACGCAGCTTGTGTTGAATCCATTTCCATGGCCCTGTGTCTCCTTCCTCAGTTGTTGTTGCTCAGCTTTTGAGTCAATTTCACGCCGTCTCACCTGCCAAATGAATGCCATTTTTCTTGCCGTCTTGGCGTCTCTTATTATGTAAGAATTTGTCATTTTCGAGCATGACTCGACTAGATGAAATGCAATTTGGCAACGGCAGGAGGCAAGAGGCATTTTAATGTTCTTATTTAATGGCTGGCCTTTAAAGCAGCACCAACCATTGAGGCATGCAGTCCCCAGTCCTGTTTCCAGTTTGCCAGTTGCCATCTGCCAGCTCATCAACTCAAACTTTGTCCGGACTAAAGCACAGTAAACAGAGCATATGTTGGCCAGTCTGAATATAGTAGACCCCACTAACTTGTCCACTTGCTGTTGTTGCTGTTGTTGCTGTTGTTGCTGCCTGTTTTGTGCCCAGAAAAAGTGCAAAAATATGTTGCACATAAATTTGTATTAAGTTTGCCGCTGTCAGTTTTTCGTTCGCCTAAGCAATGTGGGCAGACAGCATAACGACATAATCATAAATTTAAATATGCAACCCAACGAAACTCAACCTCTTACAGTTAGACTTATGTGCACACACACACATACTTTACATTTCTTAGCCCCCCAAAAAAAAATGGTAAGAAAGAAAAGCGGTAAAAGCCTTCGTAGTGACAGTTTCACTTTGCCTGGCACAAGGAATTTCAGCTGCCGCCACACACACATGTTGCCTTCTGCTTTATGCGTGTTAAATGAAGTTGTTGCGAATGGAACTGGCACTGAAATCTTCATCTCCAAGGGGAGACTGCAAGCTCGCATAGGATAAACCCATTCCATGTGTGCTTACACTCTAAATATCGGATGTTACAAGCTGATGTCTTGGTTGATTTCTATTTATTCATCTGCCATTATAAGTAGATTAGAGTAGATACATATGTAATAAAAATACTAAGAGAGCGAGAGAAAGAAAGAGAGTTAGTATGACCTGTGATTCATTCTTAATATTATTATAATAATCTTAATAAACTTGTATTACTTATTAACTTTTCTCTAATAAACTATGTATAGAAAAGATAATTTCATAAAGATTTTGAGTTTAAATTTTAAGTGAAATTTAACTATTATAATGATGGTTAATCCATGCGAAGAGGAAGAGATCTTAATCGACTGCTGCACTGATAAAAATACAGCCTTTTCTAATTTCAAAAATATTATATTTAAATTATATTTTCTACAAAACAAGCAAACTGGAACAATAGATTAAAAACTAAGAGGTCTTCTAATCAATTTACTTTTAAGATTTTTTGGCTTTTAACGCACTATCTTAAAGAGAACTCTTAGTTTTAAGACAAAAATCTTAGCTTTGCACCTATTGCTTTTAAAAATGTAAGCAAATAATTATTATTAAAAGTATTAAGCAAATACCCTTGCAATAATTTAAGGTGAAGGAGCTCTGGTTATTAACTTAACAACAGGCAAGACTAAGCGATAAATTTACTTAAGGTCACTCTGAGGTACATTAATTAAATATTAATGTGAAGCGCTTTTTGATTTAATTTTAAATATCATTTAATTGTATACATATTATTGGAAAAACGCTTTGCAAAGTCCCAGAAAGTTTCAAGGTAAATGGCAATAGTAAATCTGTCCAAAATTTGCCACCTGCACCTGGATCACTCTGACAAGGAATGTATATTTCTAAACCTAAAAGAGCTCTCGATGCTCGCACTCTTACTCTAAGTTGGACCACCCTCAAATTGGGCAAACATTTGCCAATACGTAGTCGTAATCCCAAAGCAACGACAACAGCACCGTAAAATGCTTTGCAAATAAGCCTACAAAGGGCAACGGCAAACAAACTATGGGCCAACTGCCTTGTAATAGATTTAAGGGCACAGCCCAAACTGCCCCCAAAAAGAAGCATTAGTTTATTAGAGTATTTCTCAATGTGTGTGAGTGGGTGTGAGTGGGTGTGAGTGTGTGTGGGGACGCGTGTGTGAGTGTGTGCGACTTTAATAGTCGGGTAGCAAAATAAACAGAGTGCTTATACAATGACCAAGAAATCTTTGCTCCATTGTGTTCTCATTTTTTTTTTAGAAAAATATTTAAATGGAAAATCTTGGGAAAATTGCAGGGAATGAGAGAAAGCGTCGGAAAGTTACGCTTGTAAAACATACAAGGTGCTTCCGCAAAAGGATGCGCAAATAATGTGTGTAAACAATTTTTATTGCTTTCTGCATGGACTCGAATTGGAACTGGAAATGGAAATGGAACTGAAACCGAGACCGAGACTGAAAAGCAAAGATCAGAACTCAGAACACAGGACAGGCGAAAGATTTGCTTAAAAGTAAAAGTTGTGTTGTGTTGTTGATAGAAATCACAAAACACAATAACATAAATTGCAAAAATGTGACAAAGGGTTGCCCAGGAGATGGAGAGGGAAGTCATCCCCTTTGGAGTGCCAGGCATTGGGTCAGAAATAAATAACAACAACACAAATAAGACAAGAGAAAGAAAAAGAGAATGAAGATGGAGAAGTATGTGAAGTTGTGTCGATGACATCAGCAAACAACAGCCGCAGAAATTGAAAAACTAATCCAAGGCATATGACGCATTCGCCAACTACCAAAAGAAGAAGCAGCTTAACTTTCCCCAAGTGATTCGCATTAAAAGTTTAAACTTGCCAAATTGCCAAGGTACACACGCACATATCCACACACGTCTACACACATGATGCTTTAACCAAATCCAGGCACACCTCAAACCATTTCAAACCGAGTAGAGCTCCAATCTCTGCCTTTCCCCCTTCTGGCTGTGCTCTGGCAGTTGGCGAAAGGAAATTGCTTGCTTTTCATAACTAAAACTTGGGAAATTATGAAATTCATACAGGAAGACAATTTTCTTGCACATCTAATTCGGTTGCCCGCCGCCTCCGTTCACCGTTCTCCGATTTTCCAAGAGTCCTGCTGACTGCCTGGTCGCCTTCCTGGTTGCCTGTGCAACATTGCAGCATGAAATTTGTTTGTGGTCTTAGCCATAAGTTTGCCCGTCGACAGGCAACTTGCGGCTGCTGACTTCTGACTGCCGGCTGTCTTCTCCTCCGCCTCCTCTGCCCCTTTGCCTTGGTTTACCCTTCATTTTTATCCTAGAGATTTGCAGCTTTTAAGTCCGCAATCTCCTGCACTGCGTTCACTTCTAAGCAATTTCGGTTGCTTTTTTGCGGCACTTTTGACGGAAATCCTACCTCTCTCTCAGAGACAGAGTGAGTGAGTGAGTGAGTGAGTGAGAGAGAGAGAGAGAGGCAAGTTAAAGCAATTCGTTAGCTTTGTTTAACTTGCAATTTGCTGGCAACTGATAGGTAGCTAGCCAAAAGCCGCAACTTGGCCAAAAACTGACTGGCATCTTGACTTTCATTAGGAGAAGCAGTGCAAACTTACATATATATACATATTTTTTTAAATGTCTGCCACAAACTTCAGCTTCAATTTGTATATTGCAAATGACTTGTGTGATGCCTTGAGATGGCAACAGGTTTAATTCATTTTTTTATGGCTGCATAAAGCAAACCATTTATAAGGCTATAAAAGCACAAACAAATATATTGCGAGCTGCGAGAGCAAAACCAATGAGCAGCAGGAAATCTAAAAATTACATGAGGGATCTGGGGACTTTTCGATAGCACGGCCTCTCTAGCTCTCCCCCCTATCTATCCATCTATCTATCTCTCTCTTGTACTGTACACAGAAAAAAAAAACACGAGTTAACAGAAGAAAACCATTTCCAAACGATGTCAAAAGTTCGGTAATCTCCGATTTTCTTAAACCAAAAATATATATAAAATCTTTATATATAAAACTCTTTGTCCTGACTGACAAATCAACTTGTAGCCCAAACGGCTAAAGCTAGAAAGCTTAAATTTTCACACAACATAGCTAAGATAATTTTATCATGCAGTATGACGGCGTTTTGTGAAATTCTTTCTTAAGATATCTCAACCAGCAGATTATATATTTGCCTGTTAAATCCTGATCAAATTTTTTTCAAAATTGGATTACTATATCATATATCTGTCATTGGAACAATCGGATGCAAATTAACCTTTGGTATGAAGACTTTTTTAATTGACTATCTTTATGCAGTTTGGCTGCCATTATTTCCACATCTTACTTTAATTTAACAAAAATATCCTGAATACATACTTCAAGACTTCATTCTAAAATCAAGAATTTTTAACTTGATTTTTAGTATTGTTTTTTTTTGAGTGTATTTGAGATTGTCGCAACGGCAACTGAGACAACAGCCAGCAATGTTCCTTTTGCCAACTCCATTTGTTATTATGCTTGGCGTGCAAGGATGCCACGTCCTGGCCACGTTTGTTTAGTTTACGTCCGATTCCCCATGCAATAACTTAAAAAACACGAAGACAAGCAGACAGGCGGACAGTCAGACAGGGCCGACAGCTACGGGCGGCCCAGTACCAATAAATGCCAACCAAAGTACCTTGGCTCTAGGTTGCCTGCCACATTGCCACACTGCCACTGCCACTGCCATTGCCACACTCACACACACACACACACACAACAATAACAACAATAGGCAAACAGCCGCTGGGCACGGAAGTGCCGTCATGACGAGCATAATTCTAACATGGCCAACACCCCATTTGAGCCCAAAAAGCAACAGGGCTAGAGCAAGCATACTTGGCTTTCAGTTTGGGCACGCACTGCCACCAACTCAGCCCAGGAGGAGAAGGAAATCATATTTTCTCAGCTTATTGACAGCGTAATCAGAGGCAATGTTTGACAATACTCATGGCAACAACAACAATGCTCAGACGCAATAATAAAATACAAAAATACAATTTATAGTTATACTATTTTTACAGTTCCTCCCTCTTCCCCCTGCCTTCCCCCTTTGTCATGCCTTTGCCAACAACAAAACTGGTAATTCATTACTTTATCGATGCCATAAGTTCGCATCGCAGCTGGGACCGGGACCAGGTCGCTAGTTTGACTCTATCCTTATAACCAGGACCCATACTAGCATCTACTATATACATACATATATGCACATGTGTGTACTCACAAGTGTAAGTATTTTTGTGTACACAAAAGCTGACAATTTATAGCCCCAGTCGGGTGTCGTCTGGCCAAGTTAAAACCCTTTGCAAAAGTGAAAAAAAATACCAAAAATATAAACAAGTTACCACACTTGGGCGTGGATCTAGTCTGGGCTGTGGTCCCACGGTTGCTACTTAGTAGACATTTTTTAATTATGCTTTACAAAAAATAAGGAGAACAGGATACTGAAATTGAAGGAAATATTTAGAAATAATTGCCTCTTTTATGTTAGTTTAACTTAATAATCTTATTTATATAGTTTTCAAAATAACTTTTAATAATTTTTTGGGCCCTATACTGCAACAAAATGTTATAGGCAGAAAAGAAATAATGATTTATTAAGAATTCTTATTTTTTATAATAAATAAAATATTTCATAATTAAAAAAATAAATAGTCTAAAAAATAGAATAACACCATAACATCATATATCTTGGTTTATGTTATGAAAACTTAATAAACATATTCATATAGTTTTCAAAATTACTTTCAATGATTTTTATGGGCCTTACACTGAAAGAAAATGTAATACGCAGCAAAAAAAACAAGTAATAGTAATAATACAGTCGAACTTCCCTAACTCGAATCACCATTATCCAAGAAAAAAGTTCGAGTTAGGGAGACTTCGAGTTAGGGAATTTTTTTTTTTTAGTTTTTTAAAAGAAACTACAAATGCATTCAATCATAAATACATTTCAAAATTCCAATTTTTCTTGTTATTTACAACAAAAAAGGATTCCAGTTTGTTCAAGACCTGTTAATATTCTCAAAAATTGGTTTCTTCGTTCTTTTGCTGTATCCGGAAGAAGTTCTCGGTTCAAATGTCATCATAATTCATTTTCCATTTTTTAATATAATGAAAACTGTTTTTGCTGAGATACCATATTTTTCATCAACTTCAATATATTTGACTAATTAGTTTGAATATTTCTTTAAACATTTTAGTACACTGATGCGCTGACAAAGGAGTACATTACAAACATTTTTCCTATAGCAATCTCACAAGCCTAAGTAATTGTTGATGCAATATTCTATCATATACTATCTCCATATGTTAATGTACATCAATATTTCGTATCAAAATGAGCCGGTAACAAAAACGCAAAATAGAAACGAAAAAAATTCAAACTTTATTGGGGATTTTCCCGAAAAATTCGACTTACAGAAGTACGGGCCAGTATTTTTGTTCGAGTTAAGGAGATTTTCGAGTTAGGGAAGTTCGAGTTAGGGAAGCAGATTTGTATGAAATTTGCCCAGTAAACGCTATTGCCACTCGATTTTGTTCGAGTTAGAGAAACTTCGAGTTAGGGAAGTTCGAGTTAGGGAAGTTCGACTGTATATTTAGAATACTTATTAAATAAATAATACAAAATATTTCTATAATTATAATAATAAATAATCTAAAAAATACTATATGAAATTTATACTTTCAAAACAATTTTTTATCTAATCAACACGATTTTTGTATACCCTGCCATCGATTTTTCCCAGTGTTTTCGATCAGTTGATTGTGTTTTACTTGGTTTCATTGTTGAAATATTGTATATTAAACAAAAACAATGCACAACACATTGTAAACACCACATCCAGGGACAACAAATTTTGTTCTCAACACACGAGTGCCTTATAAAAATATTGACTTGCCACAACAAACACCTCGACAAAGCGTTGGCCCGAGGCAACAACAAATACAAAAATACAAATAAGAACAACAATAATACTAATAATAATAATCACACTATACGAGTATTGTAGTTATTACTATTATTATTATTATTTTTATTATTGTGGCAACACACAAACTTTACTCATTTTCTTTCTTTCGCAGGCTTGACAAATTTGAGCTTGGCCCCAAAAAGTATGCAACATAAATCGAGAACTGTTGACAGTGCAAATAGGATAAATAAATAGGCAAAAAATTGAAAATGCATAGATTGCTCGTTAGCAAAAATGAAAATATAAAGTGTACACATAAATGTAGATTTATAAAAGCAATTTTAACCACAAAAACATAAAACAAATAAGAACAAAAACTGAAGAAAAAGTTGGTACACATTAAAACAAGGCCACAGCTGGGACTTAGTTTTGGGCCAGCTGTGTGTGAGATGCCTACGAAAAAGTGGAATTTTAAAATGTCGCCCACAGCAAATTGAAAATTAAACGAAAAACTTTAAAATAACTATATTAAAGGAGAGTGCTCAGAGAGAGAAAGGAGGAGGGAGGAGGGAGGGAGGAGGAAGGTTAGCGTCAAAGAAAAAGTTGTATAAAATGTTTATACTTCTTGCTGACCCCAATTGTAGGCCCGTACCGGCCAGGCTGCTGGCTTGTTCAGCAAGTGTTGCCAACTTAATAAAATGACGCTCAAACATGGAAAGTTGACCAGCACGACGAGGAGCTGTTCCCAAGACCTGATAGCCACAGTAACAACGAGAGAAAACCAACACAAACAGGCAACAGCAAGTGCATGTAAAAAAGTTCTGCCAAAAAATACATTGCCCTCTTCTTTTTATTTTTTTTTGGCAAGGCAATTTTTTACAACAAGCACTGTCACTAAGTTCCTTACATACAGATAGCTATATACAAAGAGAGATCTCCATATATAAGTATATATATTTACTTATACAGCCAAGTTTGACCGTTGAGCTCATATTTTACAGTTGTTGCCGCCATTGTTGCTGTTGTGTGTGTGTGTGTGTGTATATGTGTGGGGTTAGTAGTGCCACAAGTCTCTGCGGAGTGCCTAAATTGAATATCATCAAGGCTCAAATTAATGTCTTCAGCACAAACTTTGCCACTTGAAGCATATTTCTCCTGCCTGCTTTGCCTTCTTCGCGTAGTTTTTCATTTACTTTTCTTTATTTTTTTTTTACTTTACTATTTCTACTTTTTTTTGCGATTTCGGTTGTTGTTGCAAAGTTTTTGGCAGTACCCGGCATTGTTAGCGAAAAGTTTTTCTGACCCACAAATTGAAATACTCGCACACATTTTGTTGGTAACGTCGGCATTTTAGCTAATTGCACGCACGGCCGAAAAACTTGTGGCCAGTGATTTGATTTTCTGATTTTCTGATTTTCTGCCCCCATCTTGGACAAAAGTGGCACGCGTTGTACCGTAAACCACCGTGTGTTATGCATCCCCTGAGTCCATCCCAAATGCACAAACCCCCAAAAGGGGAAGAGCAGAGCAACCCACCTCAAAACTAATATCAATGCCAATAGCACCACAAAAGGGAATACTTCCGTGGCGATTACTCGACTAGCAGATACCCAACAAATATATATTTTATATCAGATTTAAAAATACACTCTGTAAAATTATATTGATATCAATGTGGAGCTAAGAAAAATTGTATTAACTTATAAATTATACTAGATTCTTAGTGACCGAAATTTAAACAGTTTTTTTGTTGTGGATATTACTCAACTGGCATATACTCAACATATTTATATCTTTATGTATTCCATTAAAAAAAAAAAACATTCTTTAAATTTACATTGATATTAAAATTATGCTAAGAAAATACGAAAAACGAAAGAGAGAGAGAGAGAAAGAGAGAGGAAATTGTATTGACTTATTAATTAAACTAGATATTTTTCTGTGGCCAAAATTCGACCATTTTTTTCTTTATTTGATCTGGCAATATTCAACATTTTTTGTAACCCAGCTAAAATTAAAAAAAAACTTAAATTCTTTTTCTCTGTGTTAATACTTATGCTCAACTCTATTCTTAAAACTAGATAACGTCTTGAACAAGACTGACATCGACTGATTCAATATATATATTCAAGTTTTTTGACTACCCCTTACTCCTTTACAAGTACAGGGTATATATGTAACTAGCCACCCTCAGCGTGCGTGTTATTAATTTTAGTCAATCTATTAAAAATGTAAAATGCATGAGCTGCACAGACAATTGCAATCCAAACTACATAGATGTATGTGTGTGATATATGTATGTACACGAGGGAAATGTCTGTCTGTTTGTCTGTCTAACTTGGTCTGATCGTCTGACGGCACGTATCCTCTAAACACAGGACTCTATCTGTCGTCTGCTTTTGATGTTGCGCCGTGCGTGCCCCGTGGGCAAGTCAAGTCGAGAGACAACCCTCTCGTCCTGCCCTCGCTGTTGCATTATTTACGCGACGCTTCTTGTTTATTGATGTTTGTCTGTGTCTGTGTCTGTAAATGTGTCTGTGTCTGTATCTGTGTGTCGGCTGCAGGTTTGCCTTTGCCATTGCCATTTTACCTGACGCTTTGTGGCTTTCACTTCCCCCTTGGCAGGCACCAACCAACTCTGTCGACAGAGCAACTGCTTACATATTCATGAGGGTTGCGGTAGTAAAAGTAGCCAAAAAAGAAATGTCTTCGTCTCGTATGGGCATTGCCAAAACCAAAAAAAAAAAAAAAGGGAATATAATAAAAATGAAAAAATTGCGGTTCAAGTTCGTTGAGTTCGCAGCTTGGGCTTCTTTTTGGAGCCTTTACATCCCTGTTTATCTCTTGATGCACTCACTCTGGGGAATTGGACTAACAGTTGGGGTGTTAGACCGGGTGTTTTCACAACTGCAATTTGCCGTTTAAATATGCGGATTTAATTGAGTTTAATTGTATATGAAACGAAAGATTTGTGTATCCATTTTGTGCTTCGCTGCGTCGTTAGAGATCAGAGCTTGTTTCAGAGTATTTCATTTGGGAAAATATTTAATCTCTTAGAAGTATATTAAATGAATTTGTATTTAAATCAAACGAAAGTCTAAAAGTTGATTAAGAAAAGATAAATTTATTAATTAACAGACTCTATGTGAATTAACAGACTCTATTGCAATAAATTTAACAATAAGCATAAGGGAGTTAACATGATTGTAGCTTATGAAAACTATTCAGAACAAATTTCGAAATTAAATCATAATCATAAATACCAGTTAATTGTCCCCAAAAATTATGTCTGTTGTAAACTTTATTTAAAAATAAACGAAAATTTTTATAAAAATGTAACTTACACAGATAAATTTATAAAATTATTGAATACATTTAATGTACATGGCTATAATAAATATGAGCACTGTGCACGTACACTATTTGATACACTATACACATATATGTATATAAGTAAATGTGTATGTGTTTGTCTGTGTTTTCGTGTTTAAGCCATAAAACAAAGAAGCACTATGCAAAAGGTCGACAGCTTATTAAAATTTATATATTTAAATAGCATTTACCGCAAGGCGCAAATCTCATTCCATTGTTGTCTATCACGGCTTTTGCCTCTGGCAACACAGATGAAAGTTTCAAGTGCCCCAAAAAAGCCTCATACACACGCACACACCCACACTTAGAGACTAACAATCAGACACACACACTTTGGGAATTGACTAAAAGGGGTAGTTGGCACAAAAACACAGACTAGAAAAACAATTTCACGGTTATTCCTTGGCAAATATGAAAAGTAAAATGTAATAGCCCCATCACAGATCTCTTTCCCCCTCCCTCTCTCTCCCACTCTGTTAGATATCCACCCCCTGAAACAGCGTCGCATATCAAGCGGAAACGGAAGTCAGACACTTACATATGCGCGCGTAACTTTACGCCCACCGTCTTTCTATTTCCAACTTGTTGTTGTTCACAATTTTCGTTTTTCTTTTTCTTTTTCTATTTTTTTTTTTGGTCTGTTGTTGGTCTGTCAGCCCTGCGGCATATTTCAACAGTTGCCAACCTTGGTTGTCGTTGTTGCTATTGTTGTCATAATATTGGCATGCATATATCATACTGACGGTCTATAAAAATTTCTACACCAAATGCCGACATAAGGGTTGATTTCTCTTGTCAGCACTGTTGCACTTGTCATAAATCTGTGTGTGTGGGGGAGAGAGAGAGAGGGAGTTGGGGTGGGAAATTGGTTGGGGGTGTATCAGTCAGTTTTTAGAATGTAATAAGCCTCGATGGACTATCGCTTATTTTGATCCTAAGTGGTTGATAATAAATTGTTAGTGAGTAATGTTCAATGTCAATTTCAACTTGAAACTAAGGGTTGCTGCTGCTGCCAACCCCTTTTTGCGTTCCGCGTATCAATACAACTTTGTCAATTGAAGCAACAGCAACAAAAATTTGAGATACTTGAACAAATCAAATGTCGCTAAATCGAGAAATTCGGTTATATTTGGCGTCTGCTTATTTATTAAGCACATCGCACGTTCTCAACCTGAGATCAGACACACACACACACACTCACACTTCCCCTTTGCCCCCTCTTCTCTAGTTCACCTGAAACTCCCTTTGGCAACATTTTTATTAATATTTAATGTGAGTTTTGCAACTTTTGGCAGTCCCGTGTCCTGCCAACCCTCATAAAACGCAACTTTTTGCACAACTGACAACTCAATTCGGCAGCTTTATTCCCCTTCCCTTTTCCTGCTCCCCTGCTCCACTCTCCCTTTCTCCACAACAGCACGTGCCAAATATTTTTTGTCGCTCTCTTTGCCCCCTTTGCGTTGCATGCAAAATGTCACAGACCGCGACTCCTGGAGTCCATTAGACGTAGTTCTTAGCCGGCATAGCTCTATAATGAAAAATTTCTATGCCCATGAAGAGAGTGAGACCTACAAAAGCAACTCCCAACCGGGGGTTGGCAGTGATTTGGATGTGGGCGTGGGCATGGACATGGACATGGGCGGGGCTCGACCGAACTGAGTATAGACGCAACTAACGCTCAACGCAACATAAATCATAAATATTTTAAAGTTTCAAATTACCAGTGGCAAAAACAATCAATGCGACCATCTCCTTTCCCCCCTTGAGCGCAACTTGGGCTGTCACAGATGTCAGCATTTGTTGAGCCCCAGGGCAGGGCAGGGGCTGGAGCCAGGGCTGGAATAAGGCGTACTACGCAATCAGCTCTAATCTAATGAAAGACAATGCCGCATGTGATCATTTCTTTGGGTGCAAACAGCTTGAAGAATCGCTCAAAACTGAGTTGAAAGTAGACAAAGCTGAAATTCGATTTGATATGAAAGAAATGGCAGAAACTGAACTAAAGGGGTTCAGATTCCTTGATTCCAAATATAAGCACAAACCATACAAGCTTATTAAACATTATATTCGTAGCTCTTTTGTTATGCTCTAACTTCTCCTGTGGTATGCAGTATACATATCTATATTATTCTGATTGTAAAGAGTAAAGAACGTAAGCAAAAGTAAGCTCAAAATAACATTAATTTCTTTTCCAAAGCTGTCCAGTTTTTCCACTTAGAATCTAATTTGATACACCTTCAAAATTGTATTAATTAATTAATTTACATTTTTATCAAAACTTTATCAAAACTTGTCCGATTTCCTTGCGGAATGTCATTTTGATCACAGTTGTTCTTCAAATTTTGAACTGAATTTGCATCAAAACTTAATTTTGGTTTGATTTGAAAAATCTAATTTATTTTCAACACAGTTCATTTTTTTCATACCTACCCCTTGACACTTTTTCAAAAACTTGAAAACTGTCAAAAGTATTTGTAAAATTAAAATAAGTTTTCCCAATAAAAAATAGTTTAAAAACTCGATTTCAATTAATCGACAGCTCGATATTTTTGTCGATTTCAGTTTCGAATCACAGTTACTTCTGAGGTAAAACTATGAACAACATGCTTTACCCAACCTTTACCCGTAAATGAAGTTATGATATTTAAATTTTAGTGTAATGCTTTAAATGAAATGAGAAGGCAAACTTAATGTTCAGAATAAAAGGTGCGTTTGGGCTCTTAATGCTCGCTGGTGCTTAAACTTGCAGCTCGGAAGAGAGAAGGATGTGAATCGCATCTGTATGAGTGAATGAGCGGACTGAGTGCGTACTCACTTATTCACTGCTTGGCAGTTATGAATATTACAGAATGCCAAAATGTCTTGTAAGTTCGCACAAGTATGTAATATGCGCGTACTTTTCATTTGGCAGTGGCAGTTACAGTTACGAATACCTTTACCTTTACCGGGTACCGTTAACGTTACCGTTAGTGACAGCACAAAATGGCGTCATCTTTCCGCCGCCTGCCTGCCGTTTGTCGAGCTGTCCCGTCCGTCCGTCCGTCCGTCCATTTGTTGCGTTACGGTTAACGTTGCAATTCATATAAAAATAATTGTTTGCAGGCGCACATTCATTATTTGCAATGGCAACCCTGGCAACAAAACACTTCTGCTGCTGCCGCAGCTCCTTTAGCTCCACCAAATGATATTAAAAATGCAATTTGGCCAAAAAAAAAAGGAAAGGCGTGCTCCTTTTTTGCACAGATCCATTGGCTCCTGCTGTGGCTTAAACCTGTCCAACCAACAGCAGGAGCATCACCGGTGGCATTCCTCTTCCTGCCCTTGTCCATCCCAATCCCAGTCACTGCTCAACTGAATCGTTACGCACTTGGCAATACGCAATTCAGAATACGGAATACGTATTTTCAAATTGCATTTCCAGCTGGATGCCCAGTGTCCTTTTTGCATCTCAAGTTGCAGCAATTGCATTCGCAGGACATCCTGCTCCTCATCCTCGTGTCCTGGACATGCGCATCAAATTAAACGCCCGCGCGCAATAAACATTAATAAAAATCACACAAAGATTGCCATTCGAAAGGTGCAGTTGGCAAATGATAATGGAAATTGCTCATAAACAAGTCCATCAAATAAAGTGCACACAGCTGAAACTGCAAAGGACATTAAAACGAATAAATCCAAGTATGAAAACTTCAAACACCGGACATGCGACACTTGGGATACCCTTTAAATTTATATATATACAAATTTAAAACTTCATTTGGTAGCACTGAATGTATAATATATGTAGAGTCTACGTCTATAATATATTTAGTTCAACGGCATTAATTAATCTAAAATTTCAAGATAGCGAATATACTTCAAGTTTGATTTGCTGCCAATTAATTGATTTTAAAATAGGGTTAGGAAAATTATAAATATGTTGATTAAAAGATAGATTTCTTAAATCGGGAATGTCAAATACAGCAACTTTATGAAAACAAATATATCGCTCATTTACTAGAAGAGTGACATATGTATCTAAAAAAAATGGCGTTTCGAGATAAACGCTTTTAAAGTTTTCAAGTGTCGCCTGTTTTTTTTTTTTAAAAGGCGGCCAAACTTGTAAATTTGAGAAAAAAAAACAACTGAGCTTTATGAAACATAAAGAATCTTTTCTAGTTAACGATTGCATTGCAACTGAGATACTATATACCGTTCTTTTAAGTTAATAAAGTCGAATCGTTGGAAATTAAAAAAACGACATATACTCGTCTCACACTCTCGGTTTTAAAGATAGCAGGATGAAATTTTTACACAACATAGATTGTCACATTGCGAACATTTCTGCATCATTAACTCAGACACCCTGTTTTTCGACTTATGTCACTCTTCTAGTAAATGAGCGATATGTAGTCAGAAATTCTCAGAAATTTTCTATAGTTTGAGTTTTAAAATATAATTTAATATTTAATGTAATTTTTAGTTTTAAGTTCCCATTTAACGTCCATGTGACCTAAACTGTTGGTTTTCACAAATTTAAAACTTGATTAAGTTGCCCCTTAGGTAGCAGAAAGCCAGTTTAATAAAACTACTAATTTTTTA
This sequence comes from Drosophila suboccidentalis, assembly GCA_037043435.1. Taxonomy (NCBI): domain Eukaryota; kingdom Metazoa; phylum Arthropoda; class Insecta; order Diptera; family Drosophilidae; genus Drosophila; species Drosophila suboccidentalis. Next base: position 16,450 of record JBAMBK010001003.1, read on the forward strand.
CCAAAAAAAATAAAAAATAAAATAATCTTTATTTTTAACATTTTTTGATCAGTTTAGATCAGTTATGAAAGTATTAATACCCTGGGAAAGTGTATACAAAGCAGAGCCATTGGTGACTTTTGGCGTTAAACCGCAGTACAATATTAACAATGACGCATACGAAACAACAAACACACATGCACACACACATGCACACACACATACACACATTTATAGAGTGAGTGCGAGAGAGACAGAAAGGAGTGAGAGGGAGAGAGAGAGAGAGATTGGAGCGACCACAGCAGACTATCAAATTTTAATACGCCAGCAGCTTGTGCCTTTATTTCATAAATGTTTAATGAAATTAAGCGGCAAGCTTTTTGGGTGAGCTGCCCCAACGGGTTTCTCTTGGCTGTTGCCTGTTCCCTGTCACCCCTGTGACCCCTCTGATCCTCCTCCGTCCACACAGCCATTCGTCTGTCTGGCTGCCCCAAAAAGAGTATTCCGAAATAAATCATAAAGAGTAAAAATGCATAAGTAAGCCAGACAGTCGGTCGGGACAGTCAGGACAACAGGCATTACATTGTTTGCATACCTTTTTAAACGGTTTTCAAAGTTTTGCAGCGGTTTTTATTATTATTTTTTAATATTTTTGTATTTTTGTATGCTTTATTTGCGACTACTTTTAGCCACAACTAAAAGTGCGGCTGTTTAATAATGTAATAAGCGGTTTTTTATATGCTTTTCAGTTTAATGAGTGCGACTTACTCTCTCCCTCTCTCTCTCACTCACTCTCTCTCTCTCTGTCTCTCTCAACATACTTGAAAAGGTCAACTAAAACGAGCGTACAAAATATGAAATACTTCCGGCAAGCCAAAGCCAAAGCCAGTCATGAGTCAGGCAGGCATGAATGGCAACCAGGCAACACCCCAAAAAGTATGCAACACAAAAAACTATAGACGAAACGAATTTGGGGGGTATGAGTTAGACAACCATTCCGTATATGCATTCGTAGTATATGCGAAATCAAAAGTTGTTTATGACTCAATTTGTAGTTTTGAACATGAATTATTGCAGCTGCGCGTCCAACGGGCAAAGTAAAAGAAAAAAAATTCAAAAAGAATTATTAAAAAAATAGAAATAAAACTGAATAAGCAAATGTATTTGTTTGTATATGTGTGTGTGCCAAACAACACGAAAAATGTGCAAAAATTTGCTCAAAACTAATTTCACAAAGAGGAAATTAAATATGGCAAAGTTTGACATATGACAGATTTGTTGTTGTTGTTGTTGTTGTTGTTCCTTTTGGCATTGTCTTGATTTTATTTATTTACGAGTAGACACATATGTACATATGTATGTATATGTGCACAGTGCAAGTAATTGAAACATTTCGGTGCTGCTGCACATGTCTCCCTAGAAGATGTCGACGATGTCGAGAAGTCTAGCAAGCACGCCCAATTTCAATTTTCAGCCAGAGACACTGAAACACTGACACCATTCCACATCTTCATGGAAGCGTATTTGACATTTCATTTCAATTCATTTTGCTTTCAGTTTCCATTTCAACTGCAACTGCAACTGCATACAATTTGAAGCCAGAAAACTTTTGCCACTTTCCACTTTATTTAGTCAATAAGATGCAAATGATCCCTGTGCCAGTCTAATTAGAAACGCAGTCGGAAACAAAAAGGCAGCTCCTCAACTCAAGTTCGTTAGTTTCATCTTGTTTTCCATATTAAAAGCTGCGGTGCTTGGGAAACTAAGCTTTATCCACGAATCGCTGACAGAGTCAACGTCAACGACAAGTCGAGACGAGACTGATGAGCTACAGCATTTCTGCATTTGCTTCTCCTAGGCGGACCTCCATTCTTCTAAAAATTTAAGTAGAGTTCCAGTAGCGTAGGAAACAGGGGTACTGTTTCCATTTTATTTGAATTCAAATATAAGTTATTTTTTCTACAATTAATATTATTTAATATCTATTATATTAATCTGTCCTCTACCTCTTTAAATGTGTCCAGGATCGGTTCATCATAGCCATTGAAAAGTTTGTCACATTTTATCACACATCTACTCAGAACGTATAAAAATATAGACAACAAGAAGTTGTATGCTCATTTTTTAATCAATAAATTAACAAATTATTATTACTCAAAATCGAAGTAAAAAATGTATTAGTAATAATTAAAATCAATTTTGATTTAAAATATTTATATTAAAAAATAATAATTAAAGTCTAATCATTATAACAAATTTTTTATTTGGATAAAAAGTAGGCATTTAATAATAATTTTGATGATCAATTTTCCAGGATATCCCATCCACAAGCTCGTATCGGGTTTATTTATTTTTAGCTCATAATTCTTATGAGACATATACGCTTAGAGTAATAGATAAAAGAGCACATCTCTTTGAGAGGAGTATTAAAAACACTCATTTGACAACCTTAAAGTCTGAGTTTGACATACTGATCACCCGAGTTGAGATGAGTCAGCCTAAAAGATGTCGACTGATAGCTCGTAGATCCAGCTCCCCTTTATGGGAATTCAGAGTACGACTCTGGCTAACTGAGACCGTGTGTGGGACCGTGCCATATGCTGCCATGCCGACCATGAAACGATGTGCGCATTCTTCATTATCAAGTGTGCAGTTTGGACGTTCATCATTCGACTGCGGTTCATTTTCCGCTTTTCCGCTTTCCGCTGTGACCCTCATTCATATTTCAGTCTTGGTTACGGTTACGAGCTCGGTTAAGGATTCGGTTACGAGTTTCGATTTCATTCAGCAGCAATGTTGACACATTCGCTGACAAATGACCAAATGTGTATAATTGGATAAGAATTGCATTCAGTTGGAAAATTTAATCAAATTAGCGGCAAAGTGCATAAAACCTCAAATAAATGGGAATATACAATACATATAATATTTATGCATAGCTGCAGCTATTGGCAGTAGTCAGTTCTCTGGCCAAAATGTTTCATGGCTGACTACTTATCGCTTAATCACATCAGAGCCATCGCATCGACCAGTTTGTCTGGTTTGGGCCATAAAACATTTAGCAATATGAAACTGTAACTGTTACTTTTACTCTCACATAGCCCATCACATCAGACATCAAAGCCAATCAAAACGGCATTTCAATAATATCAGAACGCTACAATCGCATCAGTGAAAAGGGGGAGGAAAGGGAAGGCGGAAAACTCCACAGACAAACTCACACAGAAAGGCGAACAAATGTTGTAATGTGGCACGCGTGTTTTTGGCTGTGGCAACTCAGCGTTGAGGGTGGAGGGTAGAGGTTTGAGAGGGTGGCACACAAACGATTTGTTCGCAAATTTCAGCAGCATGAGCTCACACCCACACAAAGCACACACACACACACACACATACACACATACACAACCACAGGCACTCGCACACACACAATGAAATGGTGGGTGTGGAAATTGTGTCAAACGAGACTTTCGCTTTTCAACAAATATGTCCTTGTCCAAATGCTTCGAGATATTCCCAGCAAGCATTTTATGAAGTTTTTGATCACATTCGAGACTTTTTGGAGTCCTCTATCTGAATAAAATAGTCATAAGTCTCTAGCCCTAGCCGCGACTCTTCTTAAAGACTCATTTACTACTCGCCTTTCTGATTTTTTTTTAAAACCTAAATTACATATTTGGGTGCAATTTGCATAGTATCACCGTAAGAGATTGCCTTAAATTTTGTTAGTGTAATTTTAGTAAATCACATTTTGCGCACAGGCATGAGTCATTCTCGAGCCTTCTTTTGATCGCCAATGAAATTAATCTCTGTTTAATCATCAAAAGGACTCGAAAAAAAACTCCACAAGGTGATTTATGTTAAAACGATCTCCAAATGCTGGGTGGGTTATAGCACGTACATGGGTATATCTGTGAGTGTGTGTGTGTAAGAATTGATGTTTGCGTCTGGGCCATAACATAAAGATATTGACAGCTATATAAAGATAAAGATAGCATGAAATTAAATGGACTAAATGTCATTTTAAAGGAAGAAATTAACAAAATTTAATATGATTTTTTATGAACTTGGTTTCTCATTCAATTGGCCAAAATGGAACTCTTCAATTTGATCTGGGCCGAAAAGTACTGTTCAACTTTTTCATTTCATTTACTTATGCCAGAAAATTCGATCTGTTTAATTTAAACTGGGTCGAAAGGAATCGTTCAACTTCGGCTCCACCCGCCTCCATTTAGTCGCATTCTTTGGTTGGTCCTTTTTCCCGATCGCACGCCTTCTTTAGACAGCACATGCAGTTCTCCTCCGCGTTCTTGTCCTTATCCTTCTTTTCTTGATCGAAGCACGTATCATCGTTGGGATCGGCCAGTGGAAAGATTTTGTTCATAATGGGATTTGCAGCGCCGGTTGCGGTGCAGGGAGCTTCTCCGGCGGCAGCACAGGGGGCAGTACAACCGCCTGCCCCATCATTATTATCATCGGCGTCTTCATTTGTGGTCTGGGAGCAAACAACCGTATCCATGGTTGCAGTTGAATCTTCACATTGGCATTGATCGATTAGCTCTTGCTCCTGGGAGGGCGTCAAGTCCATCAGGCAGGGACAATCCTCAATCTCAATGTCAATTGGTTTCGAGCAATATACCTCATTGGCCAAGCTCGAGTCGAGCGAATAGATCGGCGGCTTCTGTGCCTTCTGTGCCTTGGCACACTCTTCTTTACACACTGGACAGATGCCATCTTCGGTCTGTTGTGCCTTGGCAGGAGCTGGCGCTGCCGCAGGAGCTGCCGCTGCCGCCGCCGCAGGGGCAACAGGACAGGGTTTTGGCTGCGGTGGTGGTGCGACCTCCTTTTGCCCACAGCCGCACTCTTGTTCACTTGTGGCAAAGCTCTCAATCTGGGCAGGCTCCTCCTCCTCCTCCTCGTAGACCGTGTGACAGCAAATCACCGAACACTCCGTCTCCTCCGGTACGGCTCCAGCACACTCTGTCTTTGTGGGAGCAGTTTGCGTGTTCTGCGCCTTCTGCTCCAAATAAAGCTCACTGGTTATAGGACAATCTTCCAGGGAATCTTCCAATATCGGCACACCAGTTGATATCTCATCGCCGCAAGTGCAAGCTGCTTCGGCGTCAGCGGTGGCATCTTTGGCCTTCAGCTCTTGGCCATATCTGGCCAGCAGTTCGATCAGGACAGCATTTGTCCAGCCGTAACCCGTCTGAGCGCCGCCACTCTCTCCGCCACTGCCAGCACTGCCAAATTCCTCACAATTGTACTAAAGAAAAGGAGAGCTTAGTTTAAGATTGAACCAATCTGTGGGTTTCTTATCTTGTGAAGAGAAAAAACACAAAAGTGCCTGAGCAGTAACAAATTCCAGAAAATCGTACTTATAAAAGGAAATGTTAGTTTCAGAATTAACTAATCTGTACTAATCTTCTATATTTTGCGAAGACAAAAAAAAACACAAAAGTGTCATAGTAGTAACAAATTAGAATGATGATGAATGAATTGAAATGTCAGTTAAAGAATAAACTAATCTGTAGTTTTCTAACTTGTGAAGAGAAAAGTCTATAGTGCCTGATCAGTAACAACTTGAAATACTCTTCTTTATAATATACCAAACAAAATTGCTTGTTAAGAGCAAACCAAAAAATGTATAAAAAATAACATTAATAATTGTTTTTTGGCAAATTCTCATTAAAAAATGTTAGGGAACAAAATCTAAATCTTGCTTGAGCTATGACAGCAGAAAACAGAATAAATAAATAAATAAACAGAATAAATTCTGTATTCTGTTTTTAAATTTCTCATCCCTATACATGCTCACCTTCTCGTACATGAATCCGCTCTGCTTAAATGCCTCATAGTTGGATCTGACCCAACGTTCGCGCCATTGCTGTGACAATTCCTTGGCCGGAGGTGTGCCCAGATTGTTTAGTCCCTCGATCAGCATGTGCATCATTGGTGGCCAGACATTTGGATAGTCCCATTGCTCTCCCGTATTACTCAGTGTGTGTGGAACGCCGCCCGGAAACGAGTCCAGTTTGTTTTCCTCAATGTAACTCATAACAGACTCTGTGATCTTATCGGCATCGTTGATCGGATAGGCGCGTGCCCAGAGAGGCGATAGATTGGTCACCACAAAGTAATCGCGCGGCACCTTGTTCTTCAGATCATAGTCGAACCATACGCCCCGTTCCTTGTTCCACAGCACCGCAGTGATGGCCTTAATCAGACTTCCAGCTATGGTCCGATAATTCTCCGCCCTGGCAGTGTTTCCCGCCCACGTGTTGAACTCGGCGAGGGTCTTGCAATTACGGAAGAGTATACAATTTAGATCGACTGGGACTATCCAGGTGGTCTTGATGTTGGCCAAGGTGCCCACATTGTTTCCACTGGGGGAAACAAACCAGCGGGAGCTGAAGTCCATGCCGGACTCACAGGCGGCCTTCAAGTGGGAGAAATGCTCTTCCTTCTCCTCATCCGTGACGAAACCCGAGGCACTGGTGACATCCTCGCGATACGCCTCCGGCCGTGGCCCGGATGACTTGTCTCGGTATGTATACATGGTCCGTCCCTTGACCTGCACCGCATGATTCTTCAGAAAGTTGTCCATCTCCATTTCGAGGATGGGCAGCACTTGCACCGCATATTTCTGATCCTTGGTCATCTCCACATACGTCTTCACCATGGGCACCAACAGCGGAGGCTGCGAGCGTCCCCAGTAATAGATCCGACCACCATTGGGCACGAATTTATACTGCGACACAATGTACAAGCAGTTATCAATCATCCCTCGGGCGGTTTGGGTCATCCCGCTGTGAAGGAGTCCTCGCACAATCCAATATGTGTCCCAATAGTAGAACTCGATGAAACGACCGCCGGGCACAATCACGGGATTTGGTACATAGACCAGCGAGTACATTAAAGGATTTGTTCGAACACAGTCCTTCATATGTCGGCCCAGTTGCTTCCAAATTTGATTCAATGCCGAGGCGAACTTCTTAAGTTCCGGATCCTTGATTTGAGCCATATATGCGGGCTCACTGCGCCAATCGGGGGGACTCCAGTGCTCCATTTCGCTGCCGGGCGAATCAAAGTGATTCTCCACAAAGTTGGTCAAGTTTTTCAGGTTCGACTCGTTCTTCTTGCAGGTACAGAACATTTTCCAATCGTTCAATATACGATCCGGCAAATAACGAGCGGGCATGTCCACAAAATGTTTGGAGTCATTGAACATGCCCGACATCTGCACGGACCGCAACAAGGTGCCACAACAATAGATGGCACTATTGACCGAAATAATTAAATACCAAATGAAATGTATCTGTGAAATGGAATTTGTTTGCTAACTTACCCATTAGCACCTGCAAGGTGCACTTCACCACATTCAGCGCATTTGCGAGCCGACATTTTGTCGAGAAATTTTATGCTTAGCGTGTGGAGCCCGTAAAGTCGAACGACAAACTGATGCTCAAGCAACTTTAGCGAGACAACTAACTAATAGTGAACTAAATGTTCTCAAAACAATTTCATTTGAAAAACATACAGAACAAATACAGAAATACAACAACTCGACAGGGCCGAGAGATAAATCAAAAGGCAAGGCATAACATCCATTATATTGACCATTAAAACAAATTTGTCGACATTTGCCATTAAGAGTCAACAATGCTGCCGCCATAAATCAGCGTAAATAGACAGGAAGCGCCTTAAAATCTGCTACACAAATGTGCCCCGCATTCAGCCATACATTTATTTGAAATTACCATAAATGTTTTGTGGCCCCGTTGACCCTCCTCCTCCTCCTCCTTCTTCTTCTTCTGGCGATTGGCCTCTTGTCCATTTGTAATTTCCAGACAATTTATCAAACAAGCGAACTGAGCTAAAGGCAAAAGGCAAGAAAATGCTGAATTGAAATGGCGCAGAAAATGCGCTTCAAGTAGCTTCGTGTGGACCAAAAAAAGAAAAAACAGAAAAGAAAATAAAAGAAAGGAAAACTCAATTCCTTGAGAGCCGCCGACCAATAAATGGACAATTGAAATAATCATCGCACCACTTCATAAATATCTCAATGCAATTCTTAGTTCCTCTTTGCAGCTTATAATAAAAAACTTTCCCTTCAGAAATTAGTTGCAAGTTGTCTGCAAAGTTTCTCAGCAGTCGAAACTAAAATATAATATAATATGAAAATTGTTTTATTTTCCAGTATATTTCTTGTCTTTAAGCTGGCGACTGTTGTGCGGTTGATAAGACTCAAAAAGGATCTGCGAGCCTGCCGTTTGCCTGATGCCAATAAAACGCACTGAATAATTAATGCGCTGTCCTTAAAAGTGAGCAATGCAGTCAAGACTCTTTCACACGTATATACACTGTTCAAAAAGCCAAAGAGCAAAGAACTACATATGATTATATTTATAAAAAAAAAATAGGAATGTACATAATATAGTTATTATTGGCTATAGAACATGACCACTGTGAAAGTTCTAAGCCTTCGAGCTCCTAGTATACGGGCTATGCTGTGATTGCCGTCTGGATGAAGAGTTTGATACTTGAAAACATACTATAAATATTAAAAAACAATTCTGTGAAAAATCGCTTAAAAGCGCCTCACATGGGCGCTTTTTCACCGACATCTTTTCACCGTCGGTGAATTTACCCATTCACACAATTCGCTTCGGTGTTCAGACCAAAATCTCATGTGTCGGTGAAAAAGCGTCCGTGTGACGCGCCCTTTAACATTTTCTCTTTCCAAAAATGCACAATACAAATATTATATTTGTAATAGAACACAATCACTGTGAAAAGTGCAGCCTTGTAGCTCTTACCGTTAGGGCTTTGTTGCGTGAATTTACCCATTCACACAATTCGCTTCGGTGTTCACACCAAAATCCCATGTGTCGGTGAAAAAGCGTCCGTGTGACGCGCCCTTTAACATTTTCTCTTTCCAAAAATGCACAATACAAATATTATATTTGTAATAGAACACGATCACTGTGAAAAGTGCAGCCTTATAGCTCTTACCGTTAGGGCTTTGTTGCGTTGATTGTCGTCGCCGTCGCCAGTCAGAGAAAAGAGTTGGAAACTCGTAAATTTATATAGATTAAAGACAATTTCCTAGGAAAATCGCTTAAATTAAATATAACGAATTTTAAAAAATCTAAAGTAGCCTGCGATATATTAATAAAAATATATTTTATAGTTTTCGCATATCTTTCTCTCAGTGCGAAAGTATTCAGAGGATGCAATGTTGACACTTGGGGCAAGGCGATAGCCACGGACGATGCATTGATCAACTTAACGAGCCGAGAGGCAGCGACTGAGACAGAAGCAGCGACTGAGGCAGCGACTGAAGCAGCGACAGCAGCTAATTGAGTATTCTTCTTTTAAGTATCGTTGCTGCCAGCTGCAGCTGCAGGGGCATGCCACAGCCTCGTCGTCCTGTTAACACACTTCAACTTCAACTTCGTTTGCATGTGGCAGTTGCACTGTGTCACTGTGTGTGTGTGTGTGTGTGTGTGGTCAGTTGCCAGTGGAAACGCACACATAAATCTATAGGCTGGCATAAATTAATTAATATATGAGGAAAGAAAGAATGAAAGTAAGCTCAAGGTAGATCGAAGGCAACTGCTGGCTGTATTACAACTGCAGCTCCATGGCTTATGGCTTTAATCACCGCTCAACCAAAGCAATCAATCAAAATTGCAGCTGCCTTAGGGGGCAGTCAGCCACCCTGGGGGGCAAGTGAAGCAACAATGGGAGCGGCAAGAAGAGAAACTGAATCACGTATCGCGCCATTCCAGAGCGCATGATAAATTGTCAACACGCTGACGTTTGTCTGCAGCGATTTAAAAACTACTTAAAATGTAAATGTTGTTTCGCCGATGTTGTTGTTGTTGTTATTGTTGTTAGGAAGAGTGGAGGGTGGAGGTTGTAGGGGTGGTGCGACTTTTATGCACACGTCGCACAGCGCAGACTGCGAAAATCATGTTGTTGACTTTGAAAAAAATATGTGTAAAAATGCGCTATTGTAAATAACAGCACATAAACACGCACCGCCTGAGACTGAGACTCTGACTGTCAGACAAACTGACTGACTGACTGCCTGACTGACTGAGAGAGTGATGACTGAGCATTGTCGACAGTCAACAGTCAGCAGCAACAATCGAGACAACGTCAAAATGCACATTGTGTAGAGGCAACTACCGCTTTATTTTTTTACTTTTTTTTTGTTAACAAATACATTACATTTGAAGTGTTAAGTTTACACTTGGCATTTCACACTCGCTCCTCGTTGTTTGTTTCCACACTTTGGCAGGTGAGTGTACAACATAGTAACACTCGAATACTATCATCATCATCAACATCATCAACACACCAAGTTGCACACATGAGTGCGACTTGTTGTCAGTCCAAAAAGCAGGCAATGATATTTTTATCTCCAAGCTTTGCAAAAATAAAACTATTCCCAAACTGATACGAGTATCTCTGGACACCTATTGTTATCTTCTGCACAGTGCGTTAAATAAATAATTAACCAAGTTCCGTTTTAGTTGCTGTCTGACAGTTTTGCAACAACAGACTGAAAAAAGAACTGGAACTTGTTATGAACAACAACTTTTGATACGCATTTCGAAATTGTATAAACATTGTTTTGGTGTGGAAATGAAAAAGTATCTCTTGACATTTTGTAGCTAGTGATGACACTTAAAGCGATTACTGGGACGATCATCAGAAATGCGACTTTGCTAATTCAAAACTTAGAATTTAGTCGATTTATCTAAATGTTTGTCTGATAACGACAAATGGATTAAAAAATATGTTGCATAGTGTACAGGACTAAACTGGAAAATTATTAGAATTATTAGTCAAAGAATGAGGCTGGTTTTACTTTAATTTAACTTACAATTTGATAGATCTGGCATAAGAGATCCCAATAAACCGAAATTTCTGCCGATTACTCAGAAATGCGCCCTTGCCGAAACAAAGTTGAAACAGAGTTTGTTCTGTATCTGATACAGACAATCCTTGACAGATATTATCTATAGAGCAGGAGACTCAAAGTCTGTGTTTAACAAGTCAGAGAAAGCATTGAAGCTAATCGAACATAAAGTTCAACCCTAATTACGCAGGGTCTGCGTCTGGTCAAATGAGCTATAAATTCATCTGTCAAAATACTTGACAATTGATTAATTGAAATTGACTTTCAAAGTTGGTTGATAAGCAGCCAGCCAGCCAGCCAGCCAACACAGCATTAGCCGTCGCCATGGGAAGTGGCCTGTCAATCAGCTAAAACCACACACACGACCAGACCAACTCACACACAATGCGTCATTTGTTGATGAGCCAAAGTTTGGCCCAAGAAGACATGTCTACCACTCAGGAGGCTCATCAAACAAAGGCAGCAAATTAAGCAGGACTAGTTAAACAGAAAAGTTTTGCACTGAAACGATAAACATCGCAATCGGCGAATGTATCTCATATCGAGTTGACAACTTAAATTGTTAGTTGGCCGTTAAGCGATGTGAGTCCACCCTCTGATCTGCCAGTCGTCTGGCGGGGGCGTGTTCAACATTTGTATATATAAGTATTTCACTATTTTTTATGGGCGATGCGATGCGATGCGGGACACGCGCCACATGCCAACGACAAACAAATAAATAAAAATCCAGTTTCGGCTGCACCAAAAACAAGCCAAAGTTGACTCCAAGTCAAAGTCGAAGTCGAGTTGAATCGAGTTGAATCGAGTCAGGTTCTCGGCCGGGGTCAGCGTGTGGAGCGTGTGTTTTACAAGTCTATTAACTTGAAGCGCTTATCTAATGCTGACAGCAAGTTTTTCACTTTGCCAAAGTTTTTCTAGCCACACACACACACAAACACACACACCATAACAAACGCAACTTCCGCTGCTGCGTTTCCGCTGCACACTGGTGCAAATTACACAAATTTTGACAGCTACAAAAGGCTCCGAAAAATCAGAGCTATAACAAAGTCTAGATTAGAAGTAAATCTAAACAGTCAATCGAGTTTAACATCAAAATCAAATAATCGAGACAAAAATTAATCGAGCTTTCGATAAAAAACCAAATAATCGGGGGTGCCTCAGAAATCGCTTTCGCTTGAATTTCACTTAAATTTCATACAAATTTAGGTGAAATTCAAGCGAAATCGATTTCTGTGGCACCCCTGAATATTGATATATTGAGTTTCCTAAAAAAAAACTGTAGAAGATAACATAATTATAAATACAAAATACAAGCGTAAGTTTTGACTTATAATTTGCTAGGCCAAAAATCATATCAATATCAAACTTTGTTAAAACAACAGATTTCAAAGGAATGTCATTCTGCATTTAAATTTCCTTAAATCAGTAAAATTCATTTTTATTTCGCCAGAATGCGATTTTTATGCAAAGGGTCCCCATTTATGTTTTTATTATACAAAATTCAAAGTTTTCAAAATCAAGTATTGACTTGCAATCAATTTCTTATGTCATAATTAGTATAAGCAGTAAACACTTTAAAATTGATTTTAAAACGGCTCGCATTTTGTGACCAACTTCAAACATTCATAGCTTTGCCAAAACTGAACAGATTTTCAAGCGAAATTTCATCATGGTTTGTCATCTTAATATATTCTGCAATCAATATGTGAGCATCGTCTAGATGATCAACAAAATTTCATACTGGACTAAATTTAGACAAGATACATATATACCAACTTTCAAGTCAATACATGTTACGAATTTCCACCAGAAACATTGCAATCTGCAACCAGTGTGCGCTGCGGGAGAGCATCTTTTTGGCATTAACTTGGCAACTAGCAACCAACGGCAACTGGCAACAGTTCAAATGTTGTATCGTAGCAAATGCCGCACATGTCAATCATTTGTTTGCCATTTTCTCTGAAAATGATACAGCTCTCTCTCTCTCTCTCTCTCTCTCTATGCATAATGTATGGCAGCTCATTTCCCCTTCAATTTGGCATTGAAGAAGCATTTCCCACTTGGGTGTTGATTTACGCGACAGGGAAACCAAGCTTATATTTTACTTTCTTCTAGTTTATGCATGAGATCTTAAAGCATTTGCGTTTTACACATCCACACACACACACACTCACACACTCACAGACACACACAGAAATGGAAAGTGAAAGAGAAAGTGTTGAAGGCAACTGTAAAGTTTCACACTGAACGATGGCCACAAATGCGTAAAAGCAATTTCTGATTTGCTGGCAACTGATAAAGCTCAAAGGATACAACTTGTTGGCCACGAAATGGTCAAGTGAACTGAAGTTGCTCCATGCGAGCGAGAGAGAGAGAGAGAGAATTCTCGCTTCATTAAACACAAAGTGCTTCTCGGCCGCACTTCTTCTTGGTCAAGTTTGCTTCGAGCTGTGCTAAATAATATTTATGAGCTGACTAAATGTTTGCCCCGAGAAGCTGAAGCTGAAACTGGACTTGAGAGCCTGGCTGGGTTGCTGGCATCCTGGAATCCTTTAGCAGGACATGATACTTTTTCAATGAACGTTGCGCATTATTGTTATTAGTTTCAGGTTGGGGCACATAAAAAACTTCAACATCCAAAGAGAGTTCAGCGAGTGGCAGTTACACAGCTTACACTGTTGCATAACAAGTAACAGGAACAGCAACAGCAAAAGCAACAGCAACAGCAACGTCATCACTTGTAGTGCAGTGTACAAAGGATGGAGAGTGTACGAGTAGAGGGAGCAAAAGGACAAAGCTTTGCTGATGCTATCTGAGAGCATTGTCGTTGCCGTTGTTGTTGCAACTGTTGCAGCAACATGTTGTTGATGATAATGCTGTCGTTTGACTATGTTGCCATTGTTGTGAGCTGAGCGACAGCAACCTTGAGGGGCAGCAACTGGGGGCAGCATTGGGGGCATCAACAATAACGTCAGCTTAACTAAATGAAGGTCCAAGTGTCATGGATGCTTCTCAACTTTGACACGACGACGACGACGACGACGACAACGAGCTGTTTTTGCAGTCCCTCTAGGTTGAAAGTCGCCCTCTTCCTCTCTCTTTCACCCTCTCTTATTTGCTCCCATTCTCTCTTTCTCTGCCTGGTTCTGAGTTTGGTTGACTGCGGATGCGGGTGCTTTGTAGTGATTGCAAGTAAGCAAGCAACTTTTATGTCAATCTGGAGTTGTAAAACTTACTTGCAAACTTAACTCCAGGCAATAATCGCATGCCAACGGTTAACAACTGACTGGAAAACTGGCAAACTGGCCAGTTGCTATATCCTATATACAACATATTATATTTCATTAGAGCTACATTTTTGATGCAACTGAATACAGCTCATATCATGGCATCTAACTTTCATTTTAATAAACTATTTATGTAACCAATTTTAAATTGATATAGAATATCTTAATCACAGAACTTCCTTCTTTTTGCATGAAATAAACCAAATATTGTACTCTTGATTTCTAGGGTATATCTAAAGTAAGACAAAAGTACATTTTTCAACAGCATTCTTTACAGATAGCATCCATCTCATTTTCAATTTGAAATATTTATTTCATTCTTAGTTGCATTTGAAAAGATACAGGGTATCCAAGTATTTATCAAAAGCAAGTACTGCTGTCATGTTTTACATACCACAAGTTACAACTAATTGACGTTTGTTTTCTCTGTGTGTGTGTGTGTGTGTGTTTTTTCTTTTCAAAGAAATTGTCTGATGTCTGCATTTAAACTCATTTGGCGCCAAAAAAAAAACAAGGCAAAAGAAAAATGGGGGAAAAATTGGTGCAGCAACAAATTGCGGAGCATTTTTCAGTGATTTAAATGCAGTTTTATGGTCATGCAAGGGGCGGGGCGTGTTGAGTTCATTTCCATGTGCAAAATGCTGCGCATTTTTCTGTGTCATTTACAGCGGGCAAAAGCGACAAAAATAACAACAATAACAATAACAACAACGACTTATTAACGCGCAATGGGAGCATTGAAATTGACCGCATCAACAACAACAACAGCAACAGCAACAACAACTATGGCACTGACGATGACGTTGATGGGCAACGGCGACGACAAACGGAAGCGGAAACGGCAAATAAACGCACGAGCGCTGACGTGAGTGCTCGACTCTGCTTTGCTCTCTCTGTTTGCCTCCACCCTCATCCCCAGGTGTGGCAAGGGGGGGAGTCCGTCCGTGTGGCAACGGGCATTTATCTGGCGCTGCAGACCTGCCATGCCACGCCTCGCCGCCGCACGCTGCAGCCATAACATTGTGGTTGGTTGTTGCATGTTTGTGTGGCGCGCACTCGTTCCATTCTTCTTCTCATTTTTGTAGAAGGCATTTTTTTGTTGTTTGGTGTTGTCGACACGATGCGGCGCCATCGGTTGCATGCATGGCAAGGATTTCTCTGCTTAATTTGTGGTTTTCCAACCAAACAGCCGCCGCTGAGAGCCAACACATAAGCCGCCAGGCAACTGGCCAGCAGCAATTGCAATTGAGGTTGCAGTTGCACGAATACTTATTCCGGGAAACTCTTAAATATGATTATGGCATGTGTATATGCCACATTACATGCAAAGACAAAGACACACACACATATACACACAAATCTGCACAGGTGCAGTTGCCACATCTTGTGGCAGCTTCTTTTGCTGACTTTAGATATGCCATCACACAAAATGGCAAGCGGCAAGCCAAAAATGAAGCCACAAATTTGATATAATTGTCGCACATTACGTTGTTGCATTGCATTACATGTTGCATACTTTCAGTGGCCATCGTCCAACACAATGGCGCCCCTCAACTCAACTGGCAGCCATTTGCAATTACACAGAAAAATGCGCCCGCAAAACGGAAATGGCAGCAATGTAAAGTACGGGTTCTGTAGCAGCAACAACAGCCACAACAACGACAACAATTGCTTGTAATGCAACTGCAAATAATAACAAACTATGTGGCAGAGTGTCCTTTGTGATATTCCCCCCCGCTTTCTCCTTCTGTGAAACTGAAATGAAATGCGCCATTTGCAATTGTAGTTTATTTAATACACACCACAATTAGTGTCCATTGTGCACGCGAACAAACACGGCGAGTTGTTGCAGTTGCAGTCGTTGTTGCTGTTGTTGCTGTTGCTGTTGCTGGTGGCACGATTGTCATGTTGCCACACAATTTGAGGCACACCGAAAGCTGCAATTGCAGTCGTCGCTGTTCTCATATCATTAAATGCCAACCATTTGGATTAATTTGTATTAACAAGAGCAACAACAACAACAGCAGCAAGCCATAAAAATTATGCATCAAGTTTAATGCACATTTTCAATATTTAGGTAAACTCGTTTTTGGCCGATTTTTGTGCTGCAGTAATAAAAATATGAATTAGTTAAAATTAAGTAAGATTTTAAATTTTTTTGTTCCCCATATTTAATACTAATTCTCTGAATGCGCTTCCATAACTTGTAGAGCATTTAATGTTACCTATAAAAAAAACCTCTTTACGAGGTAAAAGTCTAGTGACGAAAACATTTTCTTGCCCCAAAATTTCTGATATCCAATTTTGTGACGAATAAATGTTATGTTTTACATATGAATTATTTTCAAAAAAATTTTTGGCCCTCGGCACGTTGCGCTAAGTTCTTCATACCTAATAAATACTACTTTTTTGCGCAGTGCCGAGTGACAAAAATTTTTTTGAAAATAATTCATATGTAAAACATAACATTTATTCGTCACAAAATTGGATATCAGAAATTTTGGGGCAAGAAAATGTTTTCGTCACTAGACTTTTACCTCGTAAAGAGGTTTTTTTTATAGGATATCAGATATTTTTGAATAAGACATTAGAAATTTTGAAAATTTCAGTATTTTTTGACAGTATAACTTGTCAACTTTGTTTGTTGTTTGTAGTAGCAAAAACAAACAGTCTGGCAACACTGGTTCGTTTTACGAACACACATATCAATCGCAAATTCTATCAGCACTCTCAAACTCTGGCTGCTAAACCACTTTGTTGCTGCTGCCCTATTCCAATTCAAAGTAAAACGTATATATTCAGTTAATAGGTTATATCTTCCAAACCAATCATCATAAATTTATGAATGATATATCAAAAAACGCGAAATTTTACAAGCTCAAACATATTGCATATTAAAAATCGTAGGCAGCGTTTTCTCAAAAACCGCCAAAATGTGGGTGAAAATACCTTATGTCACCTGTAGCAATTTACCTATGTACTTTAGAAAAAAAGTCAAGACGTATGCATAACAGCCCTTCAAAATACCTTTTTAACGATATATAGATCGCATCTGTAGCTTTTATCGTTTGGATGCTATAAGGATTTAAATTTTAGCGGTTTTTAGCGATTTCCCGCTAAACTAGCGATTTTTCGAAAAAGTCGTAAAACAAACGTTTATAGATTTTTGAGCAGGAACAAGTCCTCATTCAAACTTTTAAGCTAAATCAACGATTTGATCCAAACAAACAGACAAACAAACAGACTGACTTTTCATCTCGTTTTGAGAAGGGCACCAAAAATTTCAAAAATTAATTATCTTTTGAACCAGCGGTCGGATTTTGATGATCAAGGTGTCATTCGACGCGTAATTTTGATTAGAATAGTAAAAAATTAAAAACAAATTCAAAAAGGCTCCAACGGCCCCATTAGCTCCAATCATTTAAATTTTGCCCCTCCCACTTACACCTGTTTATCTCACGAACCAGGTGAGTTTTCAAAAGTCTTAGTATGCACATTTGTAAGTTAAATTGTGACCTTTCGATCGGTATATAACTCGACCAGATCGGACAGTCAT
>JBAMBK010001010.1:0-133390 GCA_037043435.1 Drosophila suboccidentalis
GAGTAAAATTTAACTGAGCTATTCAACTTTTTAGCAAAAAAGTCATGGAAAAATAGTCAGTTTTGTTAACTACGCAACTACAAATCGCTCATTTACTAGAAGAGTGACATATCTATTAAAAAATGGCGTTTCGAGATAAACGCATTTAAAGTTTTCAAGTGTAGCCTGAGTTTTTTGAAAAGCGGCCAAACTTGTAAATTTGAGAAAAACAACTGAGCTCTATGAAACATAAAGAATCTTTTCTAGTCAACGATTGCATTGCAACTGAGATATATCGTTCTTTAATAAAGTCAAATCGTTGGAAATGAAAAATCGACATATACTCTTCTCACACTCGATATTAAAGATAGGCTGATGAAATTTTTACACAACATAGACTGTTACCTTGCGAACATTTCTGCATCACTAACTCAAAAATCGTGTTTTTCGAATTATGTCACTCTTCTAGTAAATGAGCGAAATGGAAAATGGGTGACGGGGAAACGGGGCAATAATGGCGCGAATATCAACATATTGAGCAATATTGTTTCATAAAATCTTTTTAAGCTTTGATAATTATTGTCCGATTTTAGAAAATAGACACACGTTTTACTCGTCAAATGTGTTCTTTTTAAATAATAATACAAGTCTAAGGGTTTTTAATAAAATCATCACCAAAGTCAAAAAATGTAAAAAAAAAACAACCATACACTATGAAAATTGGCCAACCTAGAAAATTTTACTCTAATTCAAGGGAATTTAAAGCACAGTGTAAATCAAGTATGACATGTATCAAATGCTAAGTTTCTTCTTTCCAAAACCGTTTAATTAGCTAAATACGTGCATACTTCACTCAATTTCATTGGTGCATTAATTCCTTTAAACGGTTTTGGAAAGTAGAAACTTAGCATTATAAACATGTCATACTTGATTTAACTGGTTTAAATTCCCTTATTAGAGTATTTTCTATGTTAGCCAATTTTTTTGTATTTTTTTTTTTTTACATTTTTTGACTTTGGTGATGATTTTATTAAAAACCCTTAGACTTGTATTATTATTTAAAAAAAGAACACATTTGACGAGTAAAACGTGTGTCTATTTTCTAAAATCGGACAATAATTATCAAAGCTTAAAAAGATTTTATGAAACAATATTGCTCAATATGTTGATATTCGCGCCATTATTGCCCCGTTTCCCCGTCACCCATTTTCCATTTCGCTCATTTACTAGAAGAGTGACATAAGTCGAAAAACACGATCTTTGAGTTAGTGATGCAGAAATGTTCGCAAGGTAACAGTCTATGTTGTGTAAAAATTTCATCAGCCTATCTTTAATATCGAGTGTGAGAAGAGTATATGTCGATTTTTCATTTCCAACGATTTGACTTTATTAAAGAACGATATATCTCAGTTGCAATGCAATCGTTGACTAGAAAAGATTCTTTATGTTTCATAGAGCTCAGTTGTTTTTCTCAAATTTACAAGTTTGGCCGCTTTTCAAAAAACTCAGGCGACACTTGAAAACTTTAAATGCGTTTATCTCGAAACGCCATTTTTTAATAGATATGTCACTCTTCTAGTAAATGAGCGATTTGTAGTTGCGTAGTTAACAAAACTGACTATTTTTCCATGACTTTTTTGCTAAAAAGTTGAATAGCTCAGTTAAATTTTACTCGAATTTAAAAAACTTAAAAGCAGAAGACGTAAAATTAAATGTTTTTTGAAACTGCATACCAAAGGTAAATTGCTTTTTACAAATTTAACTTATTAATTTACGTTTAACGTACGGTGAAGTCGCAAAAAACTGTGAAAATCCATATATTTTTACATGTAGCTCCCTCAGTATTTATCCGAAATTGCAGTGTAACACACTGTTAGAAAAGTGTTACTTTTCACTTATTGTAGAATGCATAGTTTAAGACATAGGATTTTTTAGCTCTGTCATTCTCGAAAAAACGTTTTTTTTACCGTAATTCAAAATTTCGATGTGCAGCAAAAAGTTCTACGTAGTATGCCACAATGTTACAGTTAACTATACTATATCTACAACCTACGCTATGTCGCATCCCAGAAGATTTTTGACTGTAGCACCGTGTTATCTTTAGTATGCTTTCAGAAGAAAAATTCGCAAGATGTGAGCTTAAATCAATATTAGGATTTTGGCCACGGTGTGCCTTTCTGTAGAAATGCCCATATATAAGTTTCTTAGGGTATTCCCGCTTCGTCTTCAATATGGTTCATGTTGATAATTCGCTTGTTATGCTTAGCATTTATTGCAAATCCTTCCTGCAATTTCGCATATTTTAATAACTTATAGGAAATTTCGATAAAGCTGTGCATATGAATTTATGTATGAATGAACCTGGAACTTCGAAGGGGGCAGTTCTGGATTGTTTATGTGATTTTGTGGGTTCGGCACTCACGACACTTACGTGGCAGCAATGGTAAGTGCTGACCAAGATGCAAATGCTGATGACCTTCGTGGACCAAGGACACAAACAGACGAACAGATCAGAGCCAACAGGCTGGGATGTTTCTTCACTATGAAATTATCGAACTGTTTGCTTCCCAAATCATCGCGTTTGAAAAATCACTTCTAATTTGAAATCAGGCAAGTGGAAATGTGATGTCTGCATCAGATTAGCTTCAACTTGGGCTTCAGCGTCAACATCAGGCGTGTCATTTTCGCTGGCAGTCAAAGAGCCGGAATTAAATCCGTGATATCTGGGTATGCAGAATTCTTAATCCTTTGATCTCAAGCGGAAAATCTTCACATATACTCGTGGCATCACTCCCGCTGGTTTGCGAATGAACAGCATACCATGACCATGTCATCATCATCATTCCTGAAGTTGACGCCAAAGTGTATTCTGAATACTCTGGATACAGAAGCAATGCTCCGCCTCACGCACCAGAGATACATATGAGAACGTATTTGTGCGTGTGTGTGTGTGTGTGTGTGTGTAGAGGAAGAGGCAAAAATAAATCGACGCTAGCTAGCAGTTCGTCTGCGTTTTGCCAAAGTCCGTTTGCAAAGTCGAGGATTTCTACCAAAAGGCGAATTAAATTCCTCAATCTTGTGCCAAGTTTATTTTTAGAACAACAGAACAACAACGCGGTCCCCGAACAAGTCACTGTGAAAACTAGCAATGAAATAAAGCAGAGAAAAAGGAAACAACAAAAACAACGAAAGCGAACAGGAACCAACAAAGTAAGCACAGAGCACACAAATGGTGAAGATCACAAGATCAACTAGAAGCAGCAGCAGCAGCAGTAAAAGAACCCATTGCAGAGAGGCAACATGTATAGATGGATATGGATGAATGCTGTTAAGACGAAGGCCATCCAAATAGCTGCCTTTAGACTCTAAACTTCATAGCCCAGCAGCATAAACACTAAATCCAGATAGCGAGGATCCAACTCGACGGTCACATTAAACTGAATGCGTCGACAGGCGTCAGCTACAGCGTCGGCGTCGGCGTCGGCCCGGCGGCAGCCTCATCCTCGACAGCAACAAGAACAACAACAAACTCAATAAACGATGCACGTAGGGCGGCCCAAAATCTTGGTGCGTTTCTCGATAGAATTTTGATTGCAATACGCACGCACAGACACAGCCGCAACCTTAGCCCCCATAGCCCCATCCTCGGACCCAGTGGCAGACGCAATGCCAACTTTTTGCTGATGCCCAGCACCAGTCAACAACCGCCTCGAACGAAGCTGAGGCTCAGAACCTACTTAGGTACTAGTCCCAGTCCCAGTCCCAGTCCCTTTGCCACTGTCAGTGCCAATGCCAATGCCAATGCTTACCGATCGAAGGAAGCGAGGCCCTGGGCCCAACTGGGAATATGAACGCATTCCCTTTCCCATGACTCTTAATCACTTGGCCATTATTATACTCGTATTTACTAGAACTCCGGCTTGTATATAATTATGGCCCACACCCACCTATCTAGCTGTTTACCAATGCATGTGTCGAATTGGATTAAATATTGATTAAGCTCCTCTACGAAAAATCCAACCCCACGAAGGCACTACGAAAACTGCAAGAGTGATTAACAACTGTAATCCAATGCCAATGCCAAGAAGTTAGTCTGGCATCTAATCCAAGTGATCCTAACACAGGCTCCATCAAGTAACAGCCTTGGCTAATGGAGTGTCACTAACAATATTCGACAGCCTTAAGAAACGCCCGTCTCGATGCAGGCAATGCTTATTTCGGAACGCGCTGGATCGGATCATATAACTGCCATAGAAGTATGTAATCAACATTTAGCTGAAAATATTAATTTACTTAAATTAAATTTTAATAAAATTGGTATGTGGTGCCTTTTTTGTTTAGCTGTATACAATATTAATAATTAAAAAAGTACGAGTAGTTGCGCTTGTCTTAAAAGAATATGATATTACAAATATGAACTTATCTAGCTAGAGCTGATGTACAGGTATATGCACATACAAGTTCATACATTTGAAGACATACGAGTATTAAAAGAATATTTCCATATTATATTGCGGGTCTTTTTTGGTTATTTTTTTCACCTGGTGGGGGCACCCGCAGTCTTATGTATTGTCAAAATGCAAAAGAGAAGATCATTATTACATTTCACGCTTCCAGGCAGGGATCGTAAAACCGAGACCACAAACCAGTCAAAAAGTCGACGTCAACGTCGGCGTCGTCGGTAACTGCGATAGCGTACCAAATTAATGGAACGATCGCGCAGGGCTGGAGCTGGGTCTGTGGCTAGAGGCGGCGGTGGTGGAGATGAGGCCGTGACGGGACGGGACGGGACAAGACGAAACGGGCATGGGGCCCTAGTACAAGCCACAAGCCAGGTAAGTGGGACCAGCAGAACCTAAAACCAATGCGACGTTGTGGGAGAAAGAATAAAACTAACAATGAAAAGCGGACTGTGACTCCCATTGGAATGATGGCAGCGACGACTTGCAACCCAGGCATGTACATATGTATGCGTTTGTGTATGTGTGTGTGTGTGTGTGTGTGTTTGGTATTTCGTTTTTGGCCCGATTGTCTGTACCTTTGCGACGACGAAACCGTCGCGGCTTTATTGTGCTCTTTGTCTAGCACTGAGCTCGGGCCAAGACCATGGCCAAGAAGTCATCAAGTCCCAGTTGCCGCACGATGGCAGGCACGCACACAAAGGAACACACACACACGTACACTCTCAAACACACACACACACTTGCACATATCCGAAACGCGTTCCAATCACATCCACGAAATGCGCAAATAGCTGTTCGGGCTCGGGTTGGAGTTTGGTATTGGGAATGGGAATGGGAATAAACGCGGGTATGGGATCGGGTTCGGGTTTGGATTCGAGTTCGGGTTCGGGTCGGTTCTTGTCTTTTCTTTGGTGCTACTATCGTGATAGCCACTGTCACATTTCATATTCTTTGGATTGCTTCTTTCGTGTTTCATGGCTTATTCCATTGCTGGCTCATTCATTCATGATGATACATACACTCATACATGTACACTGTACTTGTAGAGTCAGAACTTAAGTCTCTTCACCAATTTCCTTTTTAAGCTAACAATCTGGCCCTCTTCACGACATTTACCTTTGTGTACTCGGCCAAGCAACATAGACAGCTCCGAATTAAACTAAGACCAGTATATAGTTCTACTTATTTAGCAGTAGACACAAGTCCTCATCTATAAGTTCTAATTGTGTGTCCAATTGGTCAAAGGATAAAAGACGTCTCAGTGTGTGCGTGTGTCAGTCTCTGAGAGTGTGTCTGTGTATGTGTGCGAATAGGTGCGACTTATCGTCTTCGTCTTCGTCATCACCGTCGTCCGCCGTCCGTCGTCCATCGCCTCGAATCGTTTCGCTTCGTTCCATTCTGCGCGCATTGGAAGAGGAAGTTCTCACAGAAACTGGAAATAAAATTGGAATTGGAAGTGTTGGAGTTCTTGAAGTAACAGCAGCGAGTTTCTTCTTCAGTTTTCGACGGTTCTCGGTTGCGTGATATAGCCTGGATGTCAGTCTGTTCAGTCGAAGGCTTACAGTGAACGCGACGAAAAGTGCCCACGGTCCCTCGATCTCATCTCATCAGTAGCAACAGCGCGTTCGTTACACAAATCGCATCTGCTCAAAGACCCTTGAGAGTCATAACCACAAACTCTTTGAGTGAATATGGCCAAAATCATTTTGTTTTGTGTGCTTAGCCTTTTGGCTTGCGCTGCAGGTTAGTAAAAACTCCTCATTATTTCTTTAATAATAATTATTTTACAAGTGAATACAAAAATATGAATCAGAAAGAAAATAGTTTCCATTTTTAACAACTGAACTGAACTGAAATTAAAGAATTAATAATTTTAGTAATGCAAAATTGCGAATAATTTGTATCATTAACAAGGAGAAACTTATTTTGATTTCAACAAACTGGATTAATTTATTGGATAGTCAATATTTGAAGAATACGAAGAAATATAATGCCTATTAGTTTAATGATGAATAATTAGGTAGCATTTTAGAATACATATTTTGCTTTAATGAACTAAACTAAAACGAGTATGGATTGTCTTAGAAAGTATTGGAAAAATTTAAAAAAAAAAGTTTCTAATTTTTAAAATCTTTAATAAAATGATAATGAAGATTTAAGTAGGATTTATAAACTTATATACAAGACCGTTTAATTTCTTTGAGGTAGGATATACAAAGGGGGATTAGAGCAGTTGGTAGTTGTTAGATTTAATTCGTATGCTCACTGTAGCGAAAATTTTTGTTGTGGCCCCAAGCAATTTTTTTTGTTGTTTTATCAGTTTTGTTCTTATCCCCGACATCAGCATCTGCAACTGCATCTGCAGCTGGTCGTGCTTAATAATCATTTCGATGCTAACCGGAGGGAAGTTAGGTGCCAACAAATAACTAGGCTTGCCATCATTTGATTACATTTGCGCCCCGAGCTTCGATAGTCGAAGATCTGACCATACCAAACACCAGAGCTGACTCTGAATGCATCATTAGAGACGTGCTAGATTCGTGTACTTTCGTATCAAGTATAAGAGGAGCCAGTCAAATGTAATTACCTACAAATTATAGTGCTCAACTAGGTTTGGAGACGGGAAGCTGGGCAAACTGCAGTTCAATTGTTGGGTTATACGATGGGGAGTTCATACAGTCCACGTCAAATTGTCTGCAATTCTAAGTGGATGGCCACTTTCACGGAGATTCGGACTACATTCCTGCTTGGGCAATCTGTGATGATTGATAAACTCAATCGTGAAATACCCACTTCCAGTTGGAGTCGAGAAAACTAAACTAATTTGGAATCAAACTACGATATACTTAGTTCGTCATGAGATTATACGGAAATTTATAGGATCATTTGAGACTGTTTTTAAAGAGAAAGAGTTCCCCATTTTCTTATCTATTTCGATCCATTTTTCGGATATTGCATATATAATATTCGTATATGTATCCACAATATATCTTTGACAGTCTCTTTGTCAGTCCTTCGTTTGCTTATTGAAATCAGAAGACTTTGGCTTCAACTTCGGCTCCGTGTGTGTCTTGCATTTAAATCGCCGGAAATAATTTAATATACAAACACACACTCATACACACATTTAAACACGAATGTACTATGTGTACTATGTGAGCCGACAGTCTATAGATATTCGAGCGTACGGCATGCTCGTACCTCTATTCATGACAAGTTCCATAAATAGTCAACTGTCCGCTGAGGGCAGCCTTCCGTTTGCATAGAGGCTCGGAATCAGAATTGAAAACGAAAACGTCTTTTTCCTTGGCTATGGTGTTTGTCATTTGGGCTGAGTAAGGCCAACACCAACACTACAACACAAAAATACACACACAAACAAAGATTTTGTAGTAGAGTTTGTTTAGCACGCTCCGAGTGTCTGTGCAAGAATAAAGTGAAACAAACAAGAGGGATACTTTTAGGTCCGACTGTGGCTGGCCAGCTACCTGTTGGCCCATGTCCGAAGCAAAAGCAGTCAAGTCATTTTCAGCGTTGAAGATGTTTCTTTTTGTTTGTTTGAATGGGAGATTATACGAGTGGAAGATGAAAGACCTCTAAAGCCTGAGACAGGCAACTGCTTTCATTCTTGACGTTCTTTTCTAGCCACATTCTTTTTTCTGGCTATTGGGCTAATTAATGTCATCAGCGTCATTATTTCCTCATCGGATTTTGTGTAATTAGCTTTTGTACCTGTATCTGTAACTCTTGGATGTATGACCTGCGGGTCAAAGACCGATAAATGCTTCTGGTTATCATCATCATCATTAAAGCTCTGCAATGAATCATCAAGCGCTTCAGTTGGGTCCAACAGTTCGATTTTCAGTACAAGTCCAACAAGGGACTGGCTTCTGCTGCTTATAGCAATCAAAGAAATACGCTAAAAAATGTGTTTTGTCATTTGGATCGCTCGTTTTGGTAATCCTATTCAATGATATTTTCTTTGGATATCTTTTGATTACGCATTCGATGCCGAAACGAATAGAAACGAAACCGTTACGGTTACACATGGCAATTACTCAATATTCAGAGCGGACCCCGGCTTGGAGGGTTCAGTGGCCCCCGGTTTTGGTCTGTGAGGTTTAACTTATTCGGTTTCTGAATTTGGCTTGGTAGTTTTGGTTGATTTAATGTCCAGTGTCTAGGGTATAATAATTATGGGTAAAGTATACAATAGGAAGAAGGAGGCAAAACATACCCTATAGAATATATTTCATTGATCAGCATCAATAGCCGAAATCCAAAAAATAAATACTTTAAACTAATATATATGAAAGCTTTCTTCAAAAAATTTCAAATTAATCATTCGATTGGTATAGTATTTTTAATAAAGGTCCAGGGGATTTATTTATTAAGAGTTATTGGAAAAAAGTGTCAGATATATAGCATAAGATCAAGTGTAGAACAAGAGAACACTGACGCTACAACTAACATGACTTGCGGCAAGTTTGTTCGTGTTTGTATACATAGGCTCACAGGGTATCCCACAATCGAGCAAGAACTTAAACTTTCTTACTTGTTTTTATTTTTGGTTAGGTCAACGCATTACGACCATTCATCTAGATGGTGTGCAGTACTTCATCAGCCGGATGAATCCGTACTCGCCGGAACTGAACTACTTCCTCGCCTATCAGTACTGCCGATCCCTGGGACTTCAGTTGGCCTCGTTCGAGACGAAGGAGAAGGCCGAGTCGATGACCACGTATTTAAAGAATGCCGGCTATGGTAATTATGATTTCTGGACATCTGGAAATCGCTTGGGCACGGGCATGTTCCTATGGATGAGTACCGGTTTGCCGTTCAACGCCACGTTCGACTTTTTCGAGAACTCGGCTGATGCAATCCAGGCCGGTCTACTCGATCCCGTCGATCACAATAGCAACACCTCACCCCAGCGCACGGCCCGCGACAGGTAAGACAGGATTCGGATCTCGTTTTGGAGCTTGCTCCAAAGTATATTTGATCTACAGCTGCCTGAGGCTACTTTTAAACGATTCGCAATATGTTTACTCTTTATAGCAGCAGTGGTGCCGAGAAGGGATGCGTCATCCTCAAGCAACCGACGCTCAAGTGGATGCCCGAGGACTGCTCGGACGTCAAGGACTTCATCTGTGAGCAGACCCGTTGCTATTATTATAACTATGGCAGCATTCCGGTGTCGTCTGCGCAGGGGTAAGGACAACTAGAGAGCATGGGCGCCACTAAACGATTTAAATCAATCAATCAATCAAGCAATCAAACAATAACTAAATATAACATAATAATTCATAAGTATAAACACATAAACATAATAAATCGATATACGAGAATGCTTAAGCGAATGTTCTTAATTAAGATTAAACAAAAAACAAAAACACAGACAAATAAACATGAACAATTGATAAAAACATATCGTGATTAATAAAAGTTAATTTAGTTGACCACAAAAAGAAATAAGAAATTCAAAATAAAATGGAACGTTCTGTTCAAAAAGTAATACAAAACTTAATCAAATAGGTGAGCTAAACCCCAAATCGTTACAAATACAAATATACACTATACACACTCATACGAGTATACACGGATATACAGTTACTGAATCCGATTCAGGATCTGCATATCCGCATAGTATACTCTGTCTTATACCTAATACAGAAGACTAATGCGAATCTATCAGCCTATTACTAACTTACAGATCACTAAAACTGATATCATGATATCGAACAAAACACGAAAACTTCCTTTTGCTGTCTGAGAGGCCCCTGTAGTTGCCCCTCCCCCCACAGAATGTTGTGCAATTGAGGAGTAAGATATCATGAAAGATACTTTCTATCAGAAATATGGAGAGTCAAAGATCAAGAGATCATTTCAAGACTGCCATTGAAATGGGAACTGTCTTGAGATCTTTTCAAGTTTCTTTCTCAGTTGCACAACTTCTAGGGAGGAAGGCTCTTTGGGAGGCCACTTTTGATTGGTGGTTTGGGGCTTAGCTTGTTGTTGTTGTCGTTGTTGTTGACGGCGGCGTCGATGTTGTTGCTGCCATCAAGATTTGTGCTCAACTAACTAACTTTAGATTCAATCTCGCACTTTCGCACTAACCCAATGCCAAGCTCGCTGCTAGTCGATCGACATACACATTTACACTCTGTTAGTATGTAATAAACATACATACATACATACATAATATTTATACACCCGTATGTAAGAATGTGGAATGAAAAGTGGATAATTCAATTGGTTTATTTTGCATTTCCATCTTCTTTCGCCTTGTGCAGACGCCCCATAACCTCGACGACACCTCGCCCGCCTGCCGCACTGCTGAATCTCAATCTGGCGACAACAACTCCTCTTCCACTCATCATGTCCACCATTTCCAGCGGCAACACTTTGTTTGCCAAGCCAAAGTCATCGCTGGCTGACAGTGCCGCGGATGCCTCGCAACAGCCGTCGACCGTATGGTTCAAGTTGAATCACGATCGGTCTTTGACCGATTCGGGTGTTCCTGATGTGGAAACTGACCTGGAGGCGGATGTTGAAGAGCATGACGATGCTGACGGCGAGAGCGATTTTGATGAGCACGAGCAGGAACACGAACACGAGCACGAGCACGACACTGGCGATGCGTCCAATGAGCACGCGCGTGAGCTGAGCGATGGCGATGATGTTAAGGAGCACGTTTTCCCGCTTAACGACAACGAGCTGCACAACGAAATGCACTCGATTGAGGAGTTGCAGTTACAGCTGCAGTCTCATGACACCGACGAGCATCAAGAGCACGAGGAGGATGCTCCAGATGCGGATGAGCACGGCAGCATAGAGCATGAAGCTGAATCTGAGCCCGATACTGAAACTGAAACTGAGACAGACTCACATTTCGAGTCGTCTGCCAGGGTCAGCGATATTCCAGCCCCCGTTGCTTTGCCCAGTTCCACGGAGTCGCCGGCCATTGAGGTGCGTCTCAAGCAGATTGCACAGGACTTTGAGAAGATGACTAGCTCGCAGGAGCTGCAACGTGCCGCTGCTGTCAACAAGGATGAGATCACGCCTCAATCATCGCTTTCTCTGAGCGATCTTATACGCACGTTGCGTCCCAACGAGCAGCAGATCATACCCCAGATCGACTCCGATTACTCCAACGCCATGCGTGTGCTCGGAAAGACTTCGGCCGTAGTTAACAACGAGGATTCGCGCAAGTTTAAGGTGCTCCCGGAGCCCCATAGTTTTTAATTCTACTGGTACTCGTACTCTTTCATGTACTCCATAAGTATGCGATGCGGCGTGCTCCTCCAGGTGGTGGGGCACTGTTCTGGGTTCCACTGAGGAATGTACATTTTTTGTCTTGGCCTTCATATCAACGATAAATGACACTTCTCTCTGCGGACCCACAACAGTTTATACTCTCTGTAGAAACAAATATGGATTTTTCACTAGCATATCGAATAGAGAGAACTTAAATGAGCTAAGACAAACTTAAATATTTACTTTATGC
The DNA here is from genome assembly GCA_037043435.1 of Drosophila suboccidentalis. NCBI lineage: Eukaryota > Metazoa > Arthropoda > Insecta > Diptera > Drosophilidae > Drosophila > Drosophila suboccidentalis. Next base: position 11,950 of record JBAMBK010001010.1, read on the forward strand.
CTACTATTATATGCTTTAATTGTATGACAAAAATCTTCATTAATAAAACGAATTTGGTAAATGTAAAATAAAACTGACGTTCTCACTTGCTCATCCTCATCATGATGATTTCAGGGTCAACGCATCTGGAGAATATTTCTTTTACGGCTCTGACTGTTGCTGTTCCAGCTTGTAATTTATTTATGTAGGGCTCGATGAATGTGACCATAATGGCCAATAAATACAAATTACTGAAAATCAATATTAATCTTGGTCAGCCTGTGCCTGTCTGCAGTCAAATTTGCAAATCATTTTTCTTAATTTAAAGAGGATTTGCGGCGACACATCACATTGGCTTTGAGGTGTCTGTTGGCTTCGATCACACTTGCCGACGAAGACGGCGCGCAGGCCATTGGACAATGAGCAGTGGACAATGGACAGCCAATATTAAACAGAAGACTTCAGACAGGCACTGCCACCCGCCATCTCAGCATCTTGAATTGTTCTTGACTTTAGTTGCACACCCAGAGACAAAATAAGATAAAGACTCAGTGGAAGATGATGAGCCAGAGGAAGAACATGGTTGACTTTAAAGTTGTGCTGACTTATGTTGTTATAGCCGTGGTTAATGAAAGACTTCTTTCATATACAGTGCCTACACCTGCACATCTACACACTCACACGCACACACACAGACAAAGAGAGAGAGAGAGAGAGACGCCCAGAGTTCTTGTTGTTGTAGAGACAACCTTGAAAAGAATAGCAGGGACCAACGAACGAATATAAAAAGTTTCTCTTTTGCTGAAACGGCAATCTCAGACTAACAAAAAGGTAAACATTCCTTACGTACATGTTTGAAATGCAGCAGCAACAGCAACTCCACCAAAAAATAAAAAATCATCGGATACAGATACAGGTAACAAAAAGGAGAATTGGGTTCTTAACTCAAAAATCATTCTTCTTGTGAATTTATTTGTGGACTTTATCCCTTTTTCTTGAAGTTATTGCTAATTATATATTGATGGATGAGTGGATGTAGTTACTATCAGTCCAAATTGAATAAACTAATAATTAAAAATTATTTAGTTGCATCTATCATTTACCTTTACCATTTAGATAACTAATCAATTAATCTATCTCAAAAATTTGACATCATGTTCAGCATGAACAGACGGTTTGGGAATTCTTGGATGTGTTAGAAAAACTAGCTAAATACATTTTTATATCATTTATTAATCTATGCTGATTTTTCAAGTCTGAAATTTCTGAGTGATCATTTTTTCATTGATTAACTTAGTACTTAAAACGGCAAATTTATATTTGGTATAGTATATTTTCTTTACTTTCGGAATTGCGAATGCGATACAAGAGAAACAACGCGTTTCCGAAATGCATCAAGAAGTTTACTTGCATAATGTTAAGATTTTCCTGTCTCTGTTTCGGCGCGCGGCGTTGGATACGCTATTTTTCGAAACGATTACCGGCTTTTTGTATGTTTCGGATTCGAAAAACCGGTATGATTTGGGTTCACAAAGAAAATAGTTTTGTTGTAAAAATGCTAAAAAAAAAATATGCTTTTATATAGCAGAGATTAAAACCGGAACCTTTAACCGGTATTAACCGTTGTATGGTACCGAAACACAAGCTATATAGCCGCTTAGTAACCTTTTCAAGTATAACGGTTAGTTTTAGTTTAATCAAGCATTATATTCAATATTCTTGTTAAGGGTTTATCATCGTTTTTAAACTAACTTTAATTTATAATCTCAATTTGAATATTGATTTTATTTAATAAATCTTCTGTTTTCAAAATAAAATAATTTGTGTTAATAATACAGTTTAATCATTTCAACAACAAATTCTCTCTTTTGTGATCCGAATTCATACTGGTATTTTAAACCGAAAAAATTTTCGTAATCGATAACCGAAATGAGAGCATACCCGATACCGTAACTGAAACCGATATTCGTTTCGGTTTGATACTTTCGGCTTTTGTCGAACGCTCTGGGTTTGCACGCTATACAAAATAAATGATACCACAAAAATGCTTGTTTGACGCCTCTATGTATTGTTTGCTTGTTAGGCATACCTTTATGTTTTTTTTTAAGTGCATAGGTAAAAAGCCACAGTTGAAATAATGTAGTTTTTCACACATTTTTCACATACATATTGTGTATATTGTATATTGTATATATTGTATATATTGTAGATTGTATAAATTATTAACAAAATATTGTCACTCGGCACAGACCAAAAAAGTAATATTTATTAGGTATGAAGAATTTAGAGCAATGTGCCGAGTGACAAAATTTTTTTAAAATAATTTATATGTTAAACTAAGTATTACTATCTATTACTATCGGAATAGAGACATAGCCATTCTATCCGATAGTCAAGCAGCTCTCAATGCACTCAGCAAGGCGAAAATAACGTCTAAAGTAGTGCACGAGGTGTGAAAGAAGCTAAACCAACTGGGATCACATAATAGGCTAACCCTAAGATGGATCTCAGGCCACAGGGATTTAGCAGGAAACGAGGCAGCTGACAGACTAGCCAGAATGGGTGCATGTAGGCCCCTAATAGGTCCTGAACCGTTTTGTGGAATTGGAAGACACACAATCCGGGAATACCTACGAAAAGAGGAGAGGCGACTTCAGCAGTCGCATTGGACGGAGACAACAGGTCTCAGACAAGCCAAATACCTCCTAGGTAGCTACAACCCAAAGCGGTTTAAGCAAGTAATCGCATTGGGGAAGAATAGACTCAGAATACTCACCGGTCTTTTGACCGGGCATTGCAAACTGAGAAGTCACCTATCAAAGTTAGGAATTGTAAGCAGTGGAACCTGCCGGTTCTGCAATTGCGAGGAGGAATCCTCGATGCACATACTAGCAGAATGCACTGCTCTATCTAGACGAAGATGTAGTTTTCTAGGGAAACATGTCATACCGAAGGAGGACATAGCAGACCTCAACCCGGTAAAAATTCTCGACTTCGTGCGAGAACTAGGGTTGACGGATGAGCTATAGGCTCAGAAGGGGGCACAATAGATCCGGAGGGTCGCAGTGCAGATTTCCCCATTACAATAATAATAATAAGTATTATTCGTCAAAAAATTGGATATCAGAAAGAGGGTTTTTTTTATAAGATATATTATATTTAAACAGGCTTCCTTCGGTCTCACTTGCCATTACAAATTTAAATCGGTTATAGTAGAGGAAGAAATATGAACCTTGAGTGATAATAATACTCTCCAGCTGTGGCTATAGTTTAAATGGAAATAAAATGCAAATTTAATGGAAATTAACAATTAACTGTCTGAGTTAGCTTGGCTTGTTAGTGACGAGCCTCTCAAAATGCAAGGCAACAGCAAAGCTGTTTAAGTACCTATTAATAACTTTCAATCCCGCTTTCTTTGAGGCACACGCTTGCAAGTACTTCAATTGCAAATTCCTTATTGTCAGACAATTTGAGTATAAATCAGATGATTCACAGCACGGAAGCTTTGTATAACAAGTACAAATACTTAATAAAAAATGCAGTATATGCTTGCACTTCGCATCCGTTTTGCAAAGAGAAAGGTGCAGGTATAAAAACAGAATCCTCGAAGTTGCAGAATCATTGCAAAGCCAGCAACCGAATTGAAAGAACATCTTCGATTTAAATACTCACAGTACTCATTCTTAAAATGAAAGTAACTTTCGTCTTAGTCCTTATTGGATCGGCCATTCTGGCTTTGGGATCGGCTCTACCTCAGATTGAACGAGGCTCCCCTTTGGCCCCCAGTGGAGTAAATTTTTAAATGAGCCAACTTAAACCACAAATATTTATTTATTAAAATTTTTATCATCTGCAGCGCTTTGCTATGACTGAAAACTGGGCATCACCACCTGTTGACTTGAGCCAAGCCGTAGTGTTATTGCCAGAAGCAACGCCCATTACAGAAGCGCCACAGGAGCCAAAGCTCACATCGAGTCGCAAAACAGGCTAAAATAACTTATCAAATATAATATATAGAATATATCTTATTTATTTATAAAGAAAATTAAATAAAATAAGAAGTTTGTAATAAAATTTAATTACTTTTTGTTAAACTCAGGTACGATTTTAAATGATTAGTAAGATACAAATTCGAATGATTGCTTACAACAATGTGACCAAAGAAAAGAAACGAGTTTAGACAGTGTTATAATTATATGCATATTCCCAATATCTGATATAATATAATATTTTAATAAAACTCGTTCCTTATTATATGTTATGATTAAAGACTGATTGAACGACAAGAACGGGAAGGTGACATTTGCAACTGCAATTTGTAATGATACAATGTTAGGGAATTTACTGTCTGACAACTCATTAGTATAATAAACAGCTTGTAACATATGTAGATAAGTAACAGCTTGTAACATTTTGCCTGAACTTATCGAATCGAAAAAACTGCTGCTGCACTAGGCAGTTTCTACTAATACGTTAAAAGGCTAGGGACCCAAGAGGCTCTTTTAGCAAGTAAATACTACTGGACTACTGGTTGGGATCTTTTTGACTAAAGCTGGGCAATTATGTATATAGTCCTTTTCGTGTAAGCTTTATGTTCTTCCGCAATGCTTGAGTTTCGTTCGGTAGACTTTTCTATAGTACCGTGGGTAAATGTACCGACTATACTTAATTATATCATTTAATATCAAGCAATCTCTCTCCACCTAATTAAAGCTTCAATTTTTAATCACCTCCGGTAAATCTCTGTACTCACTGGGCTGGAATGGGCTTGGCCTGTGATAATTCCTGCTTCAGTGGATCATATATCTTCCGAGAGGCTTTCGACATAAATATTTTTCATTGATCTGATTGGGGCTTTCTGGGTTTTCCCAATCCTTGCAACATATGTTGGATCAATTATAATTTTTTTCATACCCCAGACTTAACTTAACTTAACTTTTTTTCTTTTCAGTCTATAACTTAAAGTTTACATTAATTAAATTTATTATTTTTTAATTTTAGTTTTAGTTTGATTGTCAAAATTAATTTACTTTTTTTCGACTGCTTTTAGTCGTGCTATAACAAATAAATAATAAATAATGTGTAATTCGTTATAATTGTCGGTTTAATGCAGCAGAGTCAACAAAGTTTAAAAATATTGTATAAAATTGAACTGTAAGATCGCAAACAAAAGTATCGTGTTTAATTCGATTGACATGTTTAAGCAAGAGTATTAAGAAACCTAAGAGAAAGTTAAGATCAAAACATAGTATGAGAACGGAATTAAAGTTGGACAATTGGACAATTTGCCAAACAAATCGCCATCGTAACACAATCACAATTTTTTTAAAATCCCGACCGTGTTAAGGTGCACATTAGGCAACTTGCTACCCAGGATTTGATGAGTGGCTCAAAATATTTGAGGGATATTGGAGGGATCCCCGCCAAACAGGACATGTAGCAAAGTATACGAGAGCCTATTTCGAAGCCCACTAAGTTTTACTACTAGACTGGCCTTAATCCAATACAGGATTTATTGGGGATCCTTTCTGCAACTTTTAAAGCAGCTTAGAGAAGCCATTGTAACGAATTGGGCTATAATTACTGCAAAAGCTGGAATCTTTAATGCTGTTATTAGTCCGAAATCAAAAAGGGGGACCTATTTCTTATTAAATTAACAATAAACCAGTTTTTCTAAATGTTACAACTCAAAAAAATTTTATAATATTTTTTAATATGACCGGTTTGCACATATGTGTAGCCATTTTTCGACGTGTGGAAAACAATTTTTTTTCTTGTATTATTTTCGTAGATTAAATAAAATGGGAATCCCTATTTATATGTAAACACAATGATAAATGTTTTAACAATTTAATTAAAAATAAGATTAAAACTCTTGTATTTCTAATTGAAAACATGTCTTAGTCTTACTAAAACAGAAAAACGGTTGCGTTGAGTGTTTGGCTGCGAGATACGCTGTGTCGTATATACGTATTAGATTTCAAAGCTACATAGATGTTGTATTTCACTATATTGGATACATAGTTTAAGTCCAACTTAATCTACATACGATAAAATATTAAGGCGAAGAGCTTCCGAATGTACTGATATACATATAAGGAAATTCGAGATTAGCGAACTGTTGACAATGTTTGAGGTTGATTTTATACCGTTTCCAATTTTTTTACAGTCATAATACCTTCTATTTATTTCAATATCTTGAGGGTATACAAAATACATAAAATAGAAGCACCTATATATTATGCATATATCTATATATTAATGATGTTAAACATAGCGCTAATTAGCGGCTATAAATTGCCAAACCAGTCGACATTTCATATAATACAAGTAATCAAATCGAAAACTTATATACATCGAGTTGTATATATGTCTTGATAATAGTATTTGTGACTTACAAATATATATATGCATATAGGTGTATATATGTACAAACACATTTCGATTCGATCCGTGTGTGACACGACGTGAGACAGGCTTCATTTGCGTGAGAACGCAGATACCCCGATCGCATCTATAAAAACACAGATTCTGGCAACGGCTCTCGCATTTATATTGAACGATCTGACGAGAAAGGTTACTCTAAAGGTAAAAGCCGTCATATCATATAGTGCTTATCAGACTTAACTTTTGTGTCAGTATAGTTGATGTGAACAATGAATATGTAAAGTGACTGTGACATACTCTGAATAAGTGCGATTAAAAAAGATCCGACTTTTATTTCATATTATTTAAGACGTATTTGCTAATTGTCAATCGTTAATGCAAGTTTATACTAGTAATAGACAACAATGTACTTTTGAAATATAGGGTACTTATAAGGTGCAAGGTATTCTAGTTTCCACAAAGCTATCTACGCCAAGTCTAAACTTATGCAACTTGTGACGTGAGAATATAACAATTAAGAGATTACTCGCACACACATATAAGTTAATAATTAAGTGAGTTTGTTGATTTGTTAATACATTTTCTGTTTATGATTACCTGTTTGGGTCACATTCAACCAAGCTTAACTTGAATAAAAAGTTGAATAATAATGTAAATTAATCTGAAATCGTTTAAATGTCGCGCTTCTCTCATTGCCCATTGGGAAATCTTGAGCTCAATCGAGGGACATTTATGAAAAATACAATATAATATCAATGAAAGCTGCAAGCCACCAAAATTGGCGACTGATGCTCCGGTTCGGTTATCCATTAGAACCGGTTAAACCTGTTTTGCAGTCTTGATAACTATATTAATAATTTTCATATTTTATTATATGAATATTTTTACAGATCATAATGAAAGTGGTGCTCATTCTTCTTCCATTTGTGGCCCTGGCGTCAGCTCAGTTCGGTTTCGGCGGAGGCTTTGGAAATGTCGCTAACAATTTTAGGCAAAGGGTTTCGGACATTGCCAATAGAATCCCCTCACCTCCCGCTCTGACGAATGTGCAAAACTTTGGCGACTTTGTGGTAAGCTTAAAATATGATCAACCATCACCTGTGCCATCTAATACCAATTCTCGATAGGCACAATCTGGCAAGTCCTATCTTTCGGCGGCAGATCGCCAACTGCGTGAGGGAATCTTCAGTGCTCGTAAAAGCTTAGTAGACGCCAAGAATTTGGCATTCAAGAGTGGTGCTTCTTCCTATGAGCTGGCCGTGAATGCATTTGCTGACCTAACGAATGCGGAGTTCCTTAAGCAGCTTACCGGATTGAGGAAGTCACCATCGGGAGAGTAAGTAGACTATTAATACTTTCTCTAAAGTTTCTTCAATAAATTTCTTGGCTTGCAGGCAAAGCGCAAAGGCGAATCGTGTGCTACCCAAGTTGGCAACGAATGTGGCGCTTCCCGACTCCTTTGATTGGCGTCAAAAGGGCGGAGTAACGCCTGTTAAGTTCCAAGGGGAGTGTGGATCCTGCTGGTCGTTTGCCGCTACCGGCGCTATTGAAGGTCATGTATTCCGTAAGACCGGCAAATTGCCAAATCTGTCAGAGCAGAATTTAGTCGATTGTGGCCAGGAGAATCTGGGTCTTGCGGGCTGCGATGGCGGCTTCCAAGAGTACGCCTTTAATTTTATAACCCAGCAGAACGGTGTTGCCGTTGGTGAGAAGTATCCCTATGTGGATAAGAAGGACACATGCAAATATGCAAAGGGCTTATCTGGTGCCCAAATCACCGGATTTGCCACAATTCCACCAAAGGATGAGCAATCTATGAAAACAGTTATTGCCACACAGGGTCCATTGGCTTGCTCTGTAAATGGTCTGGACAGCTTGCTGCTTTACAAAAGCGGAATCTATGCGGATGAGGAATGCAACAAGGGCGAAGTGAATCACTCCATACTAGTCGTTGGTTATGGCACCGAAAACGGAAAGGATTACTGGATTGTCAAGAACTCTTGGGACAAGAACTGGGGTGAGGATGGTTACTTCCGCTTGCCACGTGGCCAGAACTTCTGCGGAATTGCAAGCGAATGCAGCTATCCCATAGTTTGATTGATTTTGAAATCCATCCATTGCAAATAACAATAAATATATAATATAACAACGATCGGCTCAAATTATTTTAATTTTTCCTCGTAAAACTAACATTTTCTTAAACAATTATTGAGCTTTTGAAAGCATGAAATTTCAGCATTAATCTCCACAAAAGTAAAGAGAAATTTCAATAATAATGAATATCTAGGTATTCCCTTGAGTGCAAGTACGAATCGTAGGATCGGATTTAGTTGGCGTGGATGAATCATAATTCCAATTTATACAGGAGTCAATCAATCCTCAAAATCGGGACTGATAAGTAAGAAAAGAGGGCGCCGAAGGGAAAATTGTTTTTAATGTACTTGCTTGTCAAATAATGAAAGTTTCATAACGCATCATAACTTTCAAAAGTGTCATAACGGCCATAAGCCTTCAGACTCTTTGTTTTTGCTCTAAATTCCCTTACTTATCACCTATTAAAATATTAAAACGATAATCACTGGGAACGACAGTCCCCGATAGTGACGAAAGCGCACTGGTCTGCAGGCCACTAAATACTCTTAGTTCTGGATATAGAGATTGGCTAGGTCGATTGAAATGGGTGATGGGCGTATCTTTGAATATAAGGCTTTAGATGGGGCCAAGGGCGTCGGCAGGGGGGGCCATTGCCCCCCTTTACCATATTTGGCTTCCAAAATCCAACCAGAATAGTTTTTAAGACTTGCGATTATTTTTTTGGAAATTTTTCTGTAGCCCTGCTATATTGATGGCTATCGTAATAAATAATAAACTTCTGGGATGCGGCATGGAATAGGTTGAGGATATAGTTAAATGTAACATTGTGGCATACTAGAATTTTTCGTTACACATCCAAATTTTAAGTTGCGGTAAAAAAACCGATTTTTCGAGGTTGCATCCTACGATAAATTGTGAAACGTCGTTGGAATGTGAAAAGTGACACCTTTCTAACGGTATATTACACTGCAATCTCGCATAAATATTGAGGGAGCTATATGAAAAAATATAGGGATTTTTACAGTTTTTTGCGACTTTACCATTACGTAATAATAATGAAAGCAATTAACTTTTGGTATGCAGTTTCAAAAAATTCTGCGTCTTCAGCACTTTAGTTTATTAAATTCGAGTAATATTTAACTGAGCTATTCAACATTTTAGAAAAAAAGTCATGGAAAAATAGTTTTGTTAATTACGCAACTACAAATGGAAAATGGGGGAGGGGGAAATGGGGTAATAATGGCGCGAATATCAACATATTGATCAATTTCGTTTCAGAAAATCCATTATAGTTTTGCTAATTATTGTTCGATTTTAGAAAATAGACACACTTATTACTATAGTATGCCAAAAAAGGTATTTGTCTATATGTTTTGATTTTTTTTTGTATCACCGTGTAACAAATGTGAAATCGTGAAAAAAAAAGTTGGCCGCCCCCCCTTAATGTGAAGCTGCAGAAACCACAAAAAACCACATTCCTTGGGATAAGGAAGCTTAAATTATAGAATACAGTTCTATCAGTACTTCAATCCAAAGAAACAGGACTTAAAAATTCTTGTAGCATCAGCGAGTTGAGAGTAAAATCTTGTTTTGCGAGATATCGGAATTAAACTTACCAAAAAAAACATCTTTACGAGGTAAAAGTCTAGTCACGAAAGCATTTCCATGCCCCAAAATTTCTGATATCCAATTTTGTGACGAAATATATTTAATTTATTAAATATGTTAACTCATTATACAATGACGAGCAAAACTGTAACACTAGTTCAATGTTCTCACTTCAACGGCCTGTATCTTCTTTCCTATTTTGTGTATACCAAAGATCTTAGTCTTGTTTTGTTGAGCATTTAATTTACTATAATTTCTGACATTTGGTGTGCTGCAAGAAATACGCCGAAGCAAAATGTAAAAAAAGGAAAATGTTACATTTCTGCACTTCGGTTATATTTTAAACAAAGCTCAGAAAGACATTTCTTTGTGCATACTATTCGCATGTGGAACCGTTTACCTTTTCAACTGAAAACAATGAGTAGCGCAGCAACTTTTAGGGACAAGTTAAAACTTTTTTTAAGAGACACTTAAAAAAAAAAAAAAAAAAAAATAATAATAATAATAATAATTATAATAATAATAAAAAATAAAATAATGCATAAATAAATAAAAAATAGTATTAATATAGTTTATAGACATGTATCGATCAAATAATTAAACTTATCAAAGTACGCTGTAAACTATAATAAGGATAAATCTTAAACTAAAGCAAGGATTATTTACGGTTAAATGTTACTTTTTTTTTTTTTTCTTTCTATTTCTTTCATAATTGTAAAATGTTTAATGTTAATAATATTTAAAAAACCGATGTTTGTAATAGTGAAAAAACCGATGTTTGTAATAGTGACTAGTGCATTAAATAATAAGCGTTATCTTGTAGCACTGGGAATCAAAATTAAAAATAAAATAAATAAATAAATAAATAAAAATATTTTTTTAAATTTTTTAGTTCCCCAATGCGATTTAGCATACTTTAGGTGTATCTTTGCACCAATGCAGCGGGAATAGCGTAGCATACGTCCTTTGTCCTCTCCCACAGCTCCATCATTCCGCTTGGAGGGACCGCATATTTCGCCAACTGTGATAGTACATGGTTATATAATTTTTTCAATAGGATTCATATCGGGAGATGGTGGTGGCCACTTTATGGACTGGAATTTTTGAATTGACATCCATTTTTTGACCAAAAGGACATGTCTTTTGGGTTATTGTCTTACTGAAAAATGCATTTGTTTTGCCAATGTTGGTGGCAAAAGTCTGTAACTTTTGAACTAAGTGAGATATCGGGTTGAAACTTGAACTATATATTTTCAATACTTCAAAACATTTTTGGAAAAAAGATTGGAGTGGGCGTGGCACTAGAAAGGGCGTAAATTGACGGTCAAATGCAAATTAATGCCTATTTTTGTAATTTTATATTTAATAATTTTTATTTTAAATTAAAAAAAAACTTTTAAAAATAAAATTTAATTTTTTTATTTTATTGTTACATTTTTAAAAAATTTTAATTTTCTTGAAAAAATGTTAAGTGAAACAAAATATTTTTTATGCACTCGCTTAGGTATCTATGCGTATTTAAAGTGACAAAAAGATACAAAAAGTTTCTCGCTAAAAATCGGAAGCTCGAATTTGATTTTAGACCCATGGTTTCTTGGGCAATTCTTCTTAGAATTCGTCGTAGATTACGATTTTGACAACCGCTTGGTGCATTTTTTTTGGTCCATACAAATTGACCCACTCTAGTGTATATCGATATCAATACTAAAAACCTTCTGACAAAATAACGTCAAAATCATTTGGGATTCTCAAAATTTCTGATATACAGTGCTGCTACAGAAATCAATTTTACTTCAATTTCATTTCGCAATGTCACAGACTTAAACAGAGTTTTCACTCGCAATGTGACAACATACATACATATATATATTTTGATATGCTTTGTGATGATTTGCGAAGCACGTCAAAGGTTTCACATTGGCAACACAAAACTTGTGCTTCACACAATTGTCAAAAGCCTTGTTAAGAGTCTTTAATGTAAGCAATACCAGTCAATGTGATATAGAATCGCTAAACATCACAAAGAATCAAAATATTCACAAAAAGTGAGCATTGAGCAAGCTTTTGAATAATTTGCGAGTTCCACAAAATAAATAAAAAAAAAAAAAACAAAGCAATCCAACTTTTAATTATGATACGATTGCGTTTTATTTCTAAAACCTTTTCAATAGATAAATATCAAATATTTATCCGTGAATACCGAGTCACCATTCAGTGACATTTTGAACCGTTATTTTTTTTATTAGCTGTGCGACCCAAATTGTGTGCTGGTCGAATTTTGCTTCATTCATACGCAAATAATTTTTAAGCTTGTGTGGAATACTTCGCAGCTCTCCACTGAACTTGGCATACCCCTTTTTCCAAAGACTCAAATTCAATTTGTCGACCCACCAACTGCACTTCGTCTTGGGTTCAACATCATCTTCCTTAAGCAGCCACAGCCCAATAACCGCACACGAAACACGTTCTGCTTCCTCTCGTGAAATTTATGGTGTCACAATGTGTAGGAAAACCAAATTGCTCGATGTGCTTTTCACAATGAGATTGGGTTATTTTGCTTATTCAAATCTGTCACTTTTTAACGGTCAGAGTTGGCAGCAGTGGTAAATAGTAATGTAAATTTGCGTGGAAACATCGATGTCGATGCTCATCGATGTTTCAAAAATTAAAAATCGAAGTTGGGTTGCTACATTAGCTCGAAACTTCGATACATCTATGTATGTCTAAGCATAGTAAAGCATAGTACTCAAACTCAAAAAAAGGCCTGGCGTAAACCCAAACTCCATATAAAAAAAACGATGGCGTAAGGGGAAGAAGAAGAACTTGACATTTAGCTACGCTCGGGTGTCCGCAAACTAAATAAATTAACAGAGCTGTTACAGAAAGCTGTTACAGCTGACAGGCCCAGCGAAACATCAAACTGTTTAGAGTTTCGCTGGGTATATCTATCTCGCTCACTCACATAAATTCAAAAAAATGGCTGGAACTTCGACGAAAAACAGCGACATTGACAATAACGACGACAATATTAATGAATTATAATCAAGAACGAAAACTAAAATTGTTTTTATAGATATAAACCAAAGACTTTGCATATTTTCATTAATATAGAGGGAGAATCCACGTAAAAAGTTAAAAAGCGATGGGTGCACCCAATACCCGCTGTGCTTGCGTGCCATCGCATATTTCTCTTCTATTAACTTTAATTTACATTTTTCATTGCCTATTCTCTCCTCTTTTATCCAAATCAGTTCTGCATGTTCATATTTAAAATCAACCGCCGTTGACGCATAGAGTTACCACTCAACTTTTTGTTATTTTCCGTGTTGCATTGGCAACACTGGGCTTACGCTCGTCGACAGCTAAATATTGAGCACTTTACGCCGCGTAAAATTTAGTTAGCTTGAGTACTAAGCTTAATGCTTGAAAGCCTTCCCACTTTATAAAAAAAAAAGAATGACTTAGATTAACAAGGCTTTTTTGTTATTAAAAACTTATGCTTTCATATCAGTTTTATAAGTTTCAAACAGCTTTCTCGTAGAAAATTAAGCAACCGATGTTTTGCAAAACATCGATGTATCGCCTAACATCGTTATCAAGAAAAACATCGATAAGAAATATTGGTTTATTCTCTGAACCAGTTTATTGTGCTCATGTTCAATAGAACAACAGTTTACAACTTTCTGCACAACCCAACACTGCTTAAGTGGGCAATAAATAAATAAATAAAAATAAGTAATTGCCAACAAAACAGATCATTGAAAACGAAAACGAGCGATTAATGTACATTAAAATGAGGACGCCATAAAGAATGCGGCAGCGCGTCTAATGGAACGCACTTACCAAATGTTGCTCCTGCAGGTGTGTGATTACAACTGTGATAAGTTGGAGCTCAGGCCCAGCCCACATTTTGGGAGTGGGCGTTGTCACCTCGTCACAAGGCTGCGCTCGTTCTCTTTGCTAACAATCCCATTGTGCACTGCTTATCATTATTAGTTTTGTATCTACATATGTTCATGCATCGATATGTGTAGCTTAATGTTATAATTCCCATTCATTTTTACAGAAATGTAATTGATGCATTGTGCATTGATATTAATCCAAAGAACCTCCCAGGATCATATGCATTTTACCAATATATATTAAACTCTACCACCATCTAATTGTCATACAATTTTGACTAACTGATTAATCGAAAATGGACGAAGACATTATGAACGCTGTGGAATCTCTTTTTGGCAAAGATGTTAAAATTGTGGACTGCGAGACGTCGTCATCTGTTCAACAGGAAGAGGTGTTGTTAATTAACGGTGTTCCGGTCAAATTGGATGGCTTGCCTGCCGATGACGCAAGTGCCATTAAGAGCGCTCTTCTCGATGGCCAGATGCCGGCAGTGGAGCATCTAAATCAGCTGCTCTTTCGGGCTGGCCTCACCCAGCAGCCCATTGAGGTGGAAACATCGCTTACAGTTAAATCGTCGTTAACTACCACCGAAGAGGTTCTGGTCTCACGCAACGGCCAGGTGCTGGACGAACGAAGCGTCGAAACCAAAGAGCAGTTTAATCATCAGTCGCATCAGAAGGAAATATGGCAGCCACTGAAGCAACACAATACATTAGCCCGTGCAACGCCGGAGAACGCACTCAAATATCGAACAAATTCGAATTCAACATGTGCGTCACAAGCAACTACCGATGCAGAAACAGATCCAGCTGCACGTCGTGTTGGTCACCAGTTAAATCAAACATTCTCGAATGCCTCACTCATGTCCAGCAGCTCAGCCATAACCGGCTCGGATCAGCTCGTCGACTCAACTTCCAATATATCGACTGCCACAACTTTGGGCGACAAGAGTTCAAATCTCAGCAGCTGCGACTCGGGACACGATGGCCTCTTCCACAGCGTCTCAATGAGCGCTCCCTACACCCATTGCGGGGGTCGTGACACCCAGACAGATTCTATGTACTGTGACATTCCCAGCTCAGCAGATGAGGCTGATGTAGTTTCGGTTGCTCTGCGGGTAAGAAGAAAAATCAAATAAATAACTAAAAATTTTAATTATTTTGTCTTGCAGAGCACGCAATTTCAGATTAAAGAGCTCGGCAATGTAGCCAATGATTGCCGAACGCCTTCAGCTTATGGCAAAGAGTTGCCAGCCGCCGGTGATCTCGGCACGTTTTCCCAGCTCCTTGTCAGGTCTAATAACGAAGATATGGAGTTTGCCCTTTTGCTCTGTGCACGTTCGTTTGTACAAATTCAAGAGTTGCTGAAGAAAATCATTCAAGAGTGCAGTGAACAGGAGGAGTTGCTAATTCGTTTACTCACCCGTTGGCTAAGTTTATGTCCCAACGATTTTCGCAATGAGACATTTCTGCAAGAGCTGCGCAAGCAAAACCAAAGCAAAGCCATTTGTTCTTTTCTCGACGGAATTGCCGATAAACTCGCGCAGGTGGAAACCAGCCGACGTGCACAACTACAGTATTTGGTGAGCAAACAGCCATCGGCCAGCTCGTTAGGGCGACAAAGCAGTATTAAATCACTCAAACGATTTGCCACAAATGTCTATAAGACGGATAATATGCTGAGCAAGTGCAGCAACGCCTTTGAGCTGGCGCATCAGCTGTATGCCATCGAATATGCATACCTCTCGCAAATACGCTTAGAAGAGTTTGTCGAAATGATAAACGCGGGCGAGCTTAAGTCTGCCATGTCAGAAAAGAAAGCAAGTACATTGGGGTCAATCTGCAGCTCTACAAAGCTTCCCGAGGTTAACATTGCCGCATATGTGCAGTGGTACAATCATCTCTCGCATTTGACTGCCACGGAGATAGTAAAGGTGAGTTGGTCGGTCCCAATTAAACGGACTCTATTAACATGATTTGCTTACATTATCAGCTTGGCAAAAAATCTATGCGAGGGCAGATGGTTGAGTTTTGGATAGAGACCGCATTGGAATGCTTCAACACAGGCAATTTTAACAGCCTTATGGCAATATTAACGGCTCTAAATATGAAAGCCGTGGCGCGGCTTAAGAAAACCGTAAGCTTTACTCAAAAAAATGTTAATATAAAGGTCTTCATCAGCTGTGCTTGCAGTGGTCAAAGGTGGAGAGATCAAAACTTGATGGTTTAGAGCATCAAATGGATTCCAGTTGCGATTATCAGAATTACCGCTCCACGATGAAAGCTGCTGTTTGGCGATCTGAACGTGAATCGGCCAACAAAATTGAGCGTGCCATTATACCATTCTGCTCGCTGTTTCTTAAGGATGTTAACTTTATTAATGAAAATCACGAAACCAGGCACGCAAAATCCAGCATAGTTTAATTTATGTAACTAACAAAGAAGTGTTTCTTTTTTAGGCTGGCCAACGGATTATTTAACTTCGAGAAGTGCTTGCTCCTTGGCGCACAATTGCGTATCTTTTACAAATGTCAACAACTGGATTGCCCGTACGAACAGATAGCAAATGTTGTTGCCTATTTGCAAAAGGCAGAAGCTTTTACTGAGGATTTCTTAATGAAAGCCTCCTATGACTGCGAGCCTCCGGATGGCGCTGAGGAAAAAGGTCACTACAAAACATTAAAAGCAGCTAAATAACCGAATACATAATTGTAAACTTTTACGACAATTCAATGCGGAATTCGCATCGAGCCTCGCACAAACTTTTATAGTTTGTAGACATTCTTTTGTTGACACTTCCATGTTTACATTTGCATCGCAATAACGATAATAATTTTAACACAAATATCGCAATCGTATTCGTTAATTTGTACTTAAGACATGAGAATAATATAACCAACTAATTATATACACCGATTTGGCATTTCGCTCGAGATATCAAGTATAATATTTGAATATAATCATTTCAGACGAAATTTGATTCTAGACGGATTATTTTATTTAACTATTGCGAACGCTAATGTTTTTTATAATGAGTATCTTTAATTAACGTATGGTAGCGAATTTTTGAAAGTCTACAGTGCCGAATTTGCCAAACAATTCCAGTGGATAATGTTTACCCTCACCACCACAGGGAGCATGAACACGAATTTGGCGCATGTGAGTATCCCGACCATTCTGATGATTTGAAATTACTGCAATTTGCAGCATAAATGTGCGCAGTGACTTCACATTACCATCCTTAATGGGAATCTGGACCCAACCATTCGGCTCCGTCAAGTCGATCACTTGCAACTCCTGCAAATCATTGAAGTTTGTGCCGGAGCGAATGGAAATGCGCGATGGTGTGTAACTCTCGTCCAGTTTGTAATCGGTGTATATATAGATCTGGCTGATGTTGGTGCGCTTATGGAATTGTATGTTAACCAAGTGCGGTAGTTGTCCGTCTGATTGCCAGTAGGTGTCCATTATGTTGTCACGCAATCGTTCAACGCCAAATCCTTTAAAGTGGGACTTTAATGGACATCCTATGCTTCGTGCATGGAATCTTACCTGGCTTGCATGACGACAAGCTCCATACCGCCTGAGCGCCAACTTCGCGTACATAGCCAAGTCGCTCTTCGGCAAGTGGGTCCTCCTCATTGGCGAAAGCCGGCTTTGGTGGTGATTCTTCGTCTAAAGTTGCCGCCATTATAAAAACTTAAGGAACTCTGCAAAACGTAAACAAAGCCACAGAAGTTATTCAATTGAACTTGTGATTCCCACAGCTAGTTCATTTCGCTTTACTTTGCAGCACTGTTTAGAGAGATCTAAAAAACAGCTGTGCCCGCCGTCAACACAACAAACGGCACACAGACGTTTTCTAACACTCTAATAACAAAGCACATGTGCAAGCAACGAAAAAGAAAACAAACACAAAGATGGTGCGAAAACTGAAATTTCACGAGCAGAAATTGCTCAAAAAGGTTGATTTCATTACTTGGAAAGTCGACAACAGCAGCAAGGAGAATAAAATCCTACGTCGCTATCACATACAAAAACGTGAGGATTACACAAAGTACGTCGGCCATTAATTAGCATAACGTATGTAAAATAATTACTTTAACTTTAAAATTCTTTTCTATGCAGATATAATAAACTATCGCGAGAAATAAGAGAACTTACCGAGAAAATAGCCAGACTCGATGCTTCAGATCCATTTAAAGCAGACGCAACCGAAATGCTTATGCACAAACTGCATGCCATGGGTGTTGCCAACGATCATCTCACCCTGGAGAGCGCCAGCAAGACATCAGCAAGTCACTTTTGTCGGCGTCGTTTGCCCGTAGTAATGGTCAAACGTGAGTAGTTTTTGGGCTGAAAGCGTCTAACAAATGTTAATACGACTGGTTGATTTCTTTCAGTGAGAATGTCTGAGAGTCTGAAGCATGCCACAGACCTCATTGAACAAGGTCATGTCCGTGTGGGCCCTGAAATGGTTAAAGATCCCGCCTTTCTTGTCTCTCGCAACTTAGAAGACTTCGTCACCTGGGTCGACGGATCCAAGATAAAGGAGCACGTACTGCGATACAATGACTTGCGCGATGATTTCCAAATGTAAAACCTAAGTTAACTACTTTTACTTCACTTAAGAACATCAAAATATCGATGCATATTCCCAAATGAAATCGTGTTTTTTTTCCTATCGCGTGTGACCCCTTCCAGTGGTCTATTCTACCAATCCAATACAAAAAAAACCAATAATGAAAATATATCTATACTAGGCAAGAGTCCGACTGCTTCCCGTTTAAACCATCCTTCTTATCAAGTAAATATGCACATGTTTACATCGTTTAGCATGAGTCTAAGTTTGGATGAATACAGACATACACATATTACGCCAAAAGCTTCTGATCGGTGATCCAAACATTTTATTGGAAGAGCGAGCATTTTTTTTTTGGTTTCCGCTGGAAGTGTGAAAAACACTGTAATAGTAACATAACATATTTAGTAATGCAATTTTTGCTTTCCGCCCAGTACAAAGAGTATAGAGGCTATTCGGCCTGTGAGCCCTCTCTGCACCCGCAAATGGAGAAAATCTAATAAATAGCAAAAAACTTCAGGTTTGACAAATATAATGTTTTAAAAAAAATTTGCATATCGATTAGTTAATATTCACAGAAGATAGTTATTATTATTGGCTTAATGCAGGGCCAATAGCAAACACTTGCTTTTATCTCTTTATCTCTGGATTGGAGTTAAGTAATCTTAACTGCACTGCAATAATACAATTAAATTAATTTAAAAAAAATTAATTTTCTCCACTTCATTCGTAGGTGACACACACAAGAAAATAAAGATACTTTTATGAATTTTCCTGATTCTGCAAGCGAGCCTCTCTGATCAGCCGAATAGCTAAAAATTAAATAATATAAATCGCTTCAAATATTAAATATTATGTTCTAAATATACTGATGATACTTAAATTTACATTAAAGAAGTTAAACAAGCGGAACAGTCGAGTGCACTCGACAGTAATATACCCTGAGCCTAGGCCGCGGCACGCCGAAGATTTGATGCCCATGCAATTCCCATAATAATCGTTAATTATCGACCTAACGTTTTTTTGGCATCTACATATGTACATTTATAAAGCTAGGTACTGACGTCAGATAAATTTTTAGCGGCGTAAAGTGCTCAATCTTTCGCTGTCGACGAGAGTAAGCCCAGTGTTGCCAATGCAACACGGACAGCGGGTATTGGGTGCACCCATCGCTTTTGAACTTATTACGTGGATTCTCCCTCTATATTAATGAAAAAATGCAAAGTGTTTGGTTTATGTCTAAGAAAACTATTTTAGTTTTCGTTCTTGCTTATAATTCATTAATATTGTCGTCGTTATTGTCAACGTCTCTGTTTTTCGTCGAAGTTCCAGCCATTTTTTTTAATTTATGTGAGTGAGCGAGATAGATATACCCAGCGAAACTCTAAACCAGTGATGGGCACGTTTATCGAATCGTTATCGGTTGCTTACACAGACACTAGCCGACGCATGCCGAATGCCAGGTTGGCAGCTGCTGCGAGCATGAAGCTTCATGGCTGCGAGCACACGATTTGAATCAGTGCACAGCTTGCCTTCAACGAGAGCACAGTCTGCGTCGCTTGATTTTTCACGTTGCACTGAAAGAAATAGTTAAGCTCATGCGACAATACATTGTGTGAGAATGCGGTCGGCATTTTCTTACGCCAAATGACCCCCAAATTATGCCCCTTAACTTAAAACTCTATGTTGCATGCATCTACGTGGTCACACACCAAGAATTGTGGCTTGCAATAAAAATTATATTCAAAAATATTTGTGAACATCAAATAGAGTTGCTCAGCTATTTCTTTCAGTGCATAAAATGAGCCAAGCGTGCATAACCTTCCCGTTTGACGTTCTAGCTGCGACTGACTTCACTCTGCTCGCTGCGCTCGGGTTTCGTGTGTGTATTGGTGAATCGAACAGCTGATTCGCACGCGTGCGAGACTGTGCCCAACACTGCTCTAAACAGTTCGATGTTTCGCCAGGCCAGTCAGCTTTTTCAAACAGTGCTGGATAACGCCCGTTCCTTATCTGGCAACTCCGTTTTTAGTTTCAGTTTAGTTGACGTCCGGACCGACAAGCGGAGATAAATGTCGTCTTCTTCTTATTCACCTTACGCCAGCGTTTTTTTTATATGGAGTTTGACCTTACGCTAGGCCTTTTTCTGACGTCAGTACCAAGCTTAATATAAATGAGTGATTTGAACCAATTTCCGCGATATTTTAAAAATGTATTAAAAGTAAAATATAAAAAAAAAAATATGTAAAAAAATATATAAAAATATAATAAAAATGGTTGATCAATCCAGCAATCGAACCCACGACCCCTCGCGCACGGGTTTGTATCTCTAGCATTTAAAAGATTTAAATAAACGAAAAATATTTAATAATTAAAAATCGTCTGCACCAACCATACCGAGATCCGAACCGCGATCTCCCGGTTTGCTTGCCAAACACTTATCACCTCGACTACTGCGACACATTTGCTGATGCAGGCAAACTCGATATAGTTACATACTCAATATACATTCTGGCAGAGTAAATACAAAATAAATTAATTGACCATTAATTCTATTTATAGAATTGCATTTAAGTAATGATTCCATTTGGTGGTCCTAGCTCTTACCATCTCTGAGATCCTTTCGTTTATACGGACAGACAGACAAGGGTATATCGACTTGGCTGTTGATGCTGATCAAGAATATATATACTTTATGGGGTCGGAGATGCTTCCTTATGCCTGTTACATACTTTTGAACAAACTTAATATACCCCCTCAGGGTATAAAAATATTTATTAGGACACAGCGAACATATCCTGTACACAGGCACGACGAGGGATTGATGGCCTTGTTAATTTTCGAATAATTGTTCGTATTACATCCATATGATGTAACCGAGTTAAACCAATTTGATTAGGATGCATAAGACAATTGACAAATTCCTAATCTGCGAGTCTGATTGTGAAATCTCCAGAAACAACAAAAGTTTGCATACTCAATCTTAATTTTCGACTGATCTTTCCTATGGCAGCAATAAGATAAAGTAGACCGATTTCAACCAATTTTGGTCAGAATGTATTTATAGGACCATTCCAGATGCATATTCTGTTAGATTGGTTGAGGTTTCGTACTAAAGGTTGATTTTCACCGGATATGATAGAATACAAATACTTTATAGTCTGTCACGCCTCCCAGTGCTGCCAGCTTAGCAATTCAGTTGCTAGATCTGGCAACTTTTAAAAAAATTTCCAACTTTTTTTCAAAAAATGCTATTAGCCACAAATCTAGCAATTTTTAATTTTTCTTTAGCAATTTTAGCAATTTTATTACAGAACTAGCAATTTTTTATTTTTCTTTAGCATTTTTGCCTTTTTTTTATAGCTATTTTGCAAATGATAGCACAAATTACGATTAATAATGGTTCACAACGATATCGGGACTCTGGTATTTAACTCAGTGGCTCGATTATATGAACGACTTGAAAGTTTTGCTGTGTTTTGCGATTGGGTTAAAATGCTAAAAGTTTATAAGCTAAATTTTTGTTTTATCCAAAATTTAAATTTCAATAAGTATAATTGAAATACAAATTGAACATACGAAACTTCAATTAATTTAACAGGTATGGTCTACACAGACACGGAAAATGTTGCCATAATTATGCTCTACCATATGAGCAAATCACTATCAATGAGAAGTATGCTTGCTATGTATGAAGTATGTAAATGAAGTTGACGAGTTAATAGCATTATAAGTAATCTAAATTTTGTTTAAGATATGAAATCATTTTCCTTTTTAATTTAGATATTTTTTTCTTTAAAAAATATATATATATTTGTTGAAAACGAAAATTTTAATGATTTGGCATTTTTTTTTTTTTTTGGCAATTTTCACATAATATTTAGCTATTTTTAGCAACTTTTTTTTCCAAATCTAGCAATTTTTGCTTCGAAGATTCTGGCAGTACTGACGCCTCCTTCTGCCTGTCACGCACATTTTTTTTGTGACAAAAATTGATAGACTCCTGTACTTTTTTTAAGAACGGGGTCTAAAAATCATAATTTCGTGCAAAGTAAGAAACACATCGTGACCCTATCACATTCAATAATAAGTTCGTACTTTACAAAATGGGAAACTCAATAAACAAATAAATAGTAGTGGTATTCCGGAAAGCGTTTTAGATTTGGTTTAGATTTCGCAGTCAGCTGTTCGCAGCTGCTCCATACAAAATTTTCAGTGTGCCCAGAGCAAATCAGGGAAATGTGGTCCTACTAATTGATTTCGTGAAATCTGCTCTGAGGCTGATTTCGTTTTGATTTCGATTTGGTTTCAAATTAAAACTCAGTATTTGGTGTTTGCTTACATTCTGCTGTCACATCAATATGGAGAACGTAGTTCTTATGCATTTAAAGATTATATACGTATAAATAAATAAATATTTATTTAATGCTTTTTAGGATACCTACCATTTGTTCACGAAATCTAAAACTAATCAGTGCGCAAAAAGGGTTGTTCCGTCAACTGATTTAGATATGGTTAAAAATAATCTAAGCCAAATCTAAAACGCTTTCCGGAATACCACTAATAACACCAAACCCGATATCAATAATGAAGTTAACTAACATGAATCGATTATATTTATTATTTATTTATTTATTATATTTATTATTTTATCTTTATATTATTTTTTTATAAGTCACAAGCAGCGGAATCTTTAACCCTGTAATGCCTAACCCTGCCTTTAGGCGGGGTTAACAAAAAGCTCCATCAAAACTACAAAAATTAATATATTGACAAAATTTGACTATTAATATATTGCTAATATATGCCCGCATGTGGTTACATATGAAAAATGACTTTAATCCAATTCGATTTGCAGAAATATGACATCAAAGTCAAAAAATCAGGTTTTGGGCGCAATTAAATAAATTTTGGCAAACACTGATTTTTAGACAAAGATAATAAGCAGTAAATCTTATCGTACACAGTTAAGAAAAATACTGGCGGATAGGAAATTTAGTCACCTATTAAATGATGTAACAATATATAGGGAAAATATAAGTTAAGCTCACTAAAATCGCTTTAAGCGTAACCCCGCCTAAAGGCAGGGTTGGGCATTCCCGCCAAAAATTTTTCTGAGTATTTGCAAGGGATGAAAAATTTGTTGAAGCTATCGATTTCATCGTACGATGTTTTTTAACTTAATTTCTATATTGTGTGGGTGGAGGATGTTTATAAAGCAAAGCAATTATTGAATATCATATATAATATATGTATACATATATTTATAAATTTATATCCAATAAAAAACAAATGTTTTTTTCAAAAATTTTTGGCGGGAATGCCCAACCCCGCCTTTAGGCGGGGTACGTATTTTTACCTGTAACAGGTAAACTAAGCGTCTGATTAAAAAACTAAGTTCAGATTCGTTCATTTTGACCAAAAATTAGTCTAAAATGATTTTTCCAGCACGATAGAAAAATAAGGCATTAGAGGGTTAATGCACATTCTGGCAGAATGCGTAGATATATACAGACGAATATGCAGTCCTCTAGGGAAATATAAAATTGTGCCACGGCCACTTTACTTCAACGGGTGTAGGATCATGCCCAGAAACTAATCACCAACTTTCAACACGATTGGGTCATAAATAGTGGAGATATTCGAAAGCGAAAGCGATTTCTATGGCACCCATGATTAACAATTTTGTCAAAAGAAAATGGCAATTCTATAAATAGGATTAATGGTCAATTAATTCATTTTATATTTACTCATCCAGTGGTGGATGTGATAATTCCTGGTTTGATCAATGATTTTTTTTTATTTTTTTTACTTCCGTCCGTCCGTCCGTCTGTGACTAGAAAAGGTAGATCAGCCAAATTTGGCACACAGACTTCTATAAGCCCCACGCAGATCAAGTTGGTTTTAAATTGTTGTCACGCC
Source organism: Drosophila suboccidentalis (assembly GCA_037043435.1). NCBI lineage: Eukaryota > Metazoa > Arthropoda > Insecta > Diptera > Drosophilidae > Drosophila > Drosophila suboccidentalis. The sequence continues at coordinate 36,424 of JBAMBK010001010.1, forward strand.
CCTTCCCACCTACGCATATTGCATACAATAAAACATATTTTAAATTTATTAAAATTAGTAACGGGTATCCTATAGTCGGGAGTTCGACTATAGCCTTTCCCACTTTTTTTCTTCATTTCGAAATAATGAATATCTTTGAGGGTGAACCCTTATCTTGCACCAGCTGCTCACAGTGACAGGGGGCAGGAAAACCACTTAATTGCAATTTGTTAAATTATAATTTTTAATAACTTTATTACATTTCATATAATGTTTAGATCGCATTAATATTACTCATTTATGCTGGAGCTACGGACTCAGCTGGTCCGACACACACACATATACTTTTATATATATGGTACATACATATTTAAACATGTTATTCAATCAACTTTCCCTTGTACTCATTTTTCTCTTTTGCTAATGCCAAAATCGCACAACTTTCTTAAAAATATCCGTACACAGTTGATAGCTTATTAGTTTTGTCACTTACAATGTTACTTAGCTCTCCCGCAATATGAAAATAACGTATAGATACTGAGAAAACATGTGTTAAAAAACATTTCCAAAATTAATTTCAATATAGAAAACATTCAGATAATTTTCGAAATAAGCAAACCAATAGCAATGAAGAAAATTGCTCATTATCTATAATATACTCGTTGGTTAAGGACTAAAAGGGAAAGGTGCAATGTTGAGCGAATTCTAAAATGTGTACAGGGCTTAAAAACAAAAAACAACGGCAACTATGTCCAAAGTTATATCGATGGCAGTTAGACGCGCATAAATGTTAAAGTAGTATCTATATCCAATTGCCGAATTCGAGTCCAAACCGAAACAAACAAAAAATAATAATAAAGAACATACATTTCGCAAGTAGTTTTAGATTTATGAATTTTAGAGTCTGACTGCATCTCGATTATAGCATCTGACTTTGCTCTCTTGTATCGTTTATGCGTTTGTATGTGTTTATGTTACCCACGAATCGCGATCCCACTGAATTTATACAAAACATAGACAAAGCTCTTGCTCTCCTCAAATTCAGTCAGTATAGTCTTTTTTTTCATTTTTTGTTAGGTGTGTATGTATCCTTTTAATATTAGTTGTATTATCCTTTTTTAAACTTGCATAAAAGTAACTATTAATTAGTGTTAAAATAAATAGCTAGTGGCATTAAAATTAGTGTCGACTGGCGAAATTGTCGCCCTTTCACATCTCTCCGCCTTATGTCTGGTACAAAAAAAAGAAGGGCGACAATGTTCGCATTAAAAAACTTCATAACAATTTAAAACAAATTAATAAGATAAAGATTTTCTACATTGTTTATGTTGTTCTTTTCCTCATTGAATTGTGTGTGTGTTTGTGTAGGTGTATATGACAAAGTTATTAAGTTATCCATTGGATATTATTTTGGCTTTTGTGTGTGGGGGATATTTATTCCTAAAGAATTATTGTTTGTTCTCGTTTTGTTTATGCTGAATATTTAAAATAAATATTTTATCGCATGGTTTATCAATTGAATACAATATTTTATGTAAATTCCAATGTTTTGCCGCTGCTGCGCAAACGTGTGCAATTAGTTATTAAGCCATATTATGCCGGACCCTGTCCCCAGGGCCCAAGCCCAAAACCCAAGCGCACTGCCAATGACTCGGTGCCACAATAAATCTTTCAATTGTCTATGCTCTTCCAGTTCACTTTCAGTTTAAGTTTTTGTTAAAGGTGGCAGTTTAGATTGCAGTCGATCGATTTAGATCACAAGCGCCATGTCTTTCTTGCTGGGCAACTGCACCCGCTTGCCCTGCCACAACGAATTGTGTATTGTGAAGGCGTCTATCGTGACTGTCAGATGCTTCGTGTGCACTTGTGAGAAGCATTTGCCACCTGAGTTGTATCTGAATAGCAGAATGAAAATTAATCATTACGAGCTCATTATGGTTATCAGAGTTTCAACTCACTTGAAGAACTTATCGAACATGACTTCGTCGACTTGACTAGGTCCCGTTCCGTACAGCTTTGTCACTTGGTCCGTTTCGGGCATGTAGCTGTAGAGGGCTCGGAATTGGCAGCCGGTATCACGGAAGAGTACAAGGAAGTGTTTCGCCTCTGATCGTGCGATCTTCTCGAGTACCTTCTGCTTGGCCTCGCGATTCACGGCGCCTGGAAAAACGCAGTACTCAACGGCATTCAGTATAATGCCGCGATTTGATTTGGCCGCTGGTTGTTTATAAAGTTTTGGACCTGTTAATAAACAATAATATGGTTAAAACTGTTGTGTTCATTTTTTTTTTACAAAAATTCAACTTCATTTATCGTGGATTTCTACTCAGTGTTAATGGCAAGCCTCCTTATTTATATTTAAAATTATTTTATTTCATTCGTTTCTCTGCTTTTCTACGTGCAAACTGAGCTACATCCTCAGGTCACCATTCTGCAATGTGGCGATTATATTTTGAGGAGCTGTAGCCTATGGGGTTTCTTCACAAAGTAATGTCTCTACTTTTTACTTTTTAATCTGAATAGAATATCACAATACACGCTCATAAAGTTAAGGAGTCATTTTAGAAACAATTTTCAATATTCTGTTCAGATCGCTACTTAAATTCTTATGATTATAAATAGATACATTACTTAATGAAAGAACTCTTGTAAGCTGCACATTACTTTAATACATACATTGCCAACTGGCTAATAAGGAAATTAATACAAAAAGTGAATCATTCCAGAATAAAAATCAAATCAAACAATATGCAACAAAATCAATTAGAAAAAATCTAAATTAAAACTTAGTAATAATTAATGCTTGCAAGTTCGCATTGAATTTGAAAGTTGTTATTGTTCGTATTAACGTTTGCAAATGTGAAGCGGTTAAACAAGGGGCCAATCGGGCATTTTTAATTAGACTAAATTATTTGTATTAATGTAGAAAATAAACACATCTCGGTTTGACCATCGAAGTCGTGGATTTGACGACGCAACGGAAGAACGAACGAATGGATTACAGATCAGTTGTCAATGTAGTCATTTAGGAGTAGGGTATAAACGCGCGCACACACAAACTGTCGCAGTCCCTACACATACGTACGTACATAGGTAGTATATGTATACGGATACATGAGTACATCACATGGTAAGCATGTATATGTAAATCATTTCTATGTATGAAGTTGATAATGCCAATTGATACTGAATTCAACTGAACAATGAATAGAACTAAAAAGAAAGTTGACAAATAAAGTTCATATTGAATGAAAAAAAGAGGGGAGAAATGTACAAATGATGTATGAAGAACCAATATGAATGTATGGTGTATGTACGATTATGCTGAATGTGGTGGATGTGATATAACTGAGGATTGTTTGACACTAGGTACAAACCCGAGTATTCCATGATTGCATTCGCAGTTAATGAGATATCGCTTGATCCATCATCAAATCCGCGACGTTTCGATATCAAACCTGGCGGCAAAGAGCCTGGTCCAGAGGGAGATGGCATATGCCTACCTGATGCCGACATTCCTGGTGACGGTGCTCGCCGCGGCGGAGTGGCCCGTCCTAATCCCGAATCTGTGTCTAGCCATTAAGCGAGATCAAGCGGGTTTATCAATCATGAATCATCAATCATTTAGCATCATCAGACACAGCATGCATTGCCGGATACCACAGCCACAGCCACAAAAGAGCCCCAGACACAGTGCATTGCATGTGAGAGAGTTGAGATAGAGCGCGGGGGCGAGAGCAGAGCAACAGTGTCAGGGTTGTCATCCATGCAGTAATTTCGTAAATTCATTCGATTGATGCGTTATATTCAGATTTTGTTAGTCGCCATACGATAATGTCGATGAGAGCGATCGAGCGATGAATGTTATAGGACATTATTTCGATTTTGTTAATACATTTGTCACATTTAATATATGTTAATTTCAATAGTTTGGTTTTTTTCGTTTTTATTGTACACAAGAGTTTTGAATTGAAAGAAACGAGAAATAAAAGAAGAGAATGTGTGCATTGAATTTAGTAAAGCAGTTTGGAAGATTGTTCAATGTAGCTTATAATCTAAATATGATTTGCCCGAATATGTGCTTGAGTGTGTGGGTGTGTGTGTGGTGTAATGATTGGTGTGCAGTCATACTTGTGTGCGTAGTCAAAAATGGGAGAATCCCATTCCCCAAAAATGCGGACAATATGTACAAAGTAGATTAAACTAAACCAGAACCAGTTGCGAATTATATAGGTAAGTTAACAGTTGACATCTGACAGTAAACAATCGACAGATCCACAAATAATGCTAGAAACACCGCCACCGCTGTCATTTCAATGGTCATTAAGTAACGTATTGTTCAGCAAATGAAAATAATTCAATAAATTCAAACATCAAATCTCGAAGACAACAGATAATAGATAAGAGAAATATAATTAATACACAAAATATAAAAGTAATGTAATGAAAGTAGTTCAAAGCCAAGTTCCTTACCACCCACTTCCTTTATTACACATTTAACTGAATAAGCGAAATTTTTTTAAATTTTCAGTACAGTGATTTAGAATTAAAAGTAATGCATGTGGAAGAGTACTTAAAGCAATTATTACCATCATTAAAATTCGAAAAGATTTAATGCGTAAGTTTTCCAGAAAACATCTATTTATAAGGCAGAATTTAAGTAGAATCAAAATCTTAGCATTTCTGCGTGATAATGGTTAAGCATTCATAGATTTAGGAAAAGATACCTCAGACATACATATGTATATAATCGGAAGTTACGCTTGCATTACTCTCAAACTAAAATCGAACTTTAGGTTAAATATTTTCAAATGATATGGAAAATAAATAATTAAAATAATGAGAAATATAAAACAACCACCAAATGTTCGTAGTATAAACATGTACAAAAATACAATTGAAAGAAAATAAAAGAACTACCACCAATAAAAATAAGATAGGAACCAGTTAAAAGTAAAGAAAGACCAATATCTTCTATCACAAATTAAACCATGAAGCAGGAGAGTAAGTTTAATTGATCATATTGAGTAAATATAAAAGGCAAGCAGCTGTTTTTTTTTAGCTGTGAAACTCTTCTTACCGCACAAATTCATAAGCGAATTGGACTTTCGGCCACGGAAATTAAGTGTGCTCCCCTTAGCAACTGATATACGTGACAGGGTGCGGCCCCTTTCGACGGTTGGCTCTGTAAGAAGTGGCGCCGCGGCGTATGGAATACGTATATATGGATCAAGTATAGTTCACTTCAAGTATGATGATACAACAAGAACACAAAATATGAAATCTAAACTAAAGATTAACTTAAACATGTCTTTTGCCATTTGGCCATCGACCCAAACCACACAGGTGCTAAGTATAGTATAATTAAATATTATATTATACAAGCGTTTATAATAACTTGTATATTATATATCCTCCCAGAGCCAATTCCAATTGCATGTCCTGTCCAATGGTGTTGTCTTAATCAGCTTCCCCAGGTGCATAATCTCAAATTGAAGGTGCTAGCAGTTAGTATTGTTATTTTAGTTCTTAAAGTATGTTAACTGTGCGCTTGTTGATCTAAAGTTTTAGTAGTTTGGGTGATTTAGCGTGAATTTTGTGGCGCGAAGCACGCTTTAATTGAAACAAATAAAATATAAGAACACGAAGGAAGCTTTGTGTTAATCAGAGCTTCCGACTGAATCAGCGTTATTCGTTTTGATTTCATTTCATCTCTATCGCTGTTATTAACACAAAACTATCCAACCAACAAAAAGCAAGAGTAGAAACAAAAAAAAAAGAAGACTTTGTACTTGATACCCAGCACCAACCTCTGGAAGTTTTGTAAGATCCCCGTCGTCCAATCGGAGTTGAACTTGTGCTGGGATAATCGTCGGGGGACTCTGTTGAACAAGATTAGTGGTTATGACTTAAGGTAAATCGTCACTTATTCTACAATTAAGGCAAGATACTAAGTGCATCAGAATTAAAATTCAATAATAAAAATAAAATAAATACAAATTAACAAGAATCTAAAGTAGCCCCTTTACCAGAAATCATATCAAAGAGAGATAACATCAAGTAAGTAATGAAAATACCAATGAAATCATTAAAAAATGCATGCTTAACATAAACTAAACTAAGTAAATGAAAGAAATACAAAATGAAACAAAACAAAACTTTAATTTACCTTTGACAGTGAGGGAGTCTTGGGATCCCCTGTAATAATCTCTTTTCATAGAATTTGAGCTTAGCTGACCGTAGCCTGTCCAATTAGGGGCGATCGGGTTTTAAACAAAAACATAATATTAACAAAATAAACACAAGTTCTAAATTAATACAAAAACAAAATAAAACAAAATGAACAGAACAAAATTTGCGATTTCGACTTGCCGAAACTTTCACACATACAAACATTAAAGGCCACTCTCATTGGAATTTTTTAAGAGAGATCAATTTAGATGTTCAACAGATCTTTTAAGCAATGGCCGTCATTGACCACTGACAATGTCTTTAACAATGTCTTTGACAAGTTAATCAAATTTTTTTGCCGGCTCTAAACTTTCGGAAGGAACAAACTAAAAAGTAGGATGTGAGCCCGACATGATGTAATTCAATCAGAGTCTCTCTCTTACAAACAGACAAGAGTGGAAGCGAATTCGTATCCCATGGTGGAGCACATATTAATATTGTCTAGCAGTGTGTAGAAAGCCAAAGGGGCAATAGCTTTGGAATATGGCGCTGAGCTCACCGGTTAGGTTTGAACTGGAGCCCTTCTTTCCCCGACTGGATAGGCTTGAAGCCTCACTGATGTCCACACTGGCGTCATCCACGTGGATCGTTTTGGGGCGTGGTCTAGTCACCCGCTGCTGTCTAAGACGTGGCGTGGATGCACTCGAGCTCTGTGGCTGTAGCTTAACATGTAGATCGGGCCGGTCCAGGGTTTTACCCTAAATCAAATTGAATTTAGAATCACTATTCCAGGAAATCTCAAATGGGTTATCACTTACTTCTCGCTCAGCCTCTTCGATGGCTTTCTTTAGTCTATGTTGTTCCAATATGGCTGCTCGTCGCGCCATTTGCTCTTCCTTTTTGCGCGCACGCTCCTCTTCTTTTTCCCGCTCTTTTTCTCGTTTCTGCGATGCCTCAATCTCCTTGCGCGCCTTTGCTTCCTCTTGTTGCTGACGACGTTGCAGAGACAGCAACATTATCTTCTCTTTGCGACGCTCCATTTCGTCTACAGATTCCTGAAAGCAAAGTCAAATGGACCCTTAAACTTAGAACTATTCTTTATATGTATGCGTGCATCATATGTCTTACCGGATCAAGATTGGTCGCATCTACGCCAATAACCAGCGCCTTGTTCTTGGCCGCCTCGGCGCTGCTGATGCTTTGCTCGGTCCTCAGCCGTGTGGGCGAAAGTGGTTGTTGTAGCGGCTGGTTGGTGAGGTCCTCCAGGTGGCGACGCTCCAAACCCAGGGGCTCGGCCGTTGAAGTGGCCATCTGGCGGAGCTGGATAGGCGGCTCGTCTGTGTACTTGTTGTATGTTGCATTGCCAGCATTTACATTGGCATTGGATGCGACACCGGCAAGGCCATGGATGCTGTGTCTGGAAACGGAAGCATTTTTGATCTCGTCGCTCACAGAGTTGTTGATGTTGTGCAGTTGACTTAGCGATTCACGTTTAAGGACAACTTGGTTGTCCACACTATCTCTGCCTGGCTCCTTCTTTGGTGACCGCTTGGCGCGCAGCGGCGGCTTTGGTCGCTTCGGTTGATCGTTGTCGAAGGATATGTAAAAGCCCTTTTCGGGTCGCTGCTCATCCCCGCTGCCACTCCCCCCACCGCCACTACCGCTACCACCACCATTTCCATTTCCTCGCGGATCCTGAAAACTGTTGGCCTGTATGGAAGGGCGCGAGGGTGAAGGTATGCGGTAAGTCAGATTGCCGCTGGTGATGTTTAGCTTATTGGAAATCAACTCGCCGCTGTCATAATCCTCAGAGCTGCTACCGCGTCCGCTGTGCGCCATCGGCAGCTGCTGTTGATGTTGTTGCTGTTGATGAAGGCGTTGCTGTTGCTGTACCACAAAATCGGAGATGCGAGTTGACTGCATCGACTCGATGATGTTGCGCTCCAGCTCTTCGACGTCCTCCTCGTCGCCAATAAAGCAAATACTTTGAGGCGCCATCATATCCTCGTGCTGTCCCATCGTCATTGGCTGGGCCATGTTGGCCTTGGGTGAGCGATTGTCGCGAAGATTCGTCAGCGATTGCTGGCGTTGCACGCCATTGGCATTGTTACCGCCGCCATGCATACGCTGAGCATGTTGCGGCGACGATTGCATCTGAAACAGATGCTGCAGTTCCCCACCGCCGCCCCCTCCGCCGTTCTGATGCAGCATAAAGCCCTGGGATGCGCCAGCGCTGGAGGGCGGCCGATTGGGCCAAGTTTGCTGCTGTGACTGCTGTTGTTGCTGCTGTTGCATCTTCTTCTGGGTTTGCCAGGCATTCACATCTAACAAGGGTTGTTGCTGCTGCTGCTGATGCTGTTGTTGCTGTTGCTCATAGGCGGCCGCTGCCGCAGAGTGTGCCCAGGTGCGACGTTGTGGATGTGCAGAATGCGGCTGAGGCGGTGACTCGTGCAGATAGAAATGATTTGCCGGCTGGCCGTAGTCATCGTAGACGCTATTCCGTTGCTGATATTGTGGCGGCGGGGGAGCTCCGTAAGGGGAGTGGTTGTTGTAGGGGACGCCATTGTCGCTGTAGAGGCTTTGGGGTTGCATGTAATGAGCTGGCGGCGACATGTACTGTCCATGCTCGTTGACGTACTGCATCGGGGGCATTTGCATGGGCTGCTGGTGTGGATGATGCTGCTGCTGCTGCTGTTGCTGGTAGGGATCGCGACTAGGTGGACGGGAGCTGTAGGCGCTGACGGGCGCATTGAAGGCCTGTGGAAGATGCGGTGATGAGCCGAAGCTTTGCTGCATGGGCCGTTGCTGGTAATGGTGGTCAGCCAAGTGCTGCTGCGAGCCGTACGTTTGTTGCTGCGGATGCGGTTACAATGGGGAGGGAAGCCAATACAGTTAGTCAGACGAACGAGCAAGCAAACAAACAAACAAATAAACAAATAAACCAGACAAACAAAAAAAAAAAAAAAAAAACGAAATTGAATAAAACCGATTAAGTGATTATTGAGTTAATTTTGTAATTTTGGTGAGATGCAAGGTGCGGGGAGGTCCTGATGCTTACCTGGTTCAGCATGTTGGCTATTTGCTGTGCCTGCATCAGCTGCTGCGCTTGCAGATGCTGAGCCTGCATTTGACTTTGCTGAGTGGCCAGCCGATGGATATCCTGTTGGATATCCTGCAGATTCATGTTCATAATGGCGATGCTTTGCTGTTTATCGTTTCGAACATCCATGACCGGTGTTAAGTGTGTGTTAATGTGTGTGTTTTAATGTTTATATGTGTGGGTAGAGTAGTGTAGTGTAGTGTATTGTCGTGTAGAGGTGTTATATTTATTTATGTGGGAAGAACAACCACAGACACGGAAATTGAGCATTGCGGATAACGGGAGACGGGAGACGGGGAGAGTATAAAAAGAGACACAAGCGAATTTACATTTATCCGGGGTTAGAACAAGCTTGGTGTGAAATGCAGAGATGCAAGAAGATTTCACTCACCTGATACTTGTCCATATCAGCGGGATCTATGTCCGGTGTACGCTTCGATTCATTGCTCATAGTCTCCCACTTTAAGACGTCTGGACACGATTCCAGGTCCTCCTAAAATCGATAAAACAATATCAAAAATGATATTTTATACCTTTGAGATACATCAAATTCAAGGCCTACAAATAGTACTAATATTGTAATTTGAATCGCACCTTCTCCTGATGCCGCAGCACAGCCATTTCGATTTTACGCTTGTCCTGCTCGATTCGACGTCGCCTCTCCTCCAGTTTCATGCGCATCGTGGATAACTTATTCGCATTCTCAAGGGAGCGCAAGTCATCGTCGCAGATTTCCAATTGCCAGGCCGCCGGACTTGCAGGCATGCTGCTGGTTGATGATTTACGCACGGGCGTGCTTTCCGGATCGTATCCACTTGATCTGGCATCGTTATAGTGCTCGGCATTTGTGTAATCCTTGTCGGTGGAATGTTGTTTATTACGCGCCATCGGCAACGGACTGCCCGCATTCGACAGATTGTGGGACGAGACCGTGGGCACATTGTCGACACTGTCAAGACATAGAAGAGAGAATCTGTTATTCTATGCCCAGCTTGCTGTGTGTAGGTAATAATGCACACCTTGCTTGTCTACGCATTGAATACTTCTCAGTTTCGCGATCCTGTTTTTCGGAGCCTGAATCCGTATCGTAGCCCAACTGAAGAGTGCCACGAGCATCGGCAATTGACGAGCGCACTGCGACAGCCGGTTCTGCAATTTAATCAAGTTACTAGGTGAAAGACTATTCCTGAGAACATTTTACTTACCCACACTGGTGTTCGACAGCTTACGTTCCCGGTCCCGATCTCGTTCACGTTCGAAGCGGCCTAGCGTATTCAGCTGATCCTGTGAGCCTCCAAAGTTCTCAATTGTCAACTGTGAATCTTCGCTGGAGGAATTGCGTCGTGAACGGCGACCTGAAACATTATTAATCATAATTAGGACATAGTAGCACAGGAATAATTTCCGGAAGGATTGGGAATATAGTTCGGAAACAATAGCTGAATCTTAAGCACACTCATCACACATTCGTACAGGGAATCAAACACCGACTGTAGATATTCTTGTTGGCATACCTGCAAAGCTTGGACGTCGGCTCTGTTCCCAGTTACTTGGTCGACCCGCAGCGACAAAATCGCCTGTTTCGATTGTTGATACGAGAACAAAATTAATAAAAATCAAAAGTAAAGAAATTTAGCAAATAAAGTTGATGACAATTGCAAAAAAAAATAAGATCAAATTAAGTATATGAGGCATAAATGATAATAAAATTTTGTTCAGGCGCAGCATTTTCAATAAAAACTTTCCTTTCTAGTAATTATCGGATAGGAGTTATTTCTACAGCATAAAGGGAATAAGCAGACGGAACAGCTTGAATTTAATCGTATTTACATAACACTTTTCATAGTCTATTATAATATATTCCACAAAGATATGCAATGAAATAAATATAAAAGAATTCAAGTGTAATTGATGGGACGAGAGATGGGTGAAGGAAGAGTATATGAGATACGAGTTAAAAGACAGCCAAACCTCTCTCGTCTGCCTTCGACTCGACATTGTTCTTTTCTTTAGCCTGTCGCAAGCGAGCTGGAACTAAGGGCTCCTGCTGGGACTGTTGTTGCTGCTGCTGTTGATGTTGCTGCTGGTGCTGAAACTGTTGCTGATGCTGTTGGTGTTGCTGTTGTGAGTGCATGGATGACAGTGTGGTAATGCCACGCGACTTGTGCACGACAAACGCTGCCACATGTGAATCGAGAGGCGTTGTTGGGATGGGCGTTATGAATTTTGGGAGTTAGAGACGGAGTCAGTTAGGCGGAAATGCGCAGTTTGTGGCAATGTTATGTGTGTTTCGGTGGTTGAGATAAAAGAAAAAAATAAAATCATATAATTATAAATAAATTGCTGGTATAGTTTTGGGATTGCAGTAGGCGAATGACTTATAATCACAAGTTTAAGCATATTCAAAATCAAATCGCAAGACAACAATAACAAAGCAATAAACAAAAAATAATACAAGTGTTCAATTGTCGATAATTACCTTCTGCTTGATTGCCATCAAAATTATTTGATTGCATCGTTTGATATTCGGTGGGCGGAGTTGATCTGCGATTTAAGCCGCCGCTAAAGGAATTTGTGTGCGGAACTAAAAAACAAATACATAAGATAAAAAAAATAAATTACAAAATGTGTTCAGCCCAAAAAAAATAATACTAATTTAAAAGAAACCATAGCTTTAACTTTAAATTAAGTAAATCTTCAAAACGTCAACAACATCCAAGCAAAACCAAAGCCTATTTACAATATCATAAAGCGATGGATAGAAAATCAAGTGAAAGGGCTGGATAAATAAATTCCCGATTTAGGAATGTAAATGTTTTCATTTTTCTAATATCTTTATACTTGATATCAGACGTGTGGCTCTTCCCAACTCATCTGGTTGTCATGTGTAATCATAATTTTTATTTGCAATAGAGACAAAGACGGGATTTGTTTATTAGTTGGAAGACAACAGTTGCAGTGCAAAATGTGGGCCGATTTGAGGATATATGTCAAATATCATGAGCAGGTGCAACATTCACGTGTGCAACGAGTACAAGGGGCATAAACAGTGGAAGTTTTCGTATTGTAAACAATGACAGAGATGGATCAGTATAATGATGAATAGATATTGGTTGTTAGTTAACTTAAGGCTACAATTATTGACAGACTAAGTTCATAACGGCATGAAAAAGCGACGGCAATAATGGAGAGAAACGAAACAAGCAATCGAACAAACGAACAGATAAACAGTCAACACAAACAATGATTGAAACAATGAAAAACATTCACTTTATGAAACTAGACAACAAATATAACAAATTGAGGGGAGGATCACACACAAAAAACAAAATAAGCACAGATATCTCTGCATTGAATTGATCAGAGAAATTAGGGATTTAAAGAAGTGAAGTAAACCTTGAAACGGTGGCCGATTCAAAGGCGAGCCAACGGGCGGCTGGTCAAGATCACTGCGTAAATCGGGTATGGGCGTTACGGGTTGCATTGTGAGGCCCCGTCGATGGCAGATTCCGTGCTCATTGGCGCCCATCGTGCGCTTGGCGATGACATCTACGTGAATCGACCATATATATTGCAAATTTCAGTTTGTTGTTGCCGTGGTTGTTTTAGTTGTTGTTGCATAAGTGTGTTGAATGTAGAGAGAAGAAAGAGAGCATAGTGTTAACACCCATTCAGTTGATGATTTGTGGTTTGCAGAAGCGTTTTGCATATAAACAAAGAAAGAGAATCAAGTATAAAATCGATTGAAATTGAATTAATCATTAAGTTATCTACTTGGAATTGCTTTCCATATAATGGAACAGGTGCGGGATGACAGCCGGATAAATGAAAGAAATCGAATGAATGAGGCTGAGATGATTGGGGTGTCATTTTTTGATAGTAATTGATATAAATTATTTATGGAGGGGTAACCGAAGAATCACATTGCATTTTGTTCTTTAATATGTAATCTAATTGTTTGCTGATTTCTACTCAATTGCGAAAGTGCCCGGTGCAACCACAGGTAATTTTTGAATGCACAATCGTGACATAATTATGTAAATTGTTTTGTGTGTCAAGCAATTGATATTTTCTTAACTGCCCTAAGGATCCTATCGCCTTATTAAACAAGGTAAACATATGCTCGAATTGATTTTCTACTCACAGATAGCAAAAGAAAAGTGCAGCAAAATTTAACGAAAATTTAACATAAAACGCAATGCAAAACGATAATAATTTCACAGGACAACGACGAAGACGACATTGCAAAATATGCCTTGGCTGAAAACACTCAACAGGACCAATGGTTTGGAAGGGTACTTGGTAGGTTGCTTAGTTATTTGGTTGGAATGCGATGCGGTGCATAGTTGGATGGAGTATGTAGGCGCTGTCACTTACCCTGTCCATCCATGCCTGGATAACATACACATTTGGCCGGGTGTATCTCAAATAGATTGAATAAATCCGTCAGCAGCAAGACTAGATTCAGTTTCATCGAGCTATTGAAGAGATTGAAGTCATTAATGATATGGACTCATTTGAATATTAGATTCTTGCTCTTACCCCCGCATATATGTAATGTCCTCGGGTGTCATATGGAAGACACCGTATGGCAAATGCTTTTGTGAAAAACTGCTCACCAGCAGTATATTATGGATTGAATCCTCCACGGCGGGCAAGTAATTGATCCGTACACTCGTCCACGGTACCACCTTGGGGCAATAATAGGAAATGAGTAGCGCCAGGCAGATTCCATCACAAAGATCCTGAAAATCACGTACTGGCGGTATATCCGGCGTCTGCAGACGCGTGCCCTACAAAGAGAAGCATAAATTAGTTAACAAAATTTACAGGAAAGCTTATAATTTTGGCATGGAATCCTTACGATTTCATCCGACACGCTTGACTCCAGCTCTTTGACGATTCGCTTCTTTAAAGCGGCGCATGCATGCGATATCCAAGCGAGCAACGCTTGCTCATACGATTGGACAGGGGGCGCCTGATAGCTGGTGCCAGATATTCTACAATTAAATAAAGACTCAGCTCAGCTTTCTAAAAGGATTCATCTACTGCTTACCTCCGTAAGGCCGACGTAATTCGGTCACCCGACGATATTTCTTTCGCATACAGAATCATCAACGATTCTATCACAGACATGTGGGCGTTCTGAAAGATTCGAATAGACCCAGAGTTAATTCGCATTTTACATATTTGATTACACTCTTTTTATAATAAAGTAGTAAAATCCCCTTGCTTGCGGAAGTGGGATTTGGAAATAGGTTACAATTCTTTAATATAATTTTTCTAATAAAATAATATTTAAAAGAAGTTTTTTAGTTTTTTGGTAAGTTGTCCGAATGATCGAGATTGAATAGCATTTATAATTTATATAATATAATATGTTCCGTAAAGAAGCGGAAAGAGTTATATCCCGCTGCCCGGTGTTTTATATAAATTATCTCCAATTAGACTTTATTGGACTTATTGTACCCCTTCTGAGCTTACAGTTCCTTCATCAACGCTATTTTTTTAATTAATTCAAGAATATTGATGCAGTGATATGAACTGAGAATTTCTCATCCTACCTAAATTACATATATTTAAAGTTAAGTCAACTCATAATTTAAACCTACTTCATGTGCATTTTCGCATATATGTATGGAAAAGTCATTTCAATTTGAAAATCGAGGAAAAAGTTTCAAAATAGACCTTTACAAAAATTCTAAATTTACAATGGGTACTTAATGACCTTTCCATTGATGCCAAAAAATTATGAGTATATTTAACCTTAAGTGTTGTCAATATAGATATGCCGACCAGTGTAGGTATAATCCGTAGGGGCAGGTTCCGCTACTGATTATACCGACTAACTTAGGTGTCGTTCTTCAATTTCAAAATTCTCTTCAGATTTACTTAAGGTTACCAAACTAAGCTTTACTTACAATTCGCAACGGATTTGTTTGAATTAACACCGTTTCGGTAATAGGCATGTCCGAGGACTCGGCCACAGGGACACCCTTGCGAGCTAGCGTCTGTAATATTGACCAGTGATTTAAGCTTTGGTAGTTGGGATCGGAGTACAGGTTAGACAATGTCTGACAATAAAGCGTCGCGTTGCCCAACTCAACAACGATCTGCGGCTTGAGGCGTTCCTGGTTCTCGTGATCGCGATAGAAGGGCTCCTTCAGGTTATCTGGCACCCGATTGTTAAACGCCTTCGAGAGTAGCCATTTGACGGAAGCACGTTGACGAGCCTGAAACACAATTGCAAATAAACATATTATTACACGTATTCATAAAATATACCTTAAGCTATAGAATAAACAAGAAAAATATTTAATCGCATGCTGTTCGTATCCCGCCTCAGGCAAATATCCCAATTTATTTCAACCTCTTTACAAGGTAAAAGTTCAGTGATGAAATCATTTCCATTCCCAAAATTTCTTATATCCAATTTTATGATAAAAAAATATTGATTAATATTAAAAGTACCTTTCCAACGATATATTAAACATATTTTTAGCTTATGTTGTTTGGAAACTGTGGGGTTCTCAATTTGGACGAATTTTAGCGTTCTTTGCTAAACTAGCTGTATTTTAAAAAGGTCGTACAGATATCTCAACGCTTTGATACAAATTGATTGGGATGATCGAGGTATCACTTGAACAAACAAAATTAAAAATTACGAAAATTAATCAAAAGGCCCGAGTGACCCAACGGCCATCATCTGCAATCGTTTTAATTTTTGCGCAATTTTTTAGCCACCTTATCTAGGTAGTATGCACTTGTAAGGTAATGACATATCTTTCTATTAATATGTATAACTTGAACTGATCAGACAGTCGTAGCAAGTTTTCCATTTCCATTCTTCTTGTACCATTGTACCATTATTCTGCACTACATGCTTTAACAAAAACTTTTGTTTGCGGACTATGGTATTAACAGATATTAACATTGTATTTTACATTTTATCGTGATAAGCCTAACTTAAATTTAAAGTAGTTTTTCAAAAATATTTACCAAAACAATAATCAAAAATACCGAATCCTTATCGATTTCTGTTTGGTTTTCGGTAATACATAAGTATGAAACGGTTATCTTCTGTTAAAGGCTTCGGTACCGATTCCGGTATTATTTCTTGATACTTATATTACTTATGTTTTCAAATTAATAACAATCACAATATGATGATACTCCTGTGTCAAGTCACAAGACACTCCAAACTGAAAAACTAATTTTCTCAATAACAGACATATCGACTTAGCTCATGTCTCATTCAATATAAATCTACACTTTATAGAAACCTAATAACAATTATAATATCCAATGAAAATGTATAAAAAGTTACATGTACCAAATAGACAGAAATTCGTTACAACAATGTCCAGTTTCCGGTTAAAAGAGAAGGGTGAATTTAACAGATACATTTGTATCTTACTCGAAGAAGATACTGAGGATAGCGGAGTGAATAAAACTTAAGTCAAAACCTTTCAGTGGATTTAGCGTTGCATTTTAATATTAAAGCAATTAAGTAGCGCACTCTTCAGTTTAGTCTCTATAATTGTATCTGTGTGTATGTGTTTGTATTTGTATCTGAATATGTATCTGTCCGTAGACGTAGCCGCCGCTGCATCTGTGTGAAGCCATGCGTTCAATCTTCAATATGAGTTCGATAAACTCGCTGTGTTGTGCTGTGTTTTGCTAGGTTGTGTTGTATTTGGCTTGGCGTGCGCCGTTGTTTCATTGTGTCTGTGCTTAGCTCTTACTGATGGTCACTCAGCATGAAGAAGAGGGAATCACAAGTCCCCAGACTCATGCCCAGAAAGTAGTGTTATTCTGACTTATAAAATCTCAAGTGCCGCCTTTAGCTTCGTCATCAACTTCAAATTCCATTTGTAACTGCACTTCATACTCATCAATTCGATGCAGTCTCCGGCTGGCCACAATTTCTGGCCATTTTCTACGAATTTGCTTGAATAATGCCCATTCTTAGTTTTAAGTTTTATTGAAACTGACTAAAATGCCATACGCTCAATAGCCTGTCAGGGTACAGATCGATCGATTAAGTCTAAAGATCAAGGCTCCAATAATTCTCTTCTAACTATGATTCAAACTTATCACTTCTTATCGCTCGCATGTGTCAACTTTCGTATTTCTAAGAAATGTGTCCGATAAGCAGAGGAATTTCGATTTTCAACTATTTACAAACACTGTAAATAATTGGGCATTATGTTTAAAAAGAAAATCTGTGCCATCTTCAACTTACGTTTGACCAGTAAATAAGAGAGATAATCTGAACATACACTTAATAGATAAGACTCGGAAGAGAGTGTTACATGAAGGCTACTTTGGTTAATCTTAACAAAATATGAAAGTTAGTAGATAATGTGAGTAAATATTAGAGCTGCTCATATATACTTTAGTGCTTCCGAGTGCTACATTTAAAATACAGCAATTTTAATATAACAAGTAAAATTTAAAAGAAATTCGGGGAAGTGTCAAACAACGAACACTCGTTTAATTTTTACTCAGAAACAGTAAATGATTTCAGTCACTTTTATTCATAGAAAACATATTCTTAATGATAAAATTAAATAGCTTTTTGCGTTGTCATTAATAAACTTTGAAATTAAATAAAAACTAAATTTATACAGAGCACTCGTAATTAACATTCAAACTGAGAAATCCAGCAAAGCTTTTGAGCAACAGGTTAAAGAGTGTCAAATATGTTGGCGTAGGTCGTAGACCGTCGAACTATGCGAATTGGCCAACAGGCTATTTGGCGGACAGGTGGACACACTTCCTGCGCAACCAGTTTGTCTTCTAATGCTTTCCACCAATCCACTAACAACAGCAAACTGCATTTTGTTGCTGTCTGTCTTTTCGATTGCTTTTCGCATAATACATAAATACGCCGTGAAACTCAAATTTCAAAATGTCAACATTTCGGGGTAAAACAATAAATCGCTCTTGGTTTAGACGCCCACATGGTCTTCAATGCATGCATATTAATAAGCTCATACACACTCATAGTATATACAAATATGTATGTATTTTTAAGTACACATGTGTGTGTTCATATGCTCACAATTCAAATTGCGGCTTGGCGGCATTTATGTATGTATTATTTTTTGTTTGTCGTTATCTCACAGCAGTTTGGCTCTTGCTAGCTCGCATTGCTCGCATGACAGAGAGAACTGCGACGATAGGCTAAATATAAATGCAAAATGAACACACAAAAACTCTTTCCCTTTGACAATTAACAGCGAAATGTATTTTGTTTTCGTCTTTGTTTTTGGTTGGAGCTTATGCTCCAGAGAGCGGAGAGAGTAAGATACAGAGAGCGAGCCAAGCAGTCATTTTCAGCAAATGCTTGAAGCTGCTGAGCGTGAGCTTTAATTTTTGAATGGTTTTCGATATTCGTTTTTTCTTTTATCATTTTTAGCTTCAAAAGCCCATAATGCGCTAATTGCTTAAAGAGCTTAGCAGAAATTACAACAGCAATAACACAAGCAACAGCAAATTGAGAAATAGTCGATAGTATGTGAGGCGTTTAACTTGACTTTCTAGGGAGTTGGTTATAATTTTGGAATTAGAGAGGCAGAAACACCGCACGCACGCAAGCAACACACCCAGGCAATGGCAATACTAGTTACTACTCAAGAACCTACGATTTCTGTTGTTGGGCACCCTGAAGGTTGTCAAACAATATAACAGTCTTAACAGTCAGTTTATCAGCGACACATTTTTTCTTTTCTTTCGTTTAGTTTCGCATGCGTGTATTGTATGTATGTATAAATATATATGTACATATGTTTATATATATTTACATAGTAGGCCTTAATATAGCGATTAGATCATGCAACAGCAGTTAAAACAACAAACAAAAATGTACGCAAAGCGGCAATAACAAAAGCAAGAACAGCATCAAAAAATCATTTTCCGGCTGTGGGACCAATTTGTGCGGCATGCACACACATTTTATGAATGGAGTTTTGAAGTTGATTGAACAGCAGCGGGTTGCCAATGCCAATACTGCGCAGCTGTCCACACTGATGATTGCTCTTCGTATTGTTGGCATTGCTGCTTCTACTTCTGCCGCTGCGCTGTTGTTTTTGCTATTGCTGTATGCATTGGTTTTTCAAATTTAAAACCAGTCGAACCGTAAGTAGGTGTCGGTCGCATATTAAAGCGCTCAAGTGGCCGGCCAGTGGGAGCGGCGGTGTGGCGTGTGGTTACCTCAGCGCACCATTTTGGCAAAGAGAGTAGGTGGCTGAGCGGCGACGTCAGCGTCAGCGTTAAGCGTTCACGCTGGCGTCAGCGTCGGCCACAAAGCCGTTACGCTTATGGCCTACGGCAGAGGCACAGGCAGCGTTTGATGAGCGCATTGCAAAGGCGTTAAGTAAGCTCACGGCAAAACAGCGACGCCGGCGTCGAACTCTTTAGGGAGTAACTTTGACGACGACGCCGACGTCACAGTCAGGGCAAGAATTTTAATGAATGCGATATTTAGTTGGCGAGCACAAATACACACATTTACACATATGCATATATTTATATTTATTAAAAGCACTCCCTATGTATATATGCATATGTATGTGGGAGTGTACGCACACTAGTAGCTGAATTGCTTTTCTAGCTGGACAGTTGGTCGGGTGCAGGTGAGTTTGGGGATAAGGAGTAGCATAAGCAATGGCTAAAAATAAAAATATTTACCTGTCGTATTTCCTGTGTTTCGGCATCCATGTTGCAGATGACGATGACACTGCACTTTTCCAAGTCGGAGAGCTTAACAAAATTCTTTCGATGAAATTAATGTTGCTGTTGCAACAGTGGCGGCGACGCCAGCAACAAATGACGGATGTCACTGGCTGTCCGACGCCCAGTCTCCGCTGCACTTGCAGTTCACTTTTCTTTCTTCACTGGCCAAGCGGTTTCTTCTTGTTGTCGTCGTA
Organism: Drosophila suboccidentalis; assembly: GCA_037043435.1. Taxonomy (NCBI): domain Eukaryota; kingdom Metazoa; phylum Arthropoda; class Insecta; order Diptera; family Drosophilidae; genus Drosophila; species Drosophila suboccidentalis. The sequence continues at coordinate 56,608 of JBAMBK010001010.1, forward strand.
TTTTCCACACTTTCCTTATTATGTTTTTGTGCGGCCTCTCTCTCTCTCTCTGGCTTGGAATTTTCACTTCAGCCGTAAAGCCTAAAATCACTCACACAAACACACACACAGCGATAAATTAGTACATACATACATAAATATTTATGAGCACTTTTACAACTATTTTTGAATTTTTGCAAATTAATTGCGCGCACGCATTTGCCAACAATTCGCGCAGCACAGCAACAACAGCATTAACAAAAGAAGAAGAACAGTAACACAAAATATAGAAAGAGGAGAAAAAACTAGTAAAGGAAAAATGTGAATCATTCACGGAGCGAACTTTACAATGGGCGGCGACGGGGGGTTGCTTTGCCGTGGAGCTGTGCTTGGCACAATAACAGAACAGAACAGAAGCAGAGCAGCGCAGTGCAGCAGCATTTGACGCAGCGGCAGAGGTGGCAATGATTTTTAGTGGTGTCTACAGCATCAGCTGTTGCAATTTGGGGCCACTGTCGACACAGAAACGCACTTATCGCTTAGTTCGCGTCAGTTTTTGGCTAATTAGTGCATAATTTTCAGCGTGGCAGTTGCGGTTTTTTCAATTTTCCACTTTTCCGCGATGGCAGGCAGTAATAAATGAAAACATTTTCCATTTGCCTTGTGTTGTTGTTGCTGTTGCGCTCGCCGTTGTTTCTCTCTCTTTTATGCGCGATACGCTGCCAAACTGGTAGACACTGTTATGCTCTTCGCTCTCATTGAGGGGGCAAGGCGTATGATGACGACGTCGACTGCGGCAGCGACGCTAACGTTGACGTCAGTTTGTGAGCAACAACGGAATGATGACCGAAAAACCTGAGTATGTGTGCGTGGTACACACAATCCGTTCTTGTATGTATCATTGCTTTACCGCTTGGATTTATATAAGTGCATTTTATGCGTTCCGCGCTCGATTCCTAATTAATTTTACACTTTCTTTTTGTTTCAAATAAACGAATCCAATAACAACTTGCTTCTTCTCTTCCAAAATTTTCTCTGATTGCGCGTGTTGAACAACACCCAAGTGCTGGCACATATCAACACTGGAACTTACTAGTCGTTATCGGACACCCACCACAATTAATCACAAGTAACTGCAACTATCGATTCCCTTAAATCATGCATGGATTCATTGTGACACTGTGTATTTTACTCGTCATCGATATTAATCATTACGCTAAAGTTTAGCGGCAAGGCAATTTTTAAAATTTGTTTTACTTAAATTCGCATACTCTGATAATTGAAAGCTTGATCATGTAATATTTTTTAATAAATTAAACTCTTATATACCTCTTTAATATAATAATTTATAATAAATACGCACAGTAAATCTTAGTAATAAGTATTATGCTTAAAAATACAATTAACTCGGTTGGTGGAATGAAGTAGATCTTATGGAACTTGATAATAATCATTTTAAATGTACCCATCGGGTCAAGGGATTTTTCTTCTTCGCACATGTCTTAAAATGTCTATCCAATTTCCATCTACTAGCAGCGTAAAATATATTCCCTTCCCCAGGTTTAATCAACATTTCCTTGATTATCGGATTATTAATTATTATTATAAATGCTGTGCATTTGACCATTCAAAGACTGAATATAAATATTAAAATGTTATCAAGTATCATTCATACATACATATGTATGCATCTAACAGAGTGCAGTTGGCAATCGCCCCCAATCTGTCATATAATGTATGTTTCAAATAATTGTCCGTTCAGCTGTCGAAGACTTCGAAAGTTCTCTATTCCCCACTCTGGCAAAGCATGTGCTACTCTTTATCTCGCTACATCTTGAGTAACATTTCCGATACATTTGCTCAACTAAAAGATCCATGTATATTGTCTGTAGTCTTGATCTTCCGTGCAATCACGTTGATTGCGGCGACAAGATTTTATCATTTTCTTGAAGCTTCTCTCAGTTTGGTAACATTTACTTCTTTAATCAATTTTCCTCAGAATCTTAATTTTATTATGCAGCATTTTTTACGAAACTTAGTTGCGAAACAAATAAGGAAGGATTATAGAGCGGTCAAAATTAATAGAAATCTGCATATCAACAAATTATCAAATTCATGTCCAAATTCGTGATTCAATACTCATTGACTGACTATCGGTCGACCGCCACAATTAACAAGTATGAGCTATCGGCGCTTAAAAGTTGGACGATCATGTGAATTAATACGAAAATACACTCAAATAAAGGGTTAGATCCTTGGTCAAAAGGATGCAAATTATGAATCGCACTTAATTTGATATTCACTAATTGATTTATTGAACACGACTGAAAATGTATGAAACGTACATACAAACTTAAGACAGATTTTGGTTTCCACATATTCCCTTTTATCCTATAGAATCTTTGGGCTTTAATTAATCAATATATCAGATTATTTCAATCAATATTGTGTATTTCATTGAATCATATCAATTGTGGATACTCGAGTTATAAATTATCAGACTGTTCCATTTGTGACGTCCACTATTTTTTGTAACCCAGGCTAGTGTTGTCAAATATCGCATTGTGTGGATTGTCATGCTTTGCAACACGGTTTTGTGCGTGACTAGAAACCGTGACATGCGTGTCGCATAGTAAAATTTACGTTTTGAGCTTTACATATTTTTTGTTAATACAATTGGAATAGGAGGTCTAAGATGCACGTCGAAAAGAAATCTGAGTTGAGAAGTCTTCTCAAATCAGGTGACAAGCGGTGTAAATTAGTGGAGCCACGAAATGCAAAGAGTTGTGTTTGGCGTTTCTTCAACTTGGTGTCTTGTGATGATCGAATAGAGCCATATGCCTGCTGCAAAACCTGTGGCGATCTATTATCATATAGTGGGAAAACTGGAACTGGCAGTTTGTTGCGGCATAGATGTTTACACACGACTAACGGTAAGTTTTGGATCTGATATTCACGCACGTCCCCTCACACTGCCACGCGTGTTCAGAGCGGGAAGCGTTGTTGTTGTCATCGCCACAATTTGTCCTAGTGTTGTTATATATACTGGAGATTTATGCGGCACATAGAAGTGTTTATTGCACACCAGTCGGTTAAAACTTTGCTTAATTTGGATGTGCTCAGATCATAATACAATAATCAGCTGTGCGTAACCAAGATATAAATACTGAGTGTAAATTTGGTTAAACATTAAAAGCAAGAAAGTCCGTGAGGCGTGTGTGCTATAAATAATATAAAATGTGCTGCTATCAGCTATATGCTGTATTTTAAAAAACAAACGCTATTTAATTTGCCTGTTCATAAATTATTTAGTTCTTTGTTTTGGTATATTAAAGCAAGCATTTCACAACACTTTTTTCTCGCATGCACTTTCCAACACACACGCGCCAGCAACGCTAACATCGCTATTGCGTTTTTATGAAAAAATATAATTGAGTACAGTTATTTTGTGAAAAATAATATTTAAAATGCCTAAAGGACGTGTTAGCGGTGTTTGGCAGCATTACGACATCAACGAAGAGTGCGAAAACTTTGCGGTTTGTCGATATTGCGGCAATAATATATCGCGTGGCGGCATGGCCAGCAATCTAAAGGGCAACAATACCACCAATCTGTGGACGCACTTAAGGCACAAGCACGGCGACGAGGTGCTGGTTAATCCGGTACAACAACGATCCCTTAGCCGACCTATGGTTGTCACAATAAAGAAAGGTATGCATTCGGCTGTCCTTATCAGCAGACAACATACAGTGACCTATTGACGTACCTATCGATCCCGCGCGACTGTCCCCATTTGGAAACTATCGCAAAACGATTATGCCCAGCCCTGCATTACAGCTGGGTGCCGGCATTTCATTGACATATGATTTACATTTATTGCAGAGTTAATCTGAGTTTTAGTATACACACATTAACAAGAATATTTACATTGCAGAAAAAACATCTCGCATCGCCAAGGCAAAGGTTGTGCGTGAGCCGTTGCGTGTTGCAAAACCAAAGGTCGAAGCGCATATGACTATAGCCGGAGCTCTGCCGCAGAAGTGGGAGGAGTACGAGCACAACGAGGAAATTGGCGAGGACATTAAGGACATCATATATAGTGAAGATCCGCTCTGTTACAGTCCCATACAAGTGGCCGAAGATGAGATGTTAGACAGTGGCGATAAAGTTACAGTGATGAACAGCAACCGGGCATCCACTGTTCCTGTCGTTGCCACCGTGGTCTCAGCTCCTACAAGCGCGGCCAAAACATTAAAGAACAATTTGGAAACATCCATTGAACGCTTGACTACGGTGAGCGAGCAGTTAACCTATGTCATTCAGCAGCAACAGGAACAGCAGACCAAGGATGATGATTATTATTTTGCATTAAGTCTTGTATCCACTATGCGGCAGTTGTCCGTGAGCCGTAAGCTTTACGTGCGCTCGAAAATTCATGAAATTCTGTACAAAGAGAGTGAGGAGACTTCGCCTAAAACTGAATAAATTATACGGATAAGCTAAATCTCTACATTTTTACCCTATTACAATTTAAAAAAATAAATTAAAATATATCAACGAATTGTATTGATATACATAGGTTAAAAAGTAAGCATGTTCGTATTTTTGCTTGCGTGTAATTCGCAATATTTAGTTGGAATATTCTATTATTAAGCACATATGTATGTACAGTTACGATTCGTATCATGTATACAAATATTTAATGCAAACCATTTACAAACCGCTAATAAAGTTACCTAAGACCTTCAAAATCGAGTCCTTGCTAAGCTCGAATGCAAGATTCAGATCAGTTTTTATAAAAAGCCCATCTGATTACAAATTATAATGAATTTGTAGGCATTTTGAGCTATAAAACTATTGTGTTATGTGTGCCATATGTTTTTATACCCCAAAAAGGGTATATTCGATTTGTGTGATGTATGTAACAGGCAGAAGGAAGCATCTCCGACACCATAAAGTATATATATTATTGATCAGCATCAACGGCCGAGTCAATTGAGCCATGTCAGTCTGTCTGTCCGTCCGTCTGTTTGAACCCGTCGATCTCAGAGACTATAATAGCTGGAGACTTCAAATTTGGTATGTAGGTTGCTAAATACCGGACACAGATCAAGTTTGTTTTTAAATTTGGATCGGACCACTATATCATATAGCTGCCATAGGAACGATCAGTCGAAAATCTAGTATGAAAAACGTTTTTATTGTTTCAGATATCTGAACCAAACTAACAGAATATGCATATGAGATGGTCCCATACATCCTGACCAAATTTGGTTGAAATTGGACCACTATATCATATAGCTGTCATTGGAACGATCAGTCGAAAATCAAGTCTCAGTATGAAAAACTTTTTTGTTGTTTGAGATTTCTCAACCAAACTAACAGAATGTGCTTACGGGATGGTCCTAGACATCCTGACCAAATTTGGTTGAAATCGGACTACTATATCATATAGCTGCCATAGGAACGATCAGTCGAAAATCAAGTCTCAGTATGAAAAACTTTTTTTTTGTTTAAGATATCTCAACCAAACTGACAGAATATGCATATAAGATTTTCAAAAAATCATAAAAAATACTAGCGAAGAGATTTTTGAAATTTTTTTTTGCAGTCACTCTTAGAAATGTTTCAAGAATTTTTCTGCATCAAAATATTTTTTCTAAAAAATCGAAGAAAAAAGTTAAAAAAATTACTGTTTTTTTAAATTCAAAATTTTTTATGGGTACTTAATGGGTTAGGGAAAGTTTTGCATCATTTAAACGGAATTTAAAAGACCGTTCCAAAAATATATTTTTTACTGTGAAGAATTGACTTAAATAGCTGTTAAAATAAAAAAAAAAGGCGTACGAATTAATTGTGGTTTGGGCTCGTATGTATTACTAGTTCTATTATATCCAATATTATATTTTATGGAGACTGGCACAGGGTATCTTACAGTCGAGCAAACTCGACTCGCTTCGCTCGCGGGGAGGTGCCCTTTGTTATATCAAGAGCTGTGCGGCTGTACTTTTGTATGAACAATTAAGCCTTAAAGACTCCAGATTTTGTGTCCACCATTTCCTGTTATTCTACAACTGATTTTGTACAAATGTATTCAACACCAGAAGGCGGCAAGGAAAACCCCAATTACACTAGTCGGCATATTTATATTTATTTCAAAAAATCATAAAAAATACTAGCGTCATGCGGAAATATACTGCTTCAAAGTGGTGAATTCTTTTTGCGGCAGATAAAACATATTATAATTGCGATTACAGCAAGATCGGTATATACACTGCGTTTCACTTGTATAGCACACTTCATACACTCAATTTCCTTAGTCGATATTTTTGAACCAAATAAAAGCACTGTTGTTTTAAAGTTTCTATTTATAGTGTGATAAATATTCTTCATTTTAAAAATGAAAAAACCTTAATAAGTTCAACAATTAATATAAAATTAACTAAAAAGCCAAAGAAGTATAAAAATAACTCCAAAGGTCTGTTTCACTTGAATAGCACATTTTTTTATTAAATATATTTAACAACTTTAAGCATTAGGATTATTTTTATTTATTTATTAAAGGTTTATCTGCAAATATCTATTAGTTTTGTAATGTGTTGTGGATCCCTTGTCTCATATAACCTCGTAAACCCTATTGGGAAGTGAATCACATGATATTTTTATGTAATCAAGGGAAATTGTAGCCCACGCCCTCTGAATGGCTTCAATTAATTCACTTTTGGTTGAAAATTGTTTTCCAGACTCATAAACGTTTCTGGCCAGCCATTCCCATTCCCAACATTTTCTATTATATTCTGATCCGGTGAGTAAGGTGGCCAGTTCAGAATGGTAACATTTCTAGCTTCAATGAAGGACTTTACAACACTGGCAGTGTGTCTTGGGGCATTGTCGTATTGGAAAGTTCATGGCCTATTATTAAACAAATTTTCTAGTGCGAAAAAGCATTTTCCAAAACTCCTTAGTACGATTTTACATTAATATTGGAACTAAGGAATTGGAGTTCACAAGTACCATAGTAAGATATGGCTCCCCAAACTAAAACCGCGCCCACTCGGCTGTGCAAACGCTCCAACTGATGAGTCTCTATCCTTAAATCATGTAAATAATATTTATAGCCGTCTGGTCCTTTCAAATTAAACTTTATTTCATCAGAAAAGCCTACATGATACCGCTCCTTGGTCCATGACATACTATATTACCGCGACAAAAAGTCAATCGAGCTTCTTTACGTGTGAGGTTGAGTGGGTTTTTTTTCTTTAAATTTCAAACGTCTAAGGTGTTCCGCTTCGAAATAACCCTCATTACGGTAGTTTTTCTCGCATTAACTCCTGCTTTTGACCTGATCTTGTCCACCGAACCATGAGAATTTGAAGCTTGCCGCAGAATCACCCGCTTATCTGTATCGCTAAAAACACTACTTGTGCGTCCCTTCATATTTTATCCATAGCTTGGATAATTTTTAGTAAAATTGTATATAACTTTTCTGCTTCCTATTTTTTTCGGTATTTTGGTCACAGAAAGGTCACAATCAAGGGCGTCGGCAGCTTCTCAATGAGGGGGGGCTAAAATATTTTTTGCACGTTTTTACATTTATTACACTAGTTTACAGTCATTTCGCTTCTCATGTCTCAATGGACTCTTCCTATGGACTTGTACGCCTAACAACGAAAATCGCACTTAAAACTTTTTTCATGGAAGGGTTTTCGAAATATTAACTTTTTTCCCAATTTTCGAAGTTTCTCCGACATTTTAGAGTACACCATGAGATCTTATTAACCGATATGACCAAAAGCGCACTCAAATTAAAGGTTACTTATCCCTCTACAACCTTCTTTCATATAGTTTTGAGATCGGCTTAGTAGCTCAGAAGCTAGCGACTTTAATAAGTCCCAAAATCCGGAATTTTTGTGATTTTTTGGGTTCGAGAGGTCACAAATCGTCCCAAAAAAAAATAGATATCTAAGGTGTAATAATTATTTTAAGTGTTTAACTTAAAATAAGGATCATATCAGATGCTGACTTTGTAAGATTCGTTGAGATATCTCAAAAAACCAAAAGTTTTTCGTACAAAATAGCTGCCATTAAAACTATTGATCGAAAATTAAGATTAAGTATAAACATTTATGTTGTTTTTTGAGATATCTCAACAAAACTTTTAGATTGAAAATATTTTAGTACCTAATAGAAATCGGACCACTATATCATAAAGCTGCGATAGGAACGAGTAGTCGAAATTCAAGTCTTAGCATAAAAACTTTTTGGTTGTTTGAGATATCTCAACTAATCTGACAAAATCAGCATCTGATATGATCCTTATTTTAAGTTAAACACTTAAAATAATTTGTACACCTTAGATATCTATTTTTTTTGGGACGATTTGTGACCTCTCGAACCCAAAAAATCACAAAAACTCCGGATTTTGGGAGCTACTAAGCCGATCTCAAAACTATATGAAAGAAGGTTGTAGAGGGATAAGTAACCTTTAATTTGAGTGCGTTTTATTATGGTGCGTTCTGTTATGGTCCTATACATCCTGACCAAATTTGGTCGAAATCGGTCCACTATATCATATATTATTTATATTTCGCCACAGCGGTTAATTGGATCTCGTGGTATACTTTAAAATGTCGGAGAAACTTCGAAAATTCGGAGAAAAATTAATACTTCGAAAACGCTTCCATGAAAAAAATTGAATGTACGATTGGCAATTATTGGCAATAGATATAGTAGGACTACAGAAAAATTGCCACATTCCATGAAAAAAATTGAATGTACGATTGGCAATTATTGGCAATAGATATAGTAGGGCTACAGAAAAATTGCCACATTGCAGTCTTAAGACCTACTCTGGTTGGATTTCGGAAGCTAAATATGGTAAAGTTATGAATGGGGGCCGTTGCCCCCCCCTGCCCACCCTGCCGACGCCCTTGGTCACAATCAATATAGCTTTTTATTTGGACCTGTTCTTTGTTAGTTAGTGCTGATCCACGGTCCATAATAACATAAAATTATCAAATTATATATAAAATGCACAAATCAATTTAAAAAAATTTATATTTTAATGATCTTGGCAGATCAGATGAAATTAAGTCTAAAATGTGCTATTCAAGTGAAACAAAATATGCGCTATTTATTGAAGCAAATTCAGAAGAAATTATCGCAAAAATATAACGGTACATTTCCAGGTGTCTTATTTTCGTTGAAAGGGGATAAATAAAGTGACAAACTAAATACAACAACAATCAATAAATAATATCAAGCGAATGCTTAAAGATGAGCAAATAATAATGAAAAAATGTGCTATTCAAGTGCAACGCAGTGTATTTAGGGTAGCTATTAAAATTGTAGTCGAATATTAGTCGATATAACCTGTTGACTGAATATATTCATTTTTCTTAGAATTAGAATAAGACAGCAGCAACAGAGTGTCATAGCAGCCAGAGTTTGAGAATGCTGATAACTTTTGCGTTTGGCATGTGTGTTTGTAAAAGAAACCAGAGTTGCCAGACAGTTTGTTTTTTCTTGTAAGAATGCGCGCTTTAATTGGTTTAAGTTTAGGGTGTTTTTTTGCAACGCATGAACCCCCAGAAAGTTCAAGAACTACTACGCAACAGAAAGCTCGCTGATATGGTGCGGATTATATGCGCATCTCTACAACAGAAAGCTGACTGCTAAAAAATTTCGTTGCTAACTTAAAAGGTTAGAGGCGGGAAATGCACGGTATGTGGGAGTATTGGCGATACTTTTACAAACAATTTCCCGTGCGAATCATTGATTTCAAAGCTCAAATGGCTGAGAAATTTGCATTATGAGCTAAATAAAAAGTACAAAAACAACGTGGCAGCATTACTGTTGTGTCGTACCTGTGATTTATATATTAAACGGGCTCGAATGACCAAATTCGATCTTGTCCACAGGAATGTCAAATATGCATCGTTGTGTGCAAACGACCCTTGCATATGTCAATGCTTGGCTTGTCGTTCCACAGGCTCTCAGTTGTATTGAAACACACGTATTCAAATTAAAATATAAACTTTATTTTAGCGTGGATGCGCTCATTAACACAGCTTCTTCAATTCTTGATTTCATCATCTTTCTTTCGCGGTCAGACTCAATATACGGTACATTTCGGTGCTGCCAACTCAATCATAACTTAAAAATACCAAATTATTTATGTATTCAAAACTGCCAACTTGGCTTACAATTTGTATCCATATTTATCGAGATAGCTTACAATTAAATATAAATCAAAAATTCAATAAATTCGCAACATTCTCCTCCAAAGTATTGTGGTCATACTTAACAATACTTTTTTTACATTACATTTCATTCTTAGGGAGTACATCTAATTTAATTAACTTAATGACTGGTCTTTTATAAATTCCATTCTTTGTATTAACATCTACTATTCTTACTCGACCGTCTCGTGATGGATATGTTTTTATTATTTTGCCCATTGGCCACGTATTTCTTGGTAAATTCGAATCTGTTATAATGACAATATCGCCTTCAACAATTTTTATTGGATCTTTTGTCCACTTTCGACTGCATAACAAAAACTGACGGTATTCCTTATTCCACTTTTGCCAAAACAAATCTGCTATCTTCTGAGATCCCTTCCACATGTTTAGTAATTTTAAATCATTATCAGTGGCATCTGAGTAAAATGAGTCTCTATAGTTAGGTCCTATCAAAATGCTATTGGGAGTCAATGGTTCTACTTCAGCTAAATCAGAGGGTACATATAAAAGTGGTCTACTATTAATAATAAATTCTATTTCACAGAAAATGGTTTTTAGGACATATTCTTTTGGATATAATTCTGTTAACAGATACATCATGTATTTTTTAACAGATTGAATCAGTCGCTCCCATGCTCCTCCCATGTGTGGGGATAAAGGCGGATTAAAAAACCATGTACATTTCTTAGTCGTCATGAATTGAATTATTTCATCATCCGGCCAACTTGCTATGATTTCTTTTATATTTTTACTAGCTTTCTTAAAATTAGTGCCATTGTCTGAATATAGCTCTGTTGGAAATCCTCGTCGACATCCAAACTGTCGAAAAACATTCATAAATGCGTTGCACGAAAGATCCTCAGCTATTTCAAGATGTACAGCACGAGTTGCCATACAAGTAAAAAGAACACCGTATCTTTTTACGTGACACCGATTGACCAATATTTCTATTGGGCCAAAATAGTCGACTCCTGTCTTTAAAAATGGTCTTTCTGTTGGTTGGACACGACATGACGGTAATTGACCCATTAAAGGAACAAGTGGTTTTGATCTCTTATTTTTGCAAAACTGGCCCATTAAAGGAACAAGTGGTTTTGATCTCTTATTTTTGCAAAACTGGCACTCTCGGAATATTTTCTTGACTACATTTCGACATTTTATTATCCAATACTTTTGTCGTAAATTGGCTATAACAGTTTCTATTCCAATATGACAATTTTTCACATGATAATAAGAAACTAACAGCTCTGTAATTGGATGTCCTTTGCTCGAAATGATTGGATTCTTTGAATCAAAATCAAAATTTGTTTCCTCAATATGGTTCAATCGTCCTCGTAGTCTCAACAATCCATCATCTGTCATAATAATTGGAAGTGACTTTAAAGTGCTTGAATTATCGATGGCTTTTGATTTAATAAAACAGTCAATTTCATTCTGGTAAGAATCTAGCTGTACTTTTTTGTATATCAAGTGTTCTGCTCTTTTTATGTCTTTGGCTGTCAATTCATGTTGAGATTGTATGTCCTGTGTCTTCATAAGCTTATCAATGTATTTTAATACCCAGGCTGTAGTGCGTACAAATCGCATCCAATTCGAAAATCTTGACACATCTGGTATTACAATAAAATTTTCTATTTCTGTCACTATGTTTACGTACTCCTGTTCTATTCCTGTATTGTCCGTCTGATAATCATCATTAAACTTTCCCTGAGGCCATCCCGAAGTAGACTCGTACAAAAACGATGGGCCTTTTAGCCAATTGTCATTGGTGGAAAAATCAAATTTAAAAATTTTTGTTGCCTGGTCGGCTGGATTTAATTTAGTAGGAACATATTTCCAATCGGACACATTTGTTAATTGTTGGATTTCACCCAGTCTCTGTGCTACAAACATTTTGAAACGCTTGCTGCTGGATTTAAGCCAATGTAAGATTATTTCAGAATCAGTTCACATAAAGGTTTTGTTTATCTTTACATTTAAGATTTCTTTGACGGCTTTGCGAGTCTCTAAATCGCAAGTAAGCACAAGCAGCACTTTTTGATGCGTCGCAGAATATATGCAATTGAATGTCACATTTGTCTATTGGAAGAGTCGTCATTTGTCTTGGCACTTTGAATTCATTTATTTTTGTAATATTATTACACAAACTTTTCCAAGTTGCATAGTTTTCGTCAATGATTAAATCGTCCCAGCCTATTCCGCTGTCCCAAATTGCTTGTAATAGGATTTTGTTTGCGATTAACAAATTTGAAAGGAATCCTAATGGGTCAAAGATTGACATTGTTATTCTAAGGACTTCACGCTTAGTTGGTCGTTTCGTTAAATTCAAAATGTCAAAATGTGCTTTCTTGAATTTCAAATTGTATCCAAAGATATCTTGTTTGAAATCCCACATCATACCTAGGATGCGTTCTTCCGTTATATTTTTTATTTGTTTAATGTCTGTCTGTGTATTTTCCAAATTAAGTTGTGTCAAAACGTCTTTTGAATTTGATACCCAGTTACACATATGGAACCCAGCTTGTTCATGTACATATTTCACCTGGTTGATCAAATTCACTGCACTAGTTACGTCTTCCGCTCCTCCCAAGTAGTCATCCATGTAATGATTATTGATAATATCATTACAGGCTTTTGGAAATTTGTCTTTAAAATCAAGTGCATTGCGATTTCTTGTCTGCTGAGCAATGCTTGGACTGCACTTGGCACCAAAAAATAACACTTGGATTTCATAAATGTCTGGCTTAGATTGTCGATTCGTTCCTCGCCAGAGGATTCTTTGTGCGTGTCGGTCTTCGTCGCGTATTTGTATTTGAAGGAACATCTCTTTTATGTCACCAACAAACGCTATCTTGTGCTCTTGAAAATTCATTAACACGGACACCAGTTGACTATATATGTACATCTAGTCCTGTTAAAAGGAAATCATTTAAGCAAATTCCATGAGATTTTGACGCGGCATCAAATACTATTCTGAGCTTATCCGGTTTGTTGCTATTAACTACACCAAAGTGTGGAAGATAATAGGTCAAAGGGGTTTCTATCACTGCCTGATTTGTATCTAGCTTTTTTATATATCCCTTAGATATATAAGAATCTATCATGTCTTGGTATTTTTGTCCGTATTTGGGGTCTTTGTCAATTTTTCGTTCTAAATGTATCAATCTATTATAGGCATTAATATAACTTTCAGGTAGTTTTACGTTTTTATTTTTCCAAAAAAGTCCACACTCAAATTTACTTCCTTTTCTTTTTAAAGTTTCATCTATTATTTCCATACATCTTTTATCGTCAAGTGAAATCGGATTGTCATTAACAGTTGTCAGTTCATTTTCTAAATTCCAGTACGATTTGACTAAATCTTGCAATTAATCTAATTCGTCCTTGTCATTTTGTTCATCGCTACAATTTTTTATATGAAAAGTATAATCTGATTTCGATTTTGTATTTCTTCCATTCCATTTTTCCATGAATCACCCAACCCAACGATGTCCTACTTGCAACTGGTCCTTTATATGATTCATACTTAAGTTTTCGTGTTATAATTACTGACCAATTATCCTGTCCAATTAACAATTTAGGCTGTGCTTTATAGCAAGACTGATTAACAAATGGTTTTAAAAATGTCCACTTGTCAGTCAAACTATCAACGTCTAAGGACTGCATTGGTAAATTAAGACCAGAAATCGTTTTTACTTTTCTCAATGTGAGCGATTTTGACGATTGACTTTTTCCCTTAACAGAAACACTAACTACTTTGGACTCACTCTGCTCATACACCTCGTCATTAGTCCACTGTATTTTCAATGGTTTTACAGGACCGTCTAGACCCAATTCGTCAGCTAGATCTTGATCCAATAAGGACACTGTGGAAGCTTCATCTAAAAGAGCATATGTTTCAATTGTCTTGTTTGGACCAGTAATCGAAATAGGAACCACTTTTAGCATGACTTTGTTATTATAATTTATGTTGCAATTTACTTCAGTTTCTATGTTTGTTGTCTCTTGACTTTGAGAATTGTTATCAATTGGATTTGGCGGTCTATTCTTATGCAACAAAGCGTTGTGTTTTTGGGTACAATTATCAATTTTGCATGGCTTCTTACGCTTGCATATTTTCATTATATGGTTTTTACCGAGACACGAAATACATAAATGATTACGAGGGCTGCTATATATATTTCTGGCCTAATAATGAAAATGCGAATATTTATCATCAAAAATTGTTTTAATGTTTTTCAAAGTATTCTCCAGCCTGATTTATACACTTTTGCATGCGCTCAAACCAATTGTCGAAGCACTTTTTCCACTCCGATTGAGACACCTCCAAAACATGGTTTTTGAACGCTTCAACAGCATCTTCTGGGCACGAAAATCGTTGACCACGCATTTTTTTCTTGATGTGCGGGAATAAAAAGAAGTCATTGGGTGCCAAGTCAGGGCTGTACGGCGGATGACCCATCAATTCGACGTTTTGGCCGGTCAAAAAGGCGCTGGTTTGAGCCGATGTGTGAGAGCTCGCGTTGTCATGGTGAAGAATGATTCGTCTTCTCTTGTTTGTTTTTCGAATTTCTCCGAAGACTTCAGGCAAACAAATTGTGGTGTACCACTCAGAATTGACCGTCCTTCGTTGCTCAAGCGGAACAGTCGCCACATGACCAGTTTTGCCGAAGAAACAGGCGACCATTTGCTTCGAAGTGCTTCTTCCACGAACAACTTTCGTTGGATTTGGCTCGTCTTCGAAGACCCACACGGTCGATTGTTGTTTTGTTTCGGGCTCATACGCATAGATCCAAGATTCGTCACCTGTGACGATCTTATGAACATCTTTTGAAGCACCGCGATCGTATTTTTTCAACATTTCTTTGCACCAATCGACACGAGCCTTTTTTTGAGCGATTGTCAAATTGTGCGGGATCCAACGACAACAAACCTTTTTTACGGTCAGGTGTTTATGTAATATCGAATGTATGCTGGTGGGAGAAATGCCCAAGGATGCCTCTATCTCCCGGTATGTCACATGACGATCTTGCATTATTAGTTCACGCACGGCATCAATGTTCTCTGGCACAACGGACGTTTTTGGACGACCTTCACGGAATTCGTCGTTGAGCGAACTGCGACCACGATTAAATTCGTTATACCAGTTTTTCACGGTGCTATAGGATGGTGCTTGATCGCCATACAAAGACTTAAGTTCATCGATGCACTCTTGTCTGGATAATCCACGTCGAAAGTTGTGAAAAATGATCGCACGAAAATGCTCACGTGTCAATTCCATTTTTTTAACGGAATTGAATTGTTCAAAGCTCTGTAAGTTTAACAATTCACGATTAAATGACAACACGTTCTGAGTGATGTTATGCTAAAAAATGTCAACCTTTCCAATGGAAATATCAGATTGCAACTGGCAACACTTATTGTTGCCTAGGCCAGAAATATATATGTAAGAGGCGGAGTTATCGAGGAGTTAACACTCTCCTGTTACTTAACATTTTATATTTATCGATAAGCTTTCCGATACATACACACACACACATGAAGTAGTAGTCGTCTTAAGTTGAATACAGTCGGTTATTGTCAGCAGCAGCGTTAAGTTGAATTACCCTAAAGTTGTTAAACGAACTATTTTACACACACACACTTTGATCTGTATTATGAACAACATTATTTAATAAACATTATATTATCATTTCTTACATATATAGCAGCCTACGTATTACTAACAGGTTGCCAGCGTTGTTTAATATCTAATGATTTAAATTTAACACATGTTGTTACGTAATGGTTATTCTGTTTACAATAGTTACAATATTGAGGCTTATCTTGTTTGTCATTATTTGGATGATTTGAAACAGTCATAACCTAGCATCTGTGCTGCTTTTGATTTCTTACCAAGCCATTTATGTAAAATTATTAATTTCGGCTCATTGTCTTTTGAATCTTGGTAAAATTGCATAAAGGCAAGACGCTGATTAAGTGGCAACTTTTCTAAAATGTCGTCAAACAAAAGTGGATTACGAATATGATCAAGCTCTTCAAATGTCAATATCGTGTGTACTAGATTAGTAAGCATATCGTAAAAACTTATAAGTTTTTCAGTTTTATCTTCTTTGACGGGAGAGAAATTTTTAATTTGGTCAATTAAATGTTTTATAATATGAGTCGGATCTCCAAATCTTTCTGTTAATAAGTCAATGATCATTGTAACGTTATTTGGCATTAACAAGAGTGTTGAACAGATTCTTTTGCACGACCAGTTAGTGCTTTTCGCAATCGGCTTATATTTTCATAATTAGTAAAATTACAAATTTCATTACTATTTTGATATTCAGCATAGAATATCGGCCATTCAAGTGGATTTCCGGAGAATGTCGGTAAATCTTGTGATATTGTCTGCCTAGCCATGAATGTTTGCAAGTTCCTGTTTTTTCTTTTTTACCTGACCAGACACATGCTACGAAAGTGCTTTAATTAGCTCGAGCGTGCTTAACAAATAAACAATTTATTAATTTATCAAAAAAAAAAACCCCAAAAGTTGTTAAACGAACTATTTCACACACACATACGTTACTTTGTATTATGAACAACATTATTTAATAAACATTATATTATCATTTCTTACATTTGGGGGCTCGTCCGTGCCAAATACAGAGTTTCAAGCGTGTGATCGTGCAAAGTCGTGCAAAGTGCAAGAGCAGAATTTCGGAAAAGTTGCTAAAGTCGGTTTATGCTGCTTAAAAGTTGTAAAGTTGTTACAAGTGGCTATAAACATTAAGTTGAACAATCCGAATTTTGTGAGCATAGCAAGAGACACGCAGTTTTCGTAAAAGTCGATCGTGGTGTAATTCAGTCGAAAGTTGTGAAATTCTAAGTCGCGCCGCAGCGTCGCCGTCAGTTTTTGGTA
The DNA here is from genome assembly GCA_037043435.1 of Drosophila suboccidentalis. Classification (NCBI taxonomy): domain Eukaryota; kingdom Metazoa; phylum Arthropoda; class Insecta; order Diptera; family Drosophilidae; genus Drosophila; species Drosophila suboccidentalis. Next base: position 73,738 of record JBAMBK010001010.1, read on the forward strand.
AAGAGCCGTTACTTGTGTGATACACACAAAAAAGACGAGCAATATGGGAAAAACGCCGGCAAAGAATAAGAACACGAAAGGAGAAAATGCAAAACAGAGTGAGACAGGAGTAAAGTTGCGTTCGAGTAAAAACGAGATGGAAGTAGCTGAGCCGAATGCGTCGAGTGCAAATGAGATGGCAGAAGACGAAAATGAAGGTCAAGTCAGTGGACAAACAGTGGATGCGAAAATTGAGCAAATGCTACAGCTGTTGAGTTTAAAAATTATTTCTGATGAGCAACGTGAAACTCAAACGAAAATTACCGTCGAAAATTTTGGAAAAGTTGTGAGCGATTGTGATGGCAAGTCTATACCCATCGAAAAGTGGTTCGAGATTTTTGAACGAAATGCAGATGCGTATGATCTCACTGATAAACAAAAGTATGTGCACGCTAGAGGAAAGATGACCGGTGCAGCTAAACTTTTTCTGGAAGCTGAATGCGTGTGCACTTATGATGAACTTAAGAGCGCATTGTTGGAAGAATTTGTATGCAGTTATAATAGTGCAGATATTCATCAGCAGCTGCAAGAGAGAAAGAGAAAACACAACGAATCGCTGCACGAGTACTTGCTACAAATGAAAAAAATTGCATCAGCAGGTTATGTCGAAGACGCAGCTATCATAAGCCATGTCGTAAACGGAATTGACATAAAGAACGAGTACAAGTATGCCATGTATCGTTGTAAGTCCTTCAGAGCCTTAAAAGAAGAGTTCGAGATCTATGAGCGTCTGAATATATCCGAGAAGAAGAACAACAAGGAACATTCAAAAGCTAGTGGCAAACAGCAAAGTGCACAAAGCGGTAAAAGAGAATATTGTTTTAACTGTGGATCTGAAGAGCACAAACGCAGAGACTGTACAGCTGAGATGAAATGTTTTAAGTGCAGCAAGAGTGGTCATATTTCACGCAACTGTCCTGAGAAAGCCGATAAAGTTGACAAGTCTGATCAAGTTCGCGTCATTGCTGATCGAAGTCGCATGAAGAAAATCCAAATAAATGGCATTGAAGTTGACTGCCTTGTGGATACAGGGTCAGATGTGACCATAATCAAGGAGAGTGTTGTAAAGTGCTTGAAAAACATTGAACTTTTCAAAAGCACATCTACGTTGCGCGGTCTGGGCCAGATGACTACAAATCCCATTGGATGCTTTGAGGCAGAAGTTGCAGTTGACCAGCTGAAGACTGACCAGAAGTTTTTAGTCGTTCCCAGTTTCCAAATCGATTACGACGTTTTGTTGGGGCACGATTTTATCAAAAAGTTTCGTCTAGTCGCCGATATACAAGGATACACGTTTTTGAAGCTTGACGCAGATCCTGAACCAAAAGATGAGTATGCTCTTGTGTATAATGTCACTGAAGAGTCGTCTTTCGTAGTTCCGCCGCAATATCGCAAGGATGTTGAGCAGATGATTGCAAGCAGTTACGAGACACCTAGAGAAGTTGTAAAGCAGTGCCCAGTTGAATTGAAGATAGTTCCCGATGGAGTGATCAAGCCATTTCATCATTCACCAAGTCGCCTAGCAGCAGACGAATCCAGCGCTGTGAAGAAACAGGTCGAAGAATGGATCGAGCAAGGAGTTGTGCGCAAGTCATCGTCAAATGTTGCAAGCAGAGTTGTCGTCGTGAAAAAGAAAGATGCTTCATTACGAGTGTGCATAGACTACAGAAAGTTGAACAGCATGGTATTGATGGATTGCTTCCCCGTGCCGATCATGGAAGAGATCTTGGAGAAGCTACAGCCGGCTAAGTGGTTTACCATAATGGACCTTGAAAACGGATTTTTTCATGTCCCCATGGAAGAGCAGAGCAAACCATACACAGCCTTCGTCACCAAAGAGGGATTATTTGAGTTTAATAAAGCGCCGTTTGGCTTTAAGAACTCTCCAGCTGCGTTTATTCGGTTCGTAAACTATATCTTTCAAGAACTAATCAATTCTGATGTTATGCAGCTCTATATGGACGACATCATTGTTTACGCCGCGTCGCCCGATATATGCATGCAGAAAACGAAGTTGGTTCTTGAGACAGCAGCACAATTTGGCCTAAAGATCAAGTGGAAGAAATGTAGCTTTATGCAGCCACGCATAAGCTTTCTTGGCCATATTATCGAGGACGGGCGAATCTGGCCCGGCAAAGAGAAGACAGCAGCAGTTAGTCGTTTCGCTACACCCAAGGACGTCAAAGCCGTTCAAGCGTTTCTGGGACTCACAGGCTTTTTTAGAAAGTTCATTCCTGGATATGCTCAAGTTGCAAGGCCGCTCACGAATCTTCTCAAGAAGGAAACGGTGTTCAAAATTGGCGAAGAAGAGCAGCAGTCGCTTCAAAGATTAAAGCAGCTACTTGTAATAGAGCCTGTATTACATATTTATTCACGGGACGCGCCAACAGAGCTCCACACGGATGCGTCCAAGGAAGGTTTCGGTGCTGTGTTGCTGCAACAGTTTGATGGTCGCTTACACCCAGTGTATTATTGGAGCAGAAAAACGTCAGAAGCCGAGTCCAAGCGTCACAGTTACTACCTGGAGGTAAAAGCAGCATATCTGGCACTAAAGAAGTTTCGACACTATCTGTTGGGGATCAAATTTGATCTTGCAACCGATTGTGTTGCATTCAAGCAGACAACAACCAAAATGGACATACCAAGAGAAGTCTCCCAGTGGATTCTGTATATGGAGGACTTCACATTCACAGCAGTACATCGTCCAGGCGATCGCATGAGGCATGTCGACTGTCTGAGTCGCTTTCCACAAACGTGCATGATCGTGACAACAGAGTTAACAGCTCGTATAAAGAAGGCACAGGAGGAAGACGATTTCATCAAAGCCGTAGTAGAGATCCTGAAGAAGCAGCCTTACCAGGACTACAAGCTCAAAGGTGGTCTTCTCTTCAAAGTCGTCAACGGCAATGAGTTGCTGGCTGTTCCAAAGCTAATGGAACGAGAAATCATTCAAGGATCTCACGAAGTTGGTCATTTCTCCACGGCGAAGACAATGCACTCAATCCAGCAGCAGTACTGGATTCCGCACCTTGAGAGCAAGGTATCAAGGTTGATAGCTAATTGTATCAGTTGTATTATTTTCAGCAAAAAATTGGGCAAACAAGAGGGCTATCTTCACTGCATTGACAAGGGTGACACTCCACTACACACGTTGCACGTTGATCATTTGGGTCCGATGGACGCCACAGCCAAGCAATACAAATACATTTTCGCAGTAGTGGATGCGTTTTCCAAATTTGTATGGCTGTTTCCCACTAAGTCAACTGGATACGAAGAGGTCGTCAAGAGGCTGAACGAGTGGTCTTACATCTTTGGTTTTCCCAAACGAATTGTAAGCGACAGAGGATCAGCGTTTACGTCCAACGCTTTCAGCGAGTTTCTCAACGAAAACAAAGTCGAGCATGTGTGGACAACGACAGGCGTGGCCAGAGGCAACGGCCAGGTTGAGCGAGTGAACCGTTCGATCTTGGGTATCATCGCAAAGCTGTCAGTTCACGAGTCAACGAAGTGGTACAAGTATGTGCCACAAGTCCAAAAGGCGATCAATTCGCATGTGCATGCAACACTGAAGTCGTCGCCATTCGAGGTCATGTTTGGCACTAAAATGCACAGCCAAGCTGAGGGTCGACTATTGGAGGTGCTCAACGAGGAGTTGGTTGCGCAATTTAACGACGAGCGTCAGAAGCTGCGTAGCCAAGTGAAGAACAACATCGAGCAGGCGCAACAGGTCTATAAGCGCAATTACGACAAAAAACGCCGAGCTGAGCACGGCTACAGAGTTGGAGACCTGGTAGCGATCAAGAGGACGCAGTTCGTCGCAGGACGCAAGTTGGCCAGCGAGTTTCTTGGCCCCTATGAAGTCACCAAGGTCAAACGTAATGGCCGCTATGACGTCAGAAAGGTGGCACACGTCGAGGGACCAAATATCACAGCAACAAGCAGTGATAACATGAAGTTGTGGCGTTTTATATCCGAGAACGAGGATCTATTATCATCTGGGACAGATGAGGAGGAGCAGGAGGGCCGAGTGTAAGAGGCGGAGTTATCGAGGAGTTAACACTCTCCTGTTACTTAACATTTTATATTTATCGATAAGCTTTCCGATACATACACACACACACATGAAGTAGTAGTCGTCTTAAGTTGAATACAGTCGGTTATTGTCAGCAGCAGCGTTAAGTTGAATTACCCTAAAGTTGTTAAACGAACTATTTTACACACACACACGTTGACTTTGTATTATGAACAACATTATTTAATAAACATTATATTATCATTTCTTACATATATAGCAGCCTACGTATTACTAACAGGTTGCCAGCGTTGTTTAATATCTAATGATTTAAATTTAACACATGTTGTTACGTAATGGTTATTCTGTTTACAATAGTTACAATATTGAGGCTTATCTTGTTTGTCATTATTTGGATGATTTGAAACAGTCATAACCTAGCATCTGTGCTGCTTTTGATTTCTTACCAAGCCATTTATGTAAAATTATTAATTTCGGCTCATTGTCTTTTGAATCTTGGTAAAATTGCATAAAGGCAAGACGCTGATTAAGTGGCAACTTTTCTAAAATGTCGTCAAACAAAAGTGGATTACGAATATGATCAAGCTCTTCAAATGTCAATATCGTGTGTACTAGATTAGTAAGCATATCGTAAAAACTTATAAGTTTTTCAGTTTTATCTTCTTTGACGGGAGAGAAATTTTTAATTTGGTCAATTAAATGTTTTATAATATGAGTCGGATCTCCAAATCTTTCTGTTAATAAGTCAATGATCATTGTAACGTTATTTGGCATTAACAAGAGTGTTGAACAGATTCTTTTGCACGACCAGTTAGTGCTTTTCGCAATCGGCTTATATTTTCATAATTAGTAAAATTACAAATTTCATTACTATTTTGATATTCAGCATAGAATATCGGCCATTCAAGTGGATTTCCGGAGAATGTCGGTAAATCTTGTGATATTGTCTGCCTAGCCATGAATGTTTGCATTGAATTTGCGTTGACAATGTTTTCGTTGTTTACTCTTATAGTTATCATTACTGTTAATCACATAATCTTGCGGTTGTCTATTAACCCACTCACGTGTTCTATTTTCAGCTTCAATGTCGTTGTTTTCCATGTCAGGATCTTGTTGGCATCTTGGTCGTCGCTGCATTTCATTTTGCCTCTGCTTGTAGTTCAGTAAAGCACTTTGTTGTGAAATCTCTTGTTGCGCTTTAAAATGTTCCATTTCAATTTGTAGCTTCCGAACCTTCGTTGACTTCTGTGAGGTCTGTGTTCGTGCCGTCAATGCTTTCTTTATGGCTGCTACATTTGATGTCGATGCTTGCATCATAGTTTAGTCGAAAGGTGAATCGCTTTCATGGTCACTGTTGTCATCAGATGCTTCTTCTTTTGAAGTTGTCTTTCCACTGCGTGGTATCTAGAAATTAGAGCTAATGATAAGCAAAGTTCATTGGAGGTCAAAATTTTTCCCTGATCTTCACTCGACAATATTATACCTCACGGCATATTTGTTAAAGAAGATTAGATCATCAATAAAACATCAAACAAAATCGCTCTCATTACATTTTAGTTCACTAAAATCAAATTTTCAACAACTCTCTTATAATTATGAAACAGCAAAAATTGAAGAAAACAGAGCATGTCATGAAAAAGATAACGGTTCTTCTGAATGCATGAGAACTGGCGCCAATAACGGTTCTTCACAGATAGCCAATTAATATTAGATCATATTTTTCTAAGAAACCACTTATTTAAATGATTCCTTTAATTTTTGTTGAAGTTGAAATTTGCAATTTCAAAGTGTCTTATGAATATAAAACGCACCTTTTATAAGTTCATTCGGAATCTGAAATTTTTCTAGACAGTTTTTAGTTCCAGCAATACGAACAAAAGTGACCTTTCTCGAAACTGATTTATATGCTTATATTTTTTTTTATAATATATACGGGGGTGACACAGAAATCGCTTTCACTTGAATTTCACTCCAATTACATTTCGCTGTGCCACAGGTCAAATCGCAAAATAATTTTGTGCGTAAAGCATAGTAACTCAAAAAAAGGCCTGGCTTAAACCCAAACTCCATATAAAAAAAACGCTGGCGTAAGGTGAAGAAGAAGAACTTGACATTTAGCTCCGCTCGTGTGTCCGCAGACTGACGAAAGTAAAAGAGCTGTAACATAAACAAACGGGGATGGGCAGCACTGTTTGAAACAGCTGACTAGCGAAACATCAAACTGTTTAGAGTTTCGCTGGGTATACTGGAGATAAATGTCTGGCACAAAAGTGAAAACTATTTTAATTTGGTCAATAACGATGACAATATTGGTAGATTATAAGCAAGAACGAAAGCTAAAATTGTTTTTATAGATATTTTTGTATTTTTATCATTAACACAAATGGTGAATCCTCATTAGAAGTTTAAAATCGATGGGTGCACCCAACACGCGCTGTGGTTGCGTGGCATCGCATATTTTTCCTCTATTAACTTTAATTTGCATTTTTCATTGCCTATTCTCTCCTCTTTTATTCAAATCAGTTCTGCATGTTCAAATTTAAAATAAACCGCCGCTGACGCATAGAGTTACCATTCAACTTTTTGTTTTCGAAAAAGGTACTTTTTGCATGAAAATGAGGAAAAAGTGCCTTTTTCGCCATTTTCAAAAAATTACAAAAAATACTAGCGAAGAGATATTTGGTTGAGTGATAAAAAGTTCACACTTTTTGAGGTTCACTCACAAAAATGTTTCTCAAAAATGTACACTAAGCAAACAATACATAGAGGTGCCGAACGCTCTTTTCAGTAAAACCCCACAGTGGCAGAGCGTCAATGAGAGAGCGCACCGGTGTTGCCAATTTGTCCTTTTTGCGGACAGATCTGTCCGTTTTGAAACTGCGATTTCCGGAAAAATTATAAAACGTCCCCTATCCGGAAAAAATGACTTATTAATTTTATTTTATCATTTTATCATCCTTTTTTAATTGTTAAGTCGCTCATACAATTTACCAATTACAACATATTGATTTTCCGATATCGATAAGCATTTATCAAAGCCATGCAGCCAGTGCTGCACATTTGTCCTTTTTAAAACTGCGTTTTCTGGATAAACAATTTTTAGCATCCCCTATCTATTACATACATTTGCATGTAAAATATGTGCATTTACATAAGATTATTTATGTTAATAATACATAATAGCGTGTTATAATAAATCTGCATATATACATATTTGGGCATAGGGTATTTCGTAGTCGCCTCTCGACTCGAATGCTCTTGCTTTATTTCACACAAATATCTATAAAATGGTAAAAAATAAATAAATAAATAAAATAAATATGTATTTTGTACCAGAGCGCAGTTCGCTTCGCCGATGTTGGTGGCAAAATCTGTTACTAGGTTAGATATCGGGTTGAAACTTGAATTATATATTCTCAATACTTCAAAGCAATAAAACGGGCATTAGTTAACGGTCAAATGAAAATTAATGCCAATTTTTTAATTTTATTTATTTTAACTTTTTTTTTTTAAATGTAAAAAAGATTATAAAAATCGAAATTATTTTTTTATGTTATTTTTACATTTTAAAAAATTTATAAATTTCTTAAAAAAATGTTAAGTGAAACAAAATATTTTTTATACACTCGCTTTATGCGTGCTTAAAATGACAAAAGAGCATGCAAAGTTTCTCGTTAAAAATCGGAAGCTCGAAATTGATTTTAGACCCATGGTTTCTTGGGCAAACCTTCTTAGAATTCGTCGTAGATTACGATATTGACGATATTGGTAGTGAAAAAATTGACCCACCCTAGTGTACATGCATAAGACAATAAAATGAAGATAATTTTTGCATCTTGCTTTTATTTGTTTTTTTTTTTTGCATGTATGGAAAACCGAAATTAACCCTTATAAATGAAACGGTTATTTCGGCTTATAGAGTTTCGGTTTAAAGGTTTCGGTCAGATGAAAATTTTTTTTTTGGTTACGGTTACAGTTACGGTTTCAAATGTCAATCGGTTTTTACCGGTTAAAGGTTTAGAAAAAATAAAAAAAACAAGATGAAGAAACAATTTTATAACGTCATAATGGCTGACTGACTAAGAATCATTGTGTTGGCCAAACGGTTGAGCCTAGAAGGCTGAATCGTGCAATAAGACGGCGTTTTACGAAATTCGAACTGTAGTGGGTTAAATTGGGGCAAAAATATTTTTGTTTATTATATATCTCAACCAAACTCACAGATCGTATTTTGGCAAATTAACCTTTAGTATGAAAAACTGTTGTTCTATGAGATATCTCAACTAAACTCACAGATTAGCTCTCCTTGCCAAATCTGGACTCTTCCGCCATTATATCTTTTTCTTGCAAAATCGTGCTTTTCCTGCCAAATCAGACTATTTCCCGCCAAATTTGGCTAATAATGTTGAATAATCGAGATTGTGGTGTATTGTTGTAGTGTTCGTTTCAATAGTTAATAAAAGAAAAAATTTAAAGGTGTTCCTCCATCGAGAGGGGGAGCGCTAAGAAAAAGGGTCGCTAATTGCGTGTATTTTATTATTTATATTTCAACTTTGACTTAACATGTTTACTTTATTTGTAGATATCTTTTGAACCAGTTGTCGGATTGAAGTGATATATGAGGTATAATTCGACGCGTACCTTAGATAAGAAACATCATTGACACTCAGATCCAAACCTTTTTGAAATCGGATACTGCATTCTTGTGGCAATGATGAAATATGTAAGCTCACCTCTTAAAACAAAAACTAAATTTAAAATTTTTTCAATAAAAGTTCTACATTAGAAAAAAGTTGGTTTTTGTTTTTTTTTTTGGAAAAAGTGGGTTCTGTTCATGTCAGTGGTTTTATCTCATTTTGTAAGAGACACTTAATATTTAAAACGCAAATTTCTTTTGTATCAGATGTCGGATGGGGATGATAGACGTATTCATTAGGATTAATTCAAAGTTAAGAAATTAAAAAATGGTAATTTTATTGGGAGTTAGGACTGTTTAATTTTTATTATTAATTTTATTTTTAAATAAATTTTATTTAAATAACTTGTTGAGATTTACAAAACAGAGAGCATTACTAGAATAATAATTTACAAATCGATTTCTGGAGCTAATTTGTATGGCTTATGCAATGCTTAAAACTATAATTATGTTCGTATCATTTATGCATTATTATTATTGTTTAATTTTGTTTCTATTAAGTTTTCAATAATAAATTGTATGTGTCTCTAGAAACATACATACATATATGTAAGTATATAATACAATACCAATTAAAATAAACCCTACAGATCGAATAATAAACAATAATCTTACTTAATATATGCACCCCAATATCGTGTATATATATATATATATATTAGTTGTTATTATATATATGTATTTAAGTACATTATAGATTTATATGCTTAAACTCTAGTCAACAAATGTTGGGCATTAAATCGGTACTTGATTAATCTTCGATTTGACTCGTAATTAGCGGGTGTTTTAAATCGTGTGATGTTTGAGTTGAATGAAGTCTAGATTAGAAAGTGAATTTATTAATTATATCTATATATGCGTGTTCTGATGGGATCGATTAAGTGCACGATATGACTGCCAAAGTTTGATAATTATGTTTCTAATACAATGCAAATTTTAGTTTAGAACTCCGGGTATTAACGGGTTTTCAAATAGCTAGTCGTATATAGCCCAACTATGTTTTTTATGTAAATCGTTGTATATTTTTAGGTATATATCATTTTGATTATGGGTTCTTCTTCTACATTGTCAGTTCAACAACGCATCGGCATTAAGTGTGTTTTTGAAAAATGATACGGCATTTTCGATTCATGGATCTTTGAAAAATTGTTTGTTGAGGCTTTTCGCAGCACGATATAATTATTGATTTTTTATTTTGTTATTTAATTTTCGTATACAAGCATTTAGATATATCCAAAATGTATTAAGTTTTATATTTTAGTTTTGTATAATATGTATTTTCGTATTACTTTCAGATCATCATAGGTAATGTATGTAAAATTGGTATAATTTGTTCTATTCACAGTTCTGATTATTACATCCAATAAATATTTGATATATATATTTACATATGTATATCGATTAATCAAGCGTATCTCCAAAATGACTGAGACTCTACGACAGGAATTTCTTCAGATAGCTTCAGCCGGTTTCGATCAATGCACACAGCATTGTCATATATAGTTTCTTAGACTATATCGTGGGTCGTAGCCCTCGAATGATATGGGTTTGAAATTTTATTCATATGTATTAAGTTCTTGTTGATATGGGTAAACAGCTTTGTGAATTTTCATTAATTTACAAGGGCATTCAAAATAAACAATAAAATTTGTTTTTATAATTATTTGATGTACTCGTATATTCGTAATTGTTTACTTTTGGAAACATTTCCATCGCTTATTGCACTTTCGAGCGTCATTTGTTGATTTGATTTTCATTGGTGATTTTTGGGGGCGGGTGTCTCGGGGCGAATAGGCGAGGTAAGAACAACAGCGGCCAATAGCCTCATTTAATAGTAATATTATTTGGTTGATGTCACCAACTGGCTGGTGCTATATCCCTGTGTATTGCAAGTGGGCAAAGCGAAGGGATTGAAGCTCAAGCTGCTGACCCCTGGAAAGAGAAAATAATATTAACAACGTTAAATTATTATAAAAAAAATATATATGTAGTTGAATTGTTTGCTTAACTATCTATAAGATATTCTCACATCTAACATACTAAGTATCTCTAACAGCTTAAAAACGACTCAAAATCAACTATCAGCGATCCTGAAAGCTAGGAACTAATGTTCAAAAATGGTTCCAGATGTAAAATTTGTTGAATTAAGCTAAATTATTTATTAAATTGAAAAAAAAATATAATAAATTAGTCCGTGAATTATTCAGGTATGCGCCTACGACAACATTTAAATATCGCAAGAATTATTAAAATGGAAAAAAGAAAACCAAATCGCTTGAAATCGTTGAAAAAATAAGTTTGATAGCATTCAAAAATGTTAAAATAAATTATAAATACCGTTGAACGTGTGTTGATAGTGTTTTCTTGTTGTTGTTGTTGCTATTGTTGATGTTGTTGTAGTGATTGTGTTTTATGACAATTACGACGGCAGCCGGCATCGTTATCAGTCGATGATTGTTGCTTGTCGCAGTTGCCGTTATTCCAGTAGTTGTAGTTGCTGATGTTGTTGTCGTTGTTGATGCAGTGTCACTTTTGGGGGCGTCGTTAGCTTTTCAGCCGATAAGCGTGTGCTCTGTGTGTGTGTATGGCTGTGTGTGTGTGTGTGAGTGTGGTCATGTCCGCCATCTATGCTTCATGCTCCATGTTCTATCCACCGTGCTCATCGCTGCTTGCTGATGTTGCCGTTGCCGTTGCCTCTCATTGTCCTCGCTCACCGCCTTGCACTTAAACGGCCGCCGCTGTCGCCGCTGATACGGCGGGATTATGCCAGGGCTGGTGGGGATGCGGATAATGGTGCGGATGGGTGGCGGCCGCATGATGATGCTGAACGAGCGCCGAATGCCAAGGCGTCGATACGGACACTGTTAGGGATTAATGGCGAAAATGCACTTGCTGAGCAATTTTGTTTCACTTTGTTTGGAGTAAGTATTGTACAATTACGGGTACGAGTGCGAGTTTGTGGATCGTATGTGGATGGTATGTATAGGGGTACGAGTATAGCTTGTTTGTTTTGGCTATAAAGTTACAAAAATATCTACACGGAAAGCAAAATCAATAATAAAAGCAAGAGAGTAACTCGACGCGAATCTCCTTAAGGGATTCACCTTATCTATTGCCACCCAGCTCATCAGAATATGCATCTTCTTTGGCTACACTTTCTGCTCAAATTGAAGGGACACGCAGGAGAAGATTTGGTGTCAGCTCAGTAGCTGTGGGAATATCGGACACTTACTTGAGGTGGAGTTGAAAACGCTGCCCGGCGACGAGGAGAGTGTGCCCATATTCGGTGCTGGCGCATATCCATTTGCGGAGGCAGCAACGGCGGCGGAGGTTGCTGTGGCGCCATAGGAGCCACCTGAACTGTGGGGCGTCGAGGCGCTGCTGCAGTAGCCGCCACGTGGACTGACGCTGCTCGATTGGGCCCGCTGGTAGTCATCTTCCGTCCACTGACCGGATCCATCCTGCACGCTCACCGCCAGCTGGCCGGCGTAGGAGTTGAAGCTGGTGGAGCCACCTGGCGATCTGCTGCACCAAAGGGGAGAGCGTTAGGGACAGCTGCTGCAGTGTGGCAGTGATTGGGGCAAGGATGCGCTTACCTGGGCATGGAGTAGAGGGCCTCAACGAGGTCCGCAGCGCGCTTAAGGATGATCTCCTTTTGTAGCTTCTCCGGATCCCCGGGGTGACGGGGTATGAGCTTCTGCAGACGCTGAAAGCCGTAGTCGATAGTGGGTTCGTTGAGTGCTGCTTGATCGGCGGAGGGCGGTAGTAGAAACGGAAAGCTTAGACATGCTAACAAGAGGAAGCGGGCTAATTGTATCTATGGTACTTACAGACATAGACAAAGCGTCCGGGTGATCCCTTGCAGAACTGTTTGCTCTTGTAGGAAAGCGTCACCTCGACTACGCCGGGGATGTGACGCGGCGGCGTCTGGACCCGTATCGCGTGCGATGTGATGAGCTCACTCCACACCAGCATCGTGCCAAAGACCACCTGCAATCCGTCAAAGAAATTGTCGCCCACAATAATCACGGTGGCGCCACCTGTGGTCCAGCCCTCGCTGGGCGAGATCGCCTTAATGCAAGGCGTGGCAACGGGCAGCGGAGGATAGAGACCTGAAAGGTTCACAAAAACATGTTCGTCAGCGCAAATTCGTGTGTTGCAATTGCTCGGGGCAATTTTTTTTTTTTTTTTTTTGGGCTATACGGTACAAAGAGAAACGAGAAACGAGAAACGGGTTCGAGTTGCCAATTGCTACGGAATTAAAATGAAAAGCGAAAACAAAATCAAACTAAAACGATCGAATGAAAGCAAGAGATCGATAACTAGTAATCGATGAATTGGAATTTTGTTACAGACCATCGTAGGTACTGTCGGGCGCTAAGGGGTGACCGGATATGGACAGGGATGTGTTGCCTGTACCTTCCGTTGTGTCCAGTCGCTTGGCCCGCCGTCCGTGCTTCGAGTTGTTGTGCACGAACATGTTGTCCGAGATGGCCAGCAGTGGACCGTCAACGGCCACTTGGGTGGATATGACGACCTGTCGAAGAAAGGCATACAAAATTTATAAGAAAAAATGTACATAAAATTTATAATTTATGAGTATTAAACTCATACAAATTAAAAATATTTAAAATAACAACGGAAAAACGAAGGTTGAAATCACTTAGGAAAATAGAAAATATAGTTTCAAAAGTGTTGTTTTCTGTTGTATGCTTGCCAAGGACAGAATTATCTTTGGCTTCTTCTCTGCTAGCATTTAATTTGATTCTTGAATGTCTTTAATTTTTCATGTGCAATTTAAGAATTTACAAGAAAGGATAGATTGGAGATGTTTGATATTTTGGATTGGATTAAAAAGGATAGATCTCTCCGGAAAACAGTGCGTTGATATAGAGTTAACTACAGCTGTACGAAACGTTATTAAAAAAAATATTTTATTTTTTAATCAGAAACAGATCACGTTATAATGCAATTATAATTAAAAGCAGTATTTGCATTAATATAACATAAATACAAATATTATGATAATGCATTGAATCTCACCTGAAATCTTCTCATGTCCCGCGGGTTTCCAGCATTTTTCAGGCAATTCTGATTGCATTTCAAGAAGAACTTGAGGAAAAAGCTGTAAGCAAAAGAAATACAGGCAAATTTAATTTATAATTATAATTAAACATTGAAATCTAAACGTTAATATTAGCGGTATACTCGTTCAGTTACAACGATTGCGATAAGGGGCACACTTAATAGACGAATCATTTGCAGTGTCTCCTTTATGAGCTGCTAATGATCGAGTGCGCCTTTTACAGTCGCCACTTTTGCCACTTGCCACTTTCCACTTGCCGCTGGTGCCGCATTTTGCAGCAGATGCTTGGCCCGGGGCTACAAGAGCAGCCACTTGCCCTCGCTACTGCCACATGCCCTCTGCTTGCCCGAGGCGCAGCATCACAGCGTGCGATAAGCGCTGAGCATGGACTCGGATACGGACTCGGATATGGACACAGACATGGAGTCGGAGTCAAAGTCGTCGTAGTCGGACTTGGGGTGACAGTTATGTGAATGGGATGTCCTGCAGGCAGGATATTCGAAATTGACACCCGTGTGTCGCGCATTTAAATGGTAAAATATACCCAGCAGCAGCAACATATCGCCCCTCACCTCTTCCCCTTCCCCTTCCGCTTCCCCTTCCCACCGCCCTGCCACACGTTGATTTTATTTGCCGAAATAATATTTTCCTGCTGCTTCCGCTGCAGGGGGTTTCCCCTGCCCCAACAAATTGGCAGTATTTTTTCAGTTTATTGTTTATTTTCTTTCACTGCATTTTGTTGTTTCTCGCTCGACAAATTGGACAAATTAGCTCAGGGGGGCGTGTCCTGCCCATGCCCCTGCCCCTGCGTAAGCCTCTGCTGCTGCAGCATCGTCGGTGCTCGACATCTGCATATGTGCACTCCGTTGGTGTGCCATCAATTAGTTGACTGTCCTTGTGGACGTGTACTTCAAGAGGAAGTGTGTCTCATGGGCGGGGGATGTGTTGAAAGATCTGCTTCTTGTGTTTCAGATCCCTCCGCGTCAGATCCCTCAATATCATACATTTATACATTCTATTTCAATTGACACTTTATTTTTCTAGAAACCATGTTTAATAAACTTAAAATAATCTTCATTTCTAATCTAATCACAATAATTACAGTAAAATTGGTTCGATGCAACATTGGATAAAAAACATGTATTGACATTGAGATACAGATACAGTACAAGCGGCTTGCATTTGATTAAATTTGGTTAAAGCTATTAAATTTAAGTAGAAGTGATTCTTCATACACATATATAACCCATGCAAGCAGTATTTGTCATTGATAAACACAAGAAATTGGAAGTGAAACGAAGCAATTGCCCCTATTATATATTTATTATATGTGAAAGTTGTTGAAATTTAAAGTATAAATGGGTTTAATTGCGAAATGCTCGACTCGGACATACTCTATGTATAGGCGTAAAGTGTACTAAATATATTAAATATAAAGCGATTCTACTATACGAGCATAGAATAATTTGCTTGGTTGCAGAAATACTTAAATGCATTTGTAGTTTTATAATACTTATGAAATAGATGTGAGAATTAATAAAAATGCAACAAAGAATATTTCGCTTACCCTCTCTCTCTCTACCTTACCCTGTTTGCTTTTAAGATTACAGGGTATTGGCGTATGAAATTGACATTTTCAATATGGGAAATTTTCAGTTGTATTCGATAACAATTATAATTGCCAGACGCAAATGTTTTATCAGGAATCTTGAAGCGAGCGTAAAGCCAAAATTAATTATGAATTCTTGTACATATTCGACAATGGGTAATAAATATGTATATGTACATATAAAAACAAACTTCGGGTTCATTTTGTGTATACTGTATATGGGGCCACGTGTGCGTAGAGTCGAGCTGATTGTAGATTTGTTCAAGTCAAATCTGGACTCTCGTTCTTGGATGAGAATGAAAACAGATGTGTGTTTGTGTTTGTATGCGTTGATGTTGTTGTTTGTAATGTAGTGGAGAGAACATCATAGGCGAAGAGCAGAGCAGAGCAGCATCATTACCACGACCATCGCTGATCCCAAGGGGACAGAGCGCCGTGTATCTGTCAGATACAATATCGAGTTACATGGAACCCTCGCAGATGCAACTGCAGTCGAAATTTGAATACGTATCGAGTGGATATTGAGAGCTGTCCGCCTAGGTTAACTCATTTACGGATCATACGTCGTATCATTTACGTCGTCACCATTGTGTGCATCTTTATGGAGAGCTAATTGACTTTCTCGGAAGTACCGAGGAGTCTCACGCTTGAATTACAATGTTTTCAAATATCCTGACAGGACGCATAAATTCCCCGCCCGACACTGACGTGGCGCGGGCGGGCATAAATCGTGTTCCTTTCGTGTTCGGGTCGTCCTTGTCTAGGATTCCCATTTGCATTTGCCTCGGCTGACTACAAACCTCTTCAGGCTCTGCTGAGAATCTTTGCTGATTCAATTTAATCTGACAGGATTTCTGGCACTCGGACCTTGAACCGATTCTTCGACTCAGAGTTCTTTTCGTTTTTTACTGCCCCACCTCTCGTTGGGCAATTAAAAATTCAGCGCGCGTCCTGCCAATAAATCAAAGTGTCTCCATTTTCGTCCTGACTGCGCGGCAACAAAGTTAGCTTTCCACTTACTTGCAGCTTTCGTACTGGCTGCCTCGCGAAAATTTCATTTAATGAAAAGCTACGCATCATCAAGTGCCCGCACATGACATTGGCCTGGCTGGCAAAATGGCCAAAAACGGCGTCCATTGGGCCCATTGGCAGCTGGATCACGTAGAGCCAACGAAGTGCATAATTGGCCATTCATATTTACCCCCGAGTTGTCTTGGCTAAGATATGTATACTCCTTTATTGGGGATACTTTGCTCTCAAGATTTTAAAGTACTTTACGGTACGGTCTTTAGATTCGATATTAAATTAGAGTTGATCAAGGAATATGTGTAATTGATAGGGTTGTCCACTTTCGGATCAGTAAAGTGAGTAACACAAGACGCTTCAATTGCTTATGTAATTTTCTAGATATTTATACTCCTTTACTGGGGATACTTTGTTCTCAAGATTATTAAATACCTAGCAGCACGGTCTTTAGATTCGAGCTTAAATTGGAGTTGCCCACGCTTGGATCAGTAAAGTGAATAATACAAATTTTTCAATTGCTTATGTCAATACCTATGTATGTGCATCCTACTCTTTCTGCCAATTTCAAAGAGCTCCTTCAAAGTGCAAACGATTAACAGTGAATTTGTGAACAAAGATAAAAATTACAATAAGAAGAAGAGAAGAGCTTTGAAGCATTATCTTTGCATCGCTCGCACAACATTTAATGATGAATACGAACGCACATAAATCGCTTTGCGTTTTGGCTCCGGAGCTGTCGACTCTCGATGTTATCTCGCTGACATTGGCGGTGGGCGGAGGTGGTTGGGTGTGGAGGCGACAACAGCATGTGGCCGGGAGCAATTCTGGCGCACGCCAACTGCGCCATAGCACAGGTGAGAAGCTCCCCGCTCCCCCTTCTCTTCTGGCCTACACTTTAGCCGCTGCGGGCAACTTGGCGCTAATTTTTCACTAACGATAATATTCAAAATTTTCAACTTTATTGCCGCATAAAGTCAATGACTATGGCAGACACCAATACAGACGCAGAGACTCTTACACACCGATACATACACAGACACAGACACAGACACAGATGTAATGCAAAACTTACTTTGGCGCCATTTCGCTACACACACCGACACAACATGGCGGCCGACGTCACCATTTTGTTGTTGTTGGATTGGGATTGGGGTTGGGGTTGAGAGGGCGGCTGCTGGCGTTTTCTATTGTTGTTCGTCTCTTATTTATTTATGCTCTTTCTCGGCTTAACGCTGCACGCTTCGCGGCGCACGCACAGGACCCCAAAACGTAGAGAATCCTCAGCCCCGCACTTCCCCCAAAAACACACACAAACAAGAGCTGTTGCAAAGATTTCACCCGCCGAAAGCGCCCATGCCCCCGCCCCTGCCTCCGCGACAATGTCGGCACAATCCTTATCAAAATCGCACTTGGTCTTGGACTTGAACGTCTTCGCCTTGTTGAGAGTTCATAGCTTTTGGGTCTTTGTGTTATAATAGACTTTGAGGGCGGTTTTCTATGCACTGTTGTTGTTATTGTTGTATTTGTTGTGCTTGTGTTTTTGTTACGCTTTCATTTTCGCTGTGGTTCATCCTTTTTGCCGCAAAAGAGAGAGCGAGAGCATTTGTGTAGAACTTGTTGAAAACACTTTCGTTTATTCTACAGCAACATTGCGAGCATCACGAGAGAGCGAGAGCGAAAGTGAGTGGAGATTTGAGTGAGTTCTTTGAGTGACTTCTTCTGCGAGTGGAGCTTTGTCCTTGTGTTCATTTCGTGAATGAATCGTACGAAAGAAGCGGCCCGTGTGGGGGAGGGAGATGGGAAGAGAGAAAGGCGACGGATGCTTTTTGGCAGAGTTTCGTTTGTTGTGGGCTCGTCTTCGTTTCGCTTTGTGTTGTTGTGCGTGAGAGTGCGTGAGTGCGTAGGTGTGTGTGTGTGTGTGTGTGTGTGTTTTGGGGTTGCTTTGGGATTCAATGTCATGCCGCTGGGACCAGGGAAATACCTCGTAACTGTTGTTATTGTTGCCCTTGTTGTGTACACCGGGCAGAGCAGCAACGACAATGGCAGCTTCTTGTTGTTTGCGATTTCTTCATCTTTAAACTGATTATTTTTGTAAGCCCAAGCATGTGAGCATCTGTGTGTGCTTGTGTGTGTGTGCTTGTGTGTTTGTGTGTGCGACCATAAAAATACCATATCGAGGTTAAATATCAGACATCGATAAAAGCTACAAGCAGACAAAGATACAGCAACAACAAGAAACAAATACGAAAGTATCTTTTTGTAGCTTAGCTGTATTTGTGTATCCCCAACATTGTTGCCCTTAACTTTTGGCTACTCTTTCGCTTATCCCTTCGCGTTCTCCCTCAGTCTCGGCCTCGGCCTCATTCGCATCCACTTCTAACCTTTGGCCAACTACTGAGCCATCAAATTATCGACCTTATTGAAATGCGCAAATTATGCTAACTATTTTCGCTCTTACTCTACACTAGTCGGTGTGAGTGTGTGTGTGTATGTGTATGTGTGTGTATGTTGACTGTCAGTTAACGCTTTTAATATAATTAATTATGCAGCATGCGTAAATGGCTGAGGAAATGCCACAACATAATCACACATGAGAAAGATGCAAAAGATGACGACGATGTTGATCATGATGTCGTTGCTGATGATGATTAGATTAGCTGAAGCTTCTAAAAGGCATTTTACCAGGATTCGTACATTTTAAATGACATCGCGGTTGTTTCAATTATGCACATGTATCATGTCGGATAGTTTGCCTCAAGATATAGATAATTCATTGCCTTCACATGTGATACTTTAACTTAAAGTCTTAAAATTAAATCTTACAATTTCACTTATGTAGCAAATTTAAGTTAAATTTAGTCAATGCACTAATAAATAAATCGACATCATTAGCCCTATTGTTTTCTATGAAATTCTCTTTAAAAACGTTTATCAGAAATTGAAATTGAAAAATAGATATTTATGATTTAATAGACTGGATTTCCCAAGAGCTAACGATTCGCAACGAATACCATTTGCCATTTAAATAGAGAAGAGAACAGAGCAGAAATTTGCATAAATAATTCAATTTCAATAGACACGCTACAAATATGCAAATTGTGCGCTCTTTGAGATGCAAAATTCAATTCGAATTGAATTGTGCCATTGATTTATGAGGTGCGAATCAAGTGCATTCGCTGTTTAGGCCTGGCTAAGAAGTAGCTGGCGGTCGCCACTTCAAAGATGTGTGCAAGCATATAGAATGTCCATAGATTGGATTGGGGCTGAAATAACGATTGCGATTGCGATTGGATGGGGACTGTCTGGCATTGGGCAAGCGATAAAAAAGGCAAATGTACGAGGCGGTTATCTTTATCGATAATTAACTGTTATGGACTCTGCGACTCCGACTCCGACTGTCTGTCCGCTCAATATTTCATCTGACTGTGTCGGCCTGTCGAAGGCTGACCACAAGTGCCGTCAAATTTGTGTCTGCGTTTCATTTTTTCTCTCTCTGTTTTTGAATATTTGAGTGGCCACAGAAACGCGCACTCTCCCTCGCACTCGCACTCATCCATTCATCCATTGAACCATTCAAGCATTGTAATGCGTGCGAGCAGCCCGGAATCATTCACTCCGTCTCCGTCTCCGTCTCCGTGTGACACCACCAGCAAGAGCAATACCTGAATGGGAATGGTGTGCCTGAATGCATTTAGAAAATTAAAAATTGTAGCCACAACTAGCAGCAGTTTTGTCATCGTTTTTAGCGCGATTATCAAGGCATGCAACGGCCAAAAACATTTGCTTGCCACACGCAGCCAATGCCCTAAGCCACAATCGTGGCAGCACATATTAGGCATACCTCCATAATCATGTTAATAGTTAAATGCTGCAAGTTGGCTGTTTCATGAACATGAGATCATAAATGTATCTTTTTCACGTTGATCTTTCAATTGATCAAGCTAGTGTCTTCTTAAATGAAATGGGTATACACTGGAATTGATTGTCCTACTATCTTCGCCGCTACTGTTGCCGTTGGACACCACAAAATGTCAATTCTATTTGTCGCCGTCCTGCTTGTGGGGCTTCTGTGAGAGTTGAGTGGGTGCTGTGGAGAAAGGGGTAAGTGGGCAAGGGGGGAAGGGAGGGGGACGGTGCACAGTTGCCCACATTTGTCGGTGAGTTTGCACTTAGTTTATTTGCCACGCCAGGGAAAATATAGAAAATTGAAATAAAGCGAAGAAAATGTCAATGACGTAGATAAATGCAAAAGCGGCAAATTTTGGATTGTACGCTTGGCTTTTTTCTCTCCTGTTAGCTTCTGCTTTTGGCTGTTTGCTGTTTGCTTTATGCTTTATGCTTTTTTTTCGTCATTTGTCGTTTGGCCACTCTTCCAAATGGCAATTTTCAGTTTTTTTTAACAGATGTTTTGTTTTTGTTTTCCTTCAATTTACGCAAATTAAAAAGTCGAAGCTGGCATTTGACACGCGATAATCGTTAATAGCATGAAGACGTGTGTGTGTGTGTGTGTTCTTGTGTGTGTGTGTATGTGTGCTGTCAGTGTATGCGTGAGCATAATTTGCCTCATTACGCATACGCCAGATGGGCCCCATTGGAAAATGAAATGATAATTGAAATGAAATCCAAGATTCAAGTTCAAATGCAATCAGCAAAAATGTGTGAAAAAAGCGCGGAACATGTCGCAAGCGACACAGACAACAACAGCAACAACAGCAGCAACAACAACACTAACAACAACAACCTCAACCACAAAATTGAGAACAAGAATTGAAATGCCGCAGTGGGAGCACATCGGAGTGCTGGACACGCTGTGCCCATGGTGGCGACAATGCGACCACCGCCGAAGTGCGCTTTAAATTCACTTAATTATGGAACACACACGAAGTGCATACCGAAAAAAAAACACAAAAAATAAAAACAAAATCAACAAGAAATGCGTTGCAAACATTGCAATCGATCCACACACAATGCTCGAGTGTCCTCGCAAATCATAAATAAAAGGAAACCGAGAGACACTGTCCCCAAAGCTGGAAGCTGCAGCTGAGACGAAGAAAGAGACAGAAACAGAAACAGAGACAGGGACAGAGACAGAAACAGAGACAGAAACCAATATTGAGCGAGTCTTAGCCTGTGCTGATGGTTGCAAATCCTCCTTAGCCACCGTGACTAATAGTGCAAATAGTTTCTTCGATTTTGAAAAAGTTAAACCACTTATGGGACTGTAAATCTTAGAATTGATATAAAAAAAAATACTCATTAACCTAAATTTAGGTACAAAAAGTAGGAAGATATTTAGTTTTATCCATGCTGATTATCATTTCTTTACAATTTGAATTATATAAGTATTGACAACCAATAAGGTTATTTAAGAATAACAGATATGGAATCTATTTTCAACAGATCTCACTTTAGATCTATATCTATATGCGTCTGTATCGATCTGTTCATCTGCATTTACTTATATATATTTTGAATTAATTATTGTTTGCCCCACTGTGCGTAATACGCGCATTGTCTGTACAATTTCGGCATCTCTAAAGCCGCTGCGGTCGGCGACTGCAGATCGTTGCATGAATAACAGAAATTCATCAATAAAACATGTTGAGAGCAAAGTCTCGGCTCCAAGTTGTTGCCACTATTGGTGCCCCCTTTGCTGCCACAGTTGCTGCCACAGTTGCTTTTGATGTTGCTGCTCTCACGGCACACGTTCGAGCGTCATGCAAGTGGCATGAACAGCAACAGGAACAGATATTGCGACTGGGAGGGCGATTGGTGTTGTCTTCTCGTTGTTGTCATATGTATCAGTTTTTGGCCAACTTAGCTAACCACTTTGAAATGCAAGCGGCTGTTGACTGTGGCCCATTCTCCGTTCTCCGTTCTCCGATCTCCGTTGACTGTTTACTGCTCACTGTGTTCAAAGTCGGAATTTTCAATCAGTTCCAATTGTTGCGCGCTCAGTGACAAGTTTCCGATGAAGGTTCTTCAAAACAGCAGCTGGAGTCGATGTTTGAGTGGCAAAATGTGCTGGACCCCCAGCCAAGTTAGCGCTTTAGCTTGTAGGCCTTGGCAAAATTTAGTTGCGAACACATAGATTATCCAAGCAGAACGCGAACGAGTTCGAGTTGGAGTTGCAGTTGAAGCTTAGTCTGTGTTTTGTGTTTGTGGCGGCATGATCTACTGGCATATCAATGAGCTGGAGCTGGAGCTGGAGTTGGAGCTGCCTTTGGCTGACTGACTGATCCATGCCGCCCCGTTGCCCATTGCTGATTGGGGCGGAGTGTGCAGCTGTGATTGATATGCGTCTTTCCAACCTGAACCGGCCAAGACTGTGCTTCTCTTCTGGCTGTGTCATTGCCGACAAAAGTTACAGCCCGGCTGACAAATGCGACATGTGCCGCGAGACGCACCAGAGATGCCAGCAGGCAAGTCTCTAGTTGGGAATGCGACGGGATTAACCAATTTGGTCAATGCCAGCTCTCCAGCTGCGGCTAACAAGGCGATCTTGCAATGACGACGGCGATGACGATCGCATTGCGCAAATAAACAGGCGAAAAATGAATTAATAATCGTAAATATCAGGAGCAAAGTGTCGCGCCTGCGCACGTGGCTGCAGTTGAAAGCTGGACTCACTCAACTACAACCACATACATACTTATAACTGTTCTTGCAACGGCTACCTACTACCACATTGTGGAGCACGTAGCGCGTTGAAAACACGCTCAGTCATTTTAACAAGATCATAAATGCAAGTGGGCTCTGATCTTGCCGAACTCTCATTGCTCTCATTGGAATCTCATGGCGAATCGAGGCTCGAAGCTACAGGCAGTTCTGCAATCTATTTCCTAATTTGCAAACTGAAACCGAAGCAGAGTCTCTCTTTTTATGTGGCAGCAACAAGAGCAGCAGCAACAGCAGCAATCAATTAAATTTAATTATGACACCAATTATGGTCTGATTGCCAGCAACCAGCCAAGGTATAAATGAGTCTCCTTCTTCAATTCACAGACAGAGTCGAAGTTAGAGTCTCAGTTAAAGTCTCCCTCTCCGTCTTCGTTCTGACTCTGTAATAGAATCATTAAGTCTTGGCTCTGGCCAGTTGGGTTTCGTGGAATACCACCATGGTGGGCACCGTCTTGCCATATTTCAGCTTCCCTCATACAAATCTGGCCAATAGGCAAATAGTTCTAGACACCCGTTGGGGCAATGCAAAGGACAACAGAGCAGAGCTTGTAATGATATTGCTTCCCTTCGATTTGTCGTCATTATCTGCATAAGGTGCTACTCAATTGGCCAGGTGATATCGCTTCACAAGTCGATCGCGTGGTGGGCCTGACGAATAAGGTAACGACATTCAGCATTCAGATGTGCCGGAGATATGTCTGTATGTAATGCTTAAATCAGTCGAATAACTTTCTGAATGACTATGAATACACTGTAAGAAATTCCATACTCAAGGTGGAAATGTGCTTAAAATAAACGATTCCGCAAAATATACACCCCTATGACGGAAATGGGTAGCTCAAGGTTTTACAATTAATTTTTAATTAATGTTGTGACTAGAAAATGTAATAAATTATTTGAATAACTAGTAAATGTAAGTAAATATGTTGGACAATCGCTAAAGATATGAGATTCCACAGCCAAGATAACTTTTAAATACTTTTAATTTAACCCACTCACCATTCACAATTAGTTTAACATTTTTGAGAGAGTTTCTCCCACGAATGGAAAATGTACTGAGAACAAAATCAGGCGAGTAAGGTGATTCAAAGTAAGTGCACTCGTATCTATTAAGTTCGTTTAATGGAAAATAATTGAAGTGAATCAAAGGCGAGCATCCAGAGCCATTGTCTATGCACCGCCCTCAATGGGCCCGCCCTCTGTGGCTACTTATATTTTTGTACAAACAATTTGTATTTCTCTAATAATAATAATATTTCCGAAGGCAATTAGAGCCGACGCACTCCCGGCCGTCGTCTGTTGGCAGTCGACAGTCGAATGTTGGCCCCGTCCTCGTCCTCGTCCTTGTCGTCGTCGTCGACCTCAGACTCGACAGGGAAGTGGCTGCGGTTCTCGCACTGGAGATGCCTCGGGCGCACTGAATGGCAGCCGCAAGGATGTGCATACAATTAACATAATTCGCCTGACACGTGACAGCCCCGCCCAAGGGGCGAAGCGGTAGACAGGATCACGGTGGTAGGGGTAGGGGTAGGGGTGAGGGGTGTCAGATTGCGAGTGCTGCACTCGTCTCAATTTACAATTTACAATTTATGAAAATAGAATTTGCTGTTGCCATTTCGATGAACTTTATTTTGGCCATCTCCGAGTTCATTGAAGGAAGGACTCCCAGAGCAATGGCTGTTATCAAGCTATCAAGCTCTCCCGGTCTCACAGTTTCCCAGTCTCGTCAGTGCTCCTTCAGCCGCATCATGTTTTATATTGCAGTTGATAATAATGCCAATAAATCAACGATACTCGTACGCATACAGGCCGCACAGCAGTCTGGCAAAATAAAAAGCGACGCGTCGCTGCGACGATGATGAAAAGCAGCTTAAAATGTCATCTTTTGTATGGAGTCCGAGCCGGAGTGAGTGCACAGTGTTATTGACTACGGTTACGGTTACGGGTACGGTTACGGTTACGGCTACTTACCGATCAATAATGACGGGGTCCGATGGAGTCTCGTTGCGGTTACCACAGCTCTTCTTATCACAGCAGCGGCTGCGGGAAATACAAATGAAATCAAGTGGTTAGAAATCTTAAAGTGTTCTTTACTTAAAGCTAAATCTAAAGCTAGATATAATTAATATGATTGATACAATTATGTCTGAACTAAAGAAGAGAGAGCAGATGCCATCAAGTGAATGAAAACACAGTGATGTCAAAGATTGACGGACGAAGAGAAGTAAAGCAAGAAAACCCATTCAACTTACAAGCTGCGAGCTATGCAAATCTGAGAATGAATTTATTTATTTATTCAGGCGACTGAAAGAATTTATTGTATTTAGAATGTATTTTAAAATTAGAAAATAGAAACAAAATTAACAATTAAATTTAACTGAGGACAAATTTAGATTTATAAATAAAAACATTAATTGAGAGAGAGATCGAGAGTTCTAAGACACAATATACAAGAAAAGTAAAGTTTCACGTGCATAAATTATTAATGTTAAATACAAATAATAATTGTCTCAGGTTGTTTCAAATGCCTATCAACATTAAAGTGAAAATAAGACGTAGTATTCTAGTTTTTGTGCTGTTCAATTTGAAATAATTTTTTTACTCATACAACATGGATTGGGTTCAATGGCTGCGTAATTTTTTGGCCGCACAGCCTCTGGGCAGATGTGGGGTGGTGTTGGGTGAAGAGAGAGGGGGAGTGGGAGTGGGAGGGGAAGGGGATTGGGTCGTACGGTGTGTCATACTAACTGGGTGGCTTTAGCTGAAGCTTGAGCTTTGGCATCGTCCTGGGCACAACATAAACATGGATGACTAAAATGGGCGAAATGCCAAACGATAAAGAAGACGCCATTGCCACTGCTAGCTACAACGTTGACGTCGACAGCGACGTCGACAGTGACGCCAACGCCGACGCCATTGTGTTTGTATTTGCTTTGCGTTAAGCGAAGCTGTTGATTTTTGCTGGTTTCTTGGCCAAGCAAAAACCAAAAGCAGGAGTGGAAGACAATGCAGGGGAGCAGGGGCAGGGGCAGTGGCAAGGACAAGGACAGGAGCTGGAGCTGAAGCAGGGACAGATCCAAAAGTCAACCCCTGTGCGAAGCTGGTGCGTTGTCCCCTTGTTTTGATAATGCTACGCAAACATAAAAACTGGGTGCCAATCCGAAATAATAAAAGATGGCCGGCCAGCGCACCCTGAAGCTGCACTGCCCGTTACAAGGACGGTGGCGGGTGTGGGGGTAACATTGGGGTGGTGGTGGGTGGCAGCTAAAGGGGACGAATCTGTGTAATTTTTTTTGTTGTTCTCGTTATTTTGTGCGTTTGCTGTGCTGTTTTCATACCCATTACTTTGTTTTGGGACTAGTTTGGGTATATCCTCTTTCGATGTTACCTTTGGTAATGATTTGATTTATTGCCTTCTAATTATTTCTAATTGCTACAGATAACACTTGGATGAATCCAAGTTTAACTTAAAGTAAGTCATTCTATTGTAAACTGTGAAGCTGTGTAACTCTTTAGAAATTCCAGGATATGTGCTAGTCGGTCAAGCGTTTACAAAAATTCATTCGAATTATTTCCAGGCAACCTTCAACTGTCAGCCTCCGTTGGGCGCTAGAAGGGTGAACTGCCCAGAGATATGATGATGCTAGATGGCGATAGAAAGAAAGAGCTAGCGATAGAGCGCGATGGAGACAGGGGGGAGATGGGGAGGTGGGCTGGAGAGTGGCTGCCATTTATACGTTTCAGCTCGCGTGCGTTTGAGCGTAAAAATAAAACGCAGGACGCACGGGCCGACAGACAGAAGAGGACAGGCCGGACGGGCCAGGAGGATTGGATAGGATACCAAGCTTAAAAGTCAACAATATTAAAGCAGCCGGCAAGTGAAGCAGCCGCAAAAGCACAAGGCAAACAAAGAAAAACAGAAAGTAAAAAAAAGTAAACCGAAAGCTGCGTAGTAGAAAAATCACGCGGAAAACGCTTAAAAACAAATGAGCGTAGATGCCGTTTCCGGGCCCAAGCCTCAACAGCTCAACAAAAGACTTCCACCAACAGTTTGAGTGGTTTAAGAGGAGAAGGAATGGAGGAAAGGGGCCAAAGCTCACAAGCCAAATATAAATACTTGGACAAAGCTCATGGGAGCTAAGCAACTAAACATCCTTAAGACAAGGAAACCAAAGGTGTGGATTACAATGCGAGTGTGACTTAAAGCAAAAGTCAATGCATCTAAATCATTGGCAGATTATTGAAGGAATCCCGAATTTGTTGATTAAACTCACCTGCACATCACTTCGTGCGTCAGCAGGACACGGCACATCTCGGGATTTTTGTCCTGACCCTCATAGATAATGGCCTGTAATAAGGAAAAAGAATGCACAAATTATTAGATATTAGGTTTGCTCAATCCTATAAGTAGTATTATTTCATGTCACCTCCAAGTCATACTTTGCAGTTGAGAATCAACGAAAATCGGAATGATCTCGAAGATCAAATCATTTCGTTCGACAAAATTAAGCTTGGTGCATCAATTAAACTGTGATTGGCTGACTTGCGAAAAGAGAGAGAGAGCAAGG
Organism: Drosophila suboccidentalis; assembly: GCA_037043435.1. Classification (NCBI taxonomy): domain Eukaryota; kingdom Metazoa; phylum Arthropoda; class Insecta; order Diptera; family Drosophilidae; genus Drosophila; species Drosophila suboccidentalis. The sequence goes on from JBAMBK010001010.1 coordinate 101,476, forward strand.
GAGACAGATTAATGAGCGCACATGCATATGCAAATGCAGAGCGAGACAGATAGACAGGCAGACGGTTGCAATGGCGTCTGATGAATGTGTGTTGTTGGTGCTTTCGTTCGCCAATATTCATTAGAGATGAGCAGAATTGGGAATTCGAATGAAATACTGATGAATGCAATAAATACAGACTTAAATACCAAGTTTGTGACAATTGCACATCTCTTATAATTATCTGAGAAAACCATTAGATGGTAGATATATTTAATGTGAACGTCATTTTAACAACTAATTGCTGATCTATTTCTATTGATTAGCTGAATTTGTGTGTTGTGTGTTTACCTCTGTTGTTTACATATCTCTGTGCCACAGGACTTGGTATAAGCGCACCCTTGAACGGAAACCTGTTATCATCTCCATCCACAGGATAAGTCTCATCGCTCCCAACTCCCAATTCCCACTCAAAGGGCAAATACAAGAGCACACACACACATAAATGCTAATTACAGTGCAACTACTCGAGAGTCTCAAATTGTTCAGCGGGTCGCGACATATGGGACTTACACACAAGGCAAATATTGACACACACTCGAAGCGAGACCTAAACGGCACAAGGACTAAGGGACTGGTCAAAATTTGGCTAATAATAACTTGGTATGTTGTATTTGTATTTGTATTTGCTTAGGCGGTAAAAAAACTTTTAGTACACATTGTTTGCCTCGATGGGGAGGAGCGCAAATCATTTTAGTGTCAGTGTCAGTGACAGTGACTACACAAAATTGTGCCATGTGCGAGGCACACGCTGGCACTTGCTACTTCAGGAGGAGGCAGGGGCAGGGGCAGGAGGCAGGAGGCAACCGCAAGTGCAACTCTCTCTCGTCAGACAATCTGTTGCAATTTCGAGACATTGAGATGCCAACTGGAAGCAGGGGGAGAAAGAGGAGGAGGAGGGTGTGCTCTCGAGTGTGTTTGCGCCTCCGCAAACAAAAACAAATAGATAAACAAACGATGCAACCACTGCAAAGTGAATTGGCCCGAAGGGGCGCAGGAAAAGGCGCATAGTTCTCTAATTTAAAAATGATTAAAGCGGGTTGCCAGCTCCCCTTCCCCCTGTAATCCAACACTCATCCAATGAATAGCTAGGGGAAGATGAAAACACGGCATATGCGCGGCACGAGAGGGGTGGCCAGTCGGAGCTGAGGACTCATTCATCACTATCAGCGTCCTTGCAGGACACGGGCTGTAAAAATGCATGTTGCCGTGCCGTGTACACGCAAAAGTAATAACAATAACTAGATACATAACATACATGGCAATCATTACCATTTCATCCACCCAGACCGGCAGATCGGCAGACCGACAGACCGGCGAATGCTGCCACTTGCCGCACAGCGTCAAGGACGAGTGACGGCGTCGACTGACGTCATCAGCATATGTGCATTGTTTTTGTATCTACCTCGTCAGACTGAGACTCATCCTCATCCTCATCCTCATGCTCAGTCGGAAGCCAGGCCAAGCCAAACAGATAATCAGAAATTAATTTCACTGCAACCAGTCGGGCACCCCTCCTCCCCACCCCCCTGCTGTGCTTAGGTAACGGTAACAGCATCAGTGGCACATGTAAAATTATGATCATCCCTTATTATCCCGTTTGTTAGGTTAATAATTCCCCCTTTGCCAAACATAGTAAAAGTAAAAAAGGAATAACGTCGAAAAAACATTAACAACCTTGCCCTTCGCCTTCTGTCCTGCTGAAATGAAGCTCCTGCTCTCGCTCTCTAAGTCCAAGGATAACAGCAACTATGCGGTAAAGGATGCGACCAATGTCGACCGGCTTACAGTACAATAGTTGAACCAGTTGGTTCGCCTTCCCGGGTGTCAGTTCGTCTTGTGTGGGACAAGTGCAGCTAATTATAGAGCAGGCCCAAAACTGGACCCGGACAACAACGACACATCCTTCGTCAAGGATTTGGGGCAAATGTTTGTGCTAATGGACTTTCAATGTTTGGCAAATACATTTTTTATATAAATACATTTACAAAATATTTGCATCACTGCGGACGGCAGTCCGCGCTAGTGACGAAAGCAGCACGAAGGGTGCGAAGGCGACTAGCATATATACACAGGAAGAATGGAAAATTTGCTATGACTGTCCGATCAGGTCGAGTTATATACCGATCGAAAGGTATTAACTTAACTTACAAGTGTGCATACTAAGACTTTTGAAAACTCACCTGGTTCGTGAGATAAACAGGTGTAAGTGGGAGGGGGAAAATTTTGATGATTGGAGCTAATGGGGCCGTTGGAGCTTTTTTGAATTTTCTTTGAATTTTCAACAATTCTCATTAAAAATACGCGTCGAATGACACCTCGATCATCGAAATCGGACAACTGGTTCGAAAGATAATTAATTTTGAAATTTTTAGGGGCCTTCCGAAAATGAGATGAAAAGTCAGTTTGTCTGTTTGTCTGTTTGTCTGTTTGTCTGTTTGTCTGTTTGTCTGTTTGTTTGTTTGGATCAAATCGTTGATTTAGCTTAAATGTTTGAATGAGGACTTGTTCCTGTTAAAAAATCTAGAAACGTTTGTTCAACGACTTTTTCGAAAAATCGCTAGTTTAGCGGGAAATCGCTAAAAACCGCCAAACTTAAAACACCCATAGCATCCAAACGATAGAAGCCACAGATGTGATCTATATATCGTTGAAAAGGTATTTTGAAGGGCTCTTAGGCATACCTTCGAAGTTTTATTTTTAGGTAAATAGGTAAACAGCTACAGGTGAAATAAGGTATTTTTCTTCACATTTTGGCGGTTTTTGAGAAAACGCCGCTAACGATTTTTTTTTAATTTTCAGTATGTTGTAGTTTATAAAATTTCGCATTTTTTGATATATGAAACATAACTTATAGCCAAATGGTTTGGAAGATATAACCAGTTAACTGAAAATATACGTTTTCTTAGATTTGGAAGAGGACCCGTTTGTCTGTTTGGATAAAATCTTTCTTATAGCTTAGAAGTTTGAATGAGGACTTGTTCCCGCTCAAAAATCTAGAAACGTTTGTTCTACGACTTTTCCGAAAATTCGCTAGTTTAGCGGGAAATCGCTAAAAACCGCTAAAATTGACACCCTTATAGCGTCCAAACGATAGATGCTACAGATGTGATCTATACATCGTTGAAAAGGTAGATCGATGGGCTTTTAAGCATAGCTGTAAACTTTTTTGCTGAAGAACACAGGTAAAAAGCTAAAGGTAAAAAAAATTATTATTCCTCACATTTTGGCGATTTAAGAAAAATTTGTATTTCAAATCACTTTTAAATATGGTATATGTTGAAGACAATTCCATTCCGCGTTTTTTGACATACAACACATATCTGTCAGAATTCGTTTGCGCAAGATATTACCTATTAACTGAATATATCATTTTTCTTTCCACTCCTGCTTGCTCACATGCAGTATGTACACTGCTTGCTTGCTGCGGAAGTATACTGCTTGCAAGTGGTGAATTCTTTTTGCGGCAGCAGCAACAAAGTGTCATTGCAGCCAGAGTTTGAGAACGCTATTAGCTTTTGCGCTTGGCATGTTGGCATGCCATACAAATTTGACAAGTTATACTGTCAAAAAATATTGAAATTTACAAAATTTCTAATGTCTTATTCAAAAATTTCTGATATCCCATAAAAAAACCTCTACGCGGTAAAAGTCTAGTGACGAAAACATTTTCATGCCCCAAAATTTCTGATATCCAATTTTGTGACGAATAATATTAAGTTTTACTTATGAATAAAATAAAAAAAAAATTTTTGCATTCGGCACTGCGCAAAACAGTCAGTTTTATTTGGTATGAAGAACTGAGACATTTTAGCGCAATGTGCCGAGTGCCAAAATTTTTTTTTTATTTTATTCATAAGTAAAACTTAATATTATTCGTCACAAAATTGGATATCAGAAATTTTGGGGTATTATGTTACTGTGACCATCTGATTACGCTAGTGACATACATACAAACGTCACCATTAAGGTTAAATATCACGAACCAATTTTGAACAACTTTTATCACACTTTCCAATACACACAGACTTAAGGTCAGATAATTTTCAGTAATTATTCGAGTATTTACGTGTCCTTTGTTAGCCAAGGTAACAGAGTTTCAGATTGGTTAGTTATATCAAAATCACTTTTAGTAAATTTCCTATATGACTGTCAATTATTTGACCAGTAACAAGACTGAGACTATGCTTAGATACTGGCAACGGAGCCATCAATCATCGTTGTGGTCAAAGCTGAAACAATTAGTGCGGCTGGAAATCTGGAGCAAATCTAAATGGCGCATCTAATAAAAAACTAAACGAATGCCACTAAAACTGGACTGAAAGCGTTTAAACTACGATTTATCACCCGGTCTGGATGACATCCATTGGAGCAGTGCGACAGGACAACAACGACATACTCCGGAAAGCAAACAAAAAAAAAACAACAAAAATCAACAGACAAAATAAGAAAAAAAAACACGGGTGATGATGTGACGAGTGAGAAATGTGGGGAGACAAGGTAAGGGATGCTGCAAATGGACGGCGACGTGAAATTGGAGGCTGAAGAGTTGTCGATTGACGGGGCTGTTAAAATTTAAACGCTCTGCATAAAAATGTGCAGCGAAACGGGCTTAAATGCTTTGTTTTTTGCAAATTGCTATTATCGCTTTTTAAATAAAAAGCACAGCGGCCTTTGCATTATTCACGCACTTGCATGTTGCATATTTAACGTGCCAAATAAAAATCTCGCCAAACAAGATAAATTATCGCAGGCAGCGACAGCAAAAAAATGAGCATTAAAAACATTTGTAAGCTAAAAGAAAAAAGAGAGAGCACATTGAGGGCTACTCTTAATTTATTAAAGCTCCATTTATCAGCGTTGTCCCGGGTCCTGGGTACCGCATAAATTGCAGCAGCCACTTCCCAAAAAGCACAACAAGTTAACAAAAGGCCACACGAGGACTCGCATGGGAACCTATGTATGTGCAGCCGCGTTGCGTCCGCGATTTTACTGCGAGATCTTTCTTTAAATATTTTCAACATTTTCATATTTTTGTAAGCCTTTCCCTTGACACTTTTTATTTAAAATATTTGTATTTGAAAGCAATTTAAAGTGAATTCGATTTGATAGGTCAATCAATAACCATGCGATTTTGAGAGCGATTTCTTAAGTATTCGATTGCGACTCGTGATGTTTATTTTTTCGTGTCACCAAAGTTGAGCGAACGCTCATCGCTAGCGCAAAGAAATTTACATTTGCATAATGAGGGCGATATGAAGAGCAGCTTTTTTTTTGGCATTCGGCCGAGCGACGCCAACCGCAGAAATGGAAATGCACTTGCTGTGAAAGCATTTTTAATCGTATTGCCGCTCAACAGCAACAACAACACATACATTAAATGCATACATACAAATGAATGCATGCACACGCATACTCACACACACAAGCAAATCAGCAGTGCAAATGGCGCTCACTGTAGAGATGCAAATGTGGAGATTTTCAGTGCAATCTGTTGAATTTATTGCAACAACACACAACAGCAACAACAACAACTCCAGCAGCAATAATAACAAAAGCAATTGTGCAGCGGATAAAATGGCAAAATGAAATGTGAAATGTGTTATTAATCGAAAATTTTCGCGCTTTATTTTTAAGTGTTGACATACAAATTAATATTATCGCTTAATTAACACAGCGCGCGTAGACAAAGGAGGCCTCGCATGCGGAAGCGAGACAGCGAAAAACAAACACACGTGCATACTCATGCATGCTTGTATGCATCCAGATGCGAGAGTTGCAAAATGCAGAGCGAGACAGATAGGCAGACAGACAGCTGCAATGGCGTTTGATAAATGTGTTGTTGGTGCTTTTATTATGCGCCAATATTCATTAGAGATGAGCAACTCTGTGATTTTGACTGGCATACCAGTGAACAGGAACATAATTTGGTGGAAAAGTATAAATACTATACAAAAACTTTATTTTGTAACAATAATATATACATATTGTGTAACAACTGCATTTTGATATCGTTTATACACTTTATGTGAGAGTCAAAGGGAATTTCTGTTACTGCAAGATGGTGCTTAACTGAAAATATTAAATGCCATTTTCGAAAATACTGTTTTTGAGCTATGACAATCTTGTAGAAAATATGTAGTGACATGTAACAGCTGCATGTGGCACATATCTCACATAACTGACTGTTGATACACACAATGGCGGCCCAACTACAGCAACAACTCTTTAGAAAGCGGCTCATTAGCTCGACCAACCCAAAGGCTATACAATTTTAGGCCTAATGTATCCACATTCACTTCCGCATCCAGATTCGCATTGGCATCGGCTTATCTGGCTGCATTAATCGCCTGCTATCGGCAATCAGCAATCGCCCTTCGCTATTTCGGTTTAGAATTTCGCTGCGCTTTTTTGGCCGGCCGCATAATGCGTGTAAATCGCGATAAGCGCGATTTTGGCAGCCAAAAGGATTTTGGGCAGTTGTCGCAGTTTGTTTTATGTTTATGCTGGGCCCACAGACAGGAACAGGACCAATACCGACTAGGACGCGACAGCGACTGCAAACACAGTGTGAAATATGAGCGCAAATGAAGCGAATGCCACACCAATTGAGTCGTTCTCCTGGTCCTGGTCCTGGTCGTGGTCGTGGTTCTGTTCCTGCTGTTGGTGATGCTCGTTAGCTCAAATTGCAATTGCGCCGCCTTCCTGGCGGTACGGGGAGCTGGTGGTTGCTTGGCTGTGCCATACCGCCAGTTATCTGATCGAATGTAATTATGATTATGACGATGATTTGCTACATTTGCCAGCCTCCAAGCAAGCGAAGTGAGGCCAGAGCGATAAAATCGCGGATTGCAAGCAAGGGTTCAATTCTCGCGACTGCGGCACGTGACAATTGTGCTCCCTTTTCATTGCTTTCTCATAAATGCCTAAGACAATGTCGCGTCTGATCTCGTTTAATCGCAATGCCGCTTCAGGTTCAACAGTTTCAAGTTTCACTTTGCAGTCACCCTCCCCCTGATAAGGACGACAATCCCGAGCCCGGCAAACGGCAAGCGTCCGCCTTCTGGTTTACCTGTTACGCACTGTTTGTGCTTCAGATAAAGCACAATGCACCCAACGCCCGCCACGCGTATGCAAAAGGAAAAAAACAACGAAACGAACGACATCTGACCAGGTCGAGGTCCACATACGAGTTTTTATTCGGGTTCAACTTATGGAAACCCCGTCAGCTTCAGCTCAGTTCTAAAACCCAACTAATCCGATCAAATGATTGTTCTTTTGCCAGCCCGTATTCCCGCCTTTAAACTCGGCTGACAACTGACAGACAGTTAAATGTAACTCTCAGTTTTTTGAGGGTGGCTAAACAGGCAAACTCCTGGACAAGTTTATGTTACAATGTCTTTAAATATAAAAGTGATTGTTTTGTATGAAACTCAAGTGTATTCACTAAAGTTCCACCCATAGTTAAAACCCATAGGTGGAGTTCTTTTCATTATTTGTGTTTAAATTTATGGGAGTTTTAAAAGTGACCTTGAGATCGATCGGACAAACAAGTATGATAAACTTGAAATATTCCACCTAAGGATCGAAATAATCCAAATCGAAAATGTGTTGATTGAGTTTTACAATAAGTTTTTAAAAATTAGAAGAAATCTAATGGGTTTTAAAAAAATTCCATAGAATTTTACAACTTTTATCGATCGTTAACATTAAGTACATATATCATAATATTGCCGTAATTAGAGTATATTTAATCATTCGAGGCAAAGGCATTGCAAATGATTTGAACGTAAACGATTTGCTTTGATTTTTTACTGTTGTTTCTGATTTATATTTATTGGCTTTTGCAGATTATGTTTTTATTGCTTTGAAAATTCCAGTGAAATCTGTTGAAAAGTAGCAAATAAATTATTAAAGTCTTATCGCATACGTTGAACCGAAACAATCAGGCAATATTCGCACTATGACGTAATGGCACTTTTATTCCATCAATGGGGAAATTCTTTAAGGGTCCGTAATATTATGTGATTAAATTTCATTTGGAAAAAATTCTCATATAATGGATTGTCGACATTGGTGACCGGGTCTGGTTCTGTTTGGTTCGGTTCGGGCTGGGTATCGATAATTTGTGGATAAATTTATTGCGATCGGGTGAAAGCAACGCCCACAATGGGCGACGAAATAATGGAATACGAAGAAAGCACGATAACAAAACGTCGAAAGGCGAACAAACGTCTATAAAAATTTGTCACTCGAGAAATTAATTGCCCTTGAAAAGGAATGGAGGGAGTAAAGAGGCAGGAGCACACGCATTAGGCCCACAATGCTGGCATATGGTGCACTGGTCCGAGTAGTGTCCTGAGCAGTGCCTGCAGCGGGCACCCACAACAAAGCGCATTAGCCATGTTCAATTGGATTGGGCCCCGGGTCGCAGTCCTCGGCTCAGTTTCAGTCACGAGTCGCTGTCTCAGTCTCAGTTACACCCCTTTCGAAGGCGCGACTGACGGCGACGGCGACGGCGACGTGTCGTGTGAATGAATGAATTGCTCGTTTGGCTGCTGTTTGGCCAGGCAGAAGGAGCAGGACCAGGACGAGTCAATTGACGACTCAATTTATTGGCACTGCGCACAGGACTTGCACAAAGGACATGGGACACACTTAATTAGCCGTGACAATCAATTTCGAATGCAACTTATGCTCGAATCAGCAAAACCAAACTGCTCGCAGGATGTGGCCAGCCAAGTGGAAGGAATTAGTTTTCGATTGCGTGCCGACTAAAAAATGAGCAAGAGCCAAAGCCAAAAACCAAAAGCGAAGAGAAAAGAGGGAAAGATCCACACTTTAAGTGGTATTTGCAAACTTACCGCTTTGGTTACCGAATCGATGAGTCTCACAAAAATATCTTGCTCCTGTCGTGCGCCTGAAAGGAATAATGCAATAATGTTAGCGGGTTTTCATTTAGGGCCCAACGTGTGCAACTCACCGTTAGCGTAAAGCAACTGTAGTCGATACTGAATGCCGTTGTTGGTCTTTGTGGCATCCGACTCCGAGTCCTTCTCGATGAAGCCAATGAAGGCGGTGCGCTCGATCTCGATGGGCTGGCCTGCGCGATCGTAGAGCGCAATCACAAAGTGAAAGAAGTTGGACTTTCTCAAATTGCTGGGCGGCTGCTTCTCAAAGTGGGCGCGGCCGATGCCCAGGCTGCAATTAGAACAAAAACAACAGGCAACGAAATATGAATGTGTGCGTTTTGAAAGAAGGAGACAGCTAATTATGCTATTAGCACTGTAAACAGAGGGTCTACTCTGGGCAATTAGCAGTGCTCTGGTCAATTTTGTGTGCCTCCTGGTTTTGGGACAACTCAATTACTGCTTGACTGTGACATTTAACCAGCAGCCGGAGCTGTTGAGCTAGTGAGCTAGTGTCTCGTGGTCAGTGGACAGTGGTCAGTGACAGCTATCATTAAAAGCGCATAAGCAACTTCAACGTGACACAATAATCCTGATGAATAAAGGAATTAACACACACCAGCCACAGTGTTGGATGGACGGGGATAGACAGGAAGAGACAGAGAGGGAGAGAGAGAGAAAGTTGTCGGCAAACAACAACAAATATTTATGTTATGTGGGCCAAGCAAACAGTGTAATTATAAGGCCATAGCTAGGACACACATGGGCCAAAGGCTTGTCCACTCCATATGCCAAATGTCAGCACTAGTGTCTGCAGCTCCTGTCCCTCTTCTGTTGGCTTCACTGCCCCTGTTCCTGTTCCTGTTCCTACTGACTGCTGACTGCTGCTCACCTTATGGCTGACTCGTGTCTGTGTTGTTGTCTCCGACTCCGTCTCCGTCTCCATCTCTGTCCGTGTCTGGGGCTGTCAGCGCAATTACCGGACAATGCTAACTACAGCGCAGAGTGGCGACCCTCGGACACGGCCGAGTTGTCCTGCTGCGCTTTCGTTTCGTATGCATAACGAACAATTTAATTTAGAAAATGCTGATTTTATCAGATTTCTATTATTTATTCTGGAAATGTCAAGTAGTATCGCATATGCCTGCCCATTACCCCTTAGCCCTTATCATGTTTCCGACGTTTCCTGCGACTTGTCGCGCTTCTCGGCGCCTGCAATTATATACACATTTGCCAAAGGATAATGCCAGTTGGCGGACTGGGACCAGCTAATGATAGTTCCGATGATAAATCGCTTGAATATCATCTAACCCCGCACCCAAGGTATCGAATATGATTCGAGTTATGTAAACAAAAATGAGAACACTATTTGTACAACGCATATATACTCATAGATAAAGACTCGAAGGACTTTACTGTAGTAATTGGGACTGTGAATAAAATTGGTTCAGTTTCACAATTTTAAGTTGTACCTGGGGACTAAGATACTCAGAAATGCATTCAGTTTTTGAAACAAAAATGTAAATTTAATGAAATATTATTATATTTAAAAATTGTTTTGAAACTAAATGCATTTCCAATTATCCTAGATATAAAGTACAAATCTTTGACTTGTATTAAAGTCGATTTAGAAATATTCTTTTGCAATCTAGACAAAATTAATGAATGTCTGTCATCTCCATTCATATTTTAATTTATTTAATATTATTTACAATTTTTATATAAGATTCGATTGTCTGCATTTTTCGAATTTTTTTGCTAGCTAAAAATTAAACAACTGAACTAAGTTGCGATTAACGCAGGGATCTGTAGGTACCTTTAAATATAAAAATATTCATGTGCATTTCGCGGATACATAAATGCAATTTAAGTTTGACAATTTGCGAAAGCAAAAATGAAATTAGACAATTTGCGGCTGTTGAGTCAGAGTTGTGCAACAGAGATGGGGATATATGCCAGGAAACAGGATACAGTGCCGAAATAAAGTTACAGAATGAGAACAATGCCAATGCTCGATGCTCGATTTCAAATGGCAAACGCCAAACAACTCCCGAATGATGTTCGAGTTCGGGAAATACGACACATAAATGCCAGACATGTTACATTCTGGGCGAAAGAAAGGTTATTGTTATGGCGCCAGCAGCGAGTGGAAGCGGGCAAATAAAAAACAGTGACTGCTCCACCTCCTGTCAGTGCGAACTGGGCCTGGGATTGGGAGCTAAGCATGCCAGGAGAACGACAGTCGATTGTTGACTTTTCCGACTCCGGTCGCATTGTGAACATTTTCATTCTATGGCTTGTTTGCACTTGCCGCCAATTTGCGAAAAACGTTTTGTGGCCGTTTTGCTGTTGATTTTATTATGCCAACATTTAATTGTCGGAAATCGATGCCCAGGTGACCATGTGGAGTGCATGGAACTGGCAATAGGACAGGGATTCCACGAGTCGTGGTCACGTTTTTCCTATTCCGCGCACGTGAAATTTCATTTCATTTCATTTTGTCGTTGTTCTTTTCCTTTTTCATTCAGTCGAACTGCATCGACTGCTCGAATTGTCCTTTAAAAAGGACACTTTATTTACAATATTGTTGTAGGTGTTGTTGTTGTTGTTGCTGTTGTTGATGATGTTCCTGCCATTGAGCACATTTATGGCCATTGTTGCATTGTTGCCACAACACAGGAGCTGCTCGATTGCAGTTTGCCCACAATCTTTGTTGAAATAAATTTCAAATATTTCTGATTTATGATCGAAATTGTTGCTGCTTCTTGTTGTTTGTACACAAAACATACTAGTACTTAGTACCATATATGACAATGCTTGCAGATAAATAAATAAATGACCAAACTACATATAACAAATATTGACTCGACCCGATAATTGTCAAATTTATTTCATGCTTCAACTTTTCAACTGCATTGTTTTAAACTTGCGCCATAAATTGAACTCAAGTTGGAGTTAATTCGAAACAATCTAATTGCAGTTAAAAGTTCTCACTTAGGAGAATGGAACTCTTCGATTTAAGTGGTAAAGCGTAAGGAGAATATTGAGGAATACAAATTTTTCATTATGTTTTTATATTTATTTTGAAGTGAATAAATTGTAGGTGTTATTATTTGCTGTTCCCAATTCCGATCGAAATACTTTTGTTTTACTTTTTGAAATCGGTTTCGAAAACGTTTCGAAAATTAATTTTAAGTATTTCTGGTTGAATATAGCAGGTAGAAGGTAAATTTGACTAAAACTTCGTTGTTCGAATTTTGATGTTCAATTGAAGCAACTCAGCAGCTTTCGATTGCGTGAGTTGGTATCTTTTAAAAAAATTATTTAAAGTTCAAGTAGTAATGATAAATGGTTCTAAAAATATTCAACATATATATAATTTTCAGTTATTTTCTAATCCGACGTCTCTACAGCACACGTTTTGAAAACTACAATTATGGTCGATTTTCGGAATTCGGAACAGCAGTCAACTCGTTTTGTGGCAAATCCACTCGTTTTCGGAATTCGGAACAGGCCCGCTTATATTTTATATGATTTCGAAAATATTCATTCAACATATTCTCTTTTGACTTAAGTCATTTTTTTGTTTGATCTGTTTAGCATTTAAGTTTAAAAATTATTTTCACAAATTTAATTATCTTTATTTTGATTAACGGACGCATAATCAATAGCACATTCATTCTATTTCTACCAGCAATTCAACAACGAATAATAATAGAATAATAATAGAATAATTTTTGACTCAACAAGAGAATAATTCTGAGGTCGACAAAATACATACTTCTCGACATTTTCTTGCCATTATTATTTGAAAATTAGCTAAAAGTTGAATATTATCTTTAGTAATAATGATTATTTAGTTATTTGTGATTATTTGTGAATGTGAATGCTTTATTTCTTAGTTGAAACTTTACCTTACATCACAGCGCATTGTCTTATCGTTTGTATTGCTAAGAGACTGATTGTGATTATGATCCTGATTTAGATTTAGATCGTCCTCCTCTTGCAGCAAAAGCTGATGATGATTTTGTCTGTTGTGAGTGTGAGTGTTTAGCTGTGAGTGTGAGTTTGAGTGCTGATGAGAATGCGAATGCGAATGGGATTGGGAGTGTGAGTGCTGCAATTGTTGCTGTTGATTTGCCGACGCTGAATGCACAGAATGAAAGCCCGCTGTCATTTTCACCAATGCGACACTGAGACTCGCACTTTCGATTTCGGCCACACGCGCACTTCTTCTCGGCGCGAACATCTCACGCTAGAAACATCTCAGACACAACTAAACAAACAGAAACAGAGAGAAGCTTTCCTGAGAAGTTCTAGCCAACACACAGACCCCAAAGCAACCCCACAGACTCAAGGACTCAAAGCGTCAAAGCCGGGGGCGCTCTTCTTCTAATTCAATTGAAATGAACGCCAAGGCGAAAGTGAAAGTGAAGCGGCGACTACAAAAACATCCCCTTGAGCGGAGCGCACAAAGCCCCCAAAAAGCACGCACTTCCCGCTCCAGATGTTGGGAGCATCCCCGGAAAGTGCGTGAAGATGTCTGGCCGGATTCCGGCTCGGCTCGGGTGCGTGAGCGGTTTTCTGAGTGGAACTTTAATGAAGTTTTCGCCAAAACAAAACACAGCTTATGGGTGTCTGCGGGATGCGGGATGCGACTGGTGACTTGCGGGGAGTGTAAGAAGCCCATAAAAAGCCCCTTGCTTGACTGTCTCACTCACTGACTGTCTGACTGACTGACTGACTGACTGACTGACTGACTGACTGACTGACTGACTGACTGCGTTCCAGCGAATAGCTCCCCCCGGGGTATTCGTATCGGACACGTTGCCGGCATTGGCAAAAGTAAACAAACGCTTTTTTGGAGACTTTTTATTTGTCCAAACTTTTTGTTGCCGCAACATGCAAAATGTTGCTAAACGCATTCCCAAATGTTGCCAGGCCTGCAAATGTTGCCCAGGCGAAAGAGAAACAAAGAATCCCGGCTCAAACAAAAGAGTTATTTAATAAAGACTTGATTTGATGTTGAGAACTTGGTCAATCAGAGCAATAGGAATTATTTTAGATCGGGTTCATACACATTTTATTCTTCGATCACTTTTCCATTCATTGCTTGGCACTTTGCAGATCTGGACTGAGTCTGGTATCATCACTGTCACTTACTTGGTCTGATCGACAACTGGCTGCATGGCCCAGCGCCCGCCGAGGGGTTCCTCCTTTAGCGATGTCATCGGGCCGCGCGGCTGATTCATGTCCGCCGCCGTGGGCGGCAGGCTGAACATTAGGCCGCCCGCGGATCTGGGTCCCGCCGAGGGATACAGTTTGCGTCCCCATTCCATGCCCAGCTCAAGCGTTGGCCACGGCGAGGCCGAGCTAAAGCCCGGCACCGGCTCCTCGGAGCGCAGCTTGAAGCTCTCGGCGCTGGTCAGGGGCGCTGTGCTAGCGAAGTGATGATGCTGGTGGAGATCAGCGTACGGGTAGTCGCTCACTTTCGTATAGTTGCTCGCGGCGGGCGTTGTTGCAATTGTGGCAGCCGTGGTGAGTGTTGTTGTTGTTATGGTTGTTGGTGTTGTTGTTGCAATTATCGTGATTTGACGACACTAAACACAAGGGCTCTGTCTCGGTTTGTCTGGGTCACTTTGATCTCTCTGGAGAGGCACAGCAATCAATGATACGCGACGCGGATGAGGCTGAAGCCGAACTGAGGCTGAGGCTGAGCTCTCAATTTGCAAATACAACTCACAAATCGCACAAATCGACACTGAAGGCAATTGTAATTGAGGGGATTATGGGCTCGATTTGACTTTAACCTAGTATTGGTATGTGCGTGCGTTAGTGTGTGTGTGTGTGTGGGAGTATGCCTCTTATGTATGTGTAAATGCCAATGCACCGCGGAGAATTTGGGATTTTCGGAAAATTGGTCTCGCAACAAGTTTAAGCGGCGCGCGCTACCGTCCCGAGTGGCTGTTAAACCCCAACTGAATCCGAGTCCGCTGCGATGCTGCTGCAACCGAACGTCCAAACGGCAACGGCAACGGCCAAGGCAACTGCGCAGCAACGAGCTACAGACTGCGACGCCAACAGCAGCAACAGCAGCAAAAGCAGCGCAAGTGAAGCCGCAACGACCAACGAGAGTTGAAGTCGCGGTGGAAACGAAACGAGTGTGCGCCGCAGGAGCACAGCGGGCGGTTGTCGATGATGTGCATGTTGAGCATTGAGAGAGGGGGAGGGTGCGGGAGGAGGGTGCATAGGACAATAAGACATGACTGCGAGTCTAAGCGCGTAAGGCATAAGCGAATGGAAATCTAACCTATCGCTGGGAGTGGTGGTTTTTCAGGCCAGGCACAGACACAGACACAGGCCAAAGGGAAACATGTGCGAGTCCGTCGAGAGCCGAACTGTCAGCAACCATCCACCAACGATGATGACGACGATGCGACGGCAGCAGGCAAGGACGTGGGTCAGACAGAGAGCCAAGACAGAGCGAGCTCACACACACAAGCATACGCACACGATGAAAAAGAAAGTGTGAGAGCAAGCGAGAGAGAGAGAGCAAGTGTGTGTGTGTGTGTGTAGTACGGGACCAGGACGCCGACGCTGACCTGTTATGGGACTTTGGAACACTGTGAATTGGCACACAGAACGAAACGGTGCCTACGTCTTCGGCAAACACCAAGTGGGTGCCCCCATAAGAGCCAGCTTGAGGGGCGTGTTGCCAGACAGCCCCTTTGAGCCGTTGCTTGGCCCCAAGTCCAGGTCCCCTTGCACGGTGGCTTATCTATGGCTATTCCCAAGCAACTATTGCCAGTCTTTCGGGCCCTGGGAACTCAACCAGCAACAACAATCACAACAACAACAATATCAACAGCAGTGGCCAAAGTGTCAACGCCCCATTCCAACGCAATACACGTGAAACCATTTGGGAATCGAAACAAAATGTCATTGTCTGCTCGTCGCTGATTGGTCGCTGCCTTTTCAATGGCCCACGGTACGCCTGCCAAAGAGAGCGCGCACGTGAGAGAGAGAGCGTATGCTGCTCTTACCCAAGTGTGTCGTGTCGGCAAAGCAGTGCTATAGTCTGTGCTGCTGCTGCTTTGAGCAGTGCACAGCAGTGGAACGAGTGGAATGTTGAAACGAAACAAAAGGCGCCTTAAAATTTAAAAGTTAAATAAATTTCATAAATTGTTCTTCAAGTTTATGCTACTCTTTATTCTTGACTGTTGATTATATAGTTTTCGGTGATTTGTCAGAATACATGAAACAAAAGTCTGAATTGAATAACCTCTAAAAGTGGCAGTGACTTGATGAAGGCAGCCTGAAATTATATTCGTGGACATGGCCCGTTCTCTCGGCCATTCTCATTCTTAAAGCAAGTTGTCAAACATTCTTGAGTAGGTACTCGTACTTCCACTGTGACTCGTTCCCGGATTAACATCAAACCGTGTCATCTTCGAACTGAAAACATAAGCGAATCCACCCACAAAATTGTCACGCCTCGTCAGCAGGCAAACAATTTGCATTTTCCGCATTTGCGGTTTCACACTATGCGGTCGTAGGCCCATTCCACTCTTTCGAGACAGAGAGAGAGAGAGAGAGAGAGAGAGATGCAGGTAGAGAGAGATATAACACGCATGTTGGCCTGTGTGTTGTTTGCGCTTCTGTGAATTAATTTGAAGGGTGTTTTAATCTCATTAGCTTGTCATGCTTGTGTTTTCATCAACTGCAAGTGCTGCAGTTGGGAATTTCCTCGTATGGAAATGCATACCCAGTGTTTAGTGGATGCCAATTTTGGAACACTCCAAGTCACAGTCGAAATGATTCCCAAACGCATAAGACGACGACGCGTCGTCAATAAGGCAACTCAGGAATTTCCAAGTACATGTATATTTAATGCTCGAATCAAAAGGGCAACAAAAGATGTCCCCAGGCGTCGCTAATTAACCAAATGTTGGAACAAAGTTTCCTTCTTCTCCAAATGTTTGGTTTTCCTCGGCAAAAGTCAAGGAAAAATTTAAATTTTCCGCGGTTGAACCGTGCCGAAGTATGCGGCCCTCATTAGCGCCGCCGTCGACCACAAAATCCGTGCCAGGGACTTCATGCGACTTCGATGCTCCCGAGCGAATAGTCACAGTCAGCCAGTCAGAGAGTCAGCCAGCCAGTCAGCTGGGTCGTTGGTCGCTGGTCCGGTCCAACTTCGGCGGACGTTCGATTAACCCCTTTTATCACGCGCTATTCTCAACGGGACTGCGGAACTTGTGTGCCTCGCCCGGCAGCTGTCGTAGAACACCTCGCCCCGTGCCAGTCCCTGAGCACATCCCTGGGTTCGGTTTCCCCTCCTCTTGCACCCCTCATCTTTGTTGTTTGTTTGTTGTTTTTGTCAACTCTGTGCTGCATTCACGGCTCCCGGCAACCATTCAAAATCACTCAAAACGCAAATTTGAATTGTTTTCAATTGGATTACATGGAAGCGTCTCACTAACCGATTGCTAAATTATTTGCTGGCAATGTAATCCCCTTACCCCGCCGACTTCTGACTCGGTTGCCTGACAATTAAATACTCGCCGGCGACTTAAGAGATTAACAAAGTTGTACTTCCCCCGGAATGAGCAGGAACTGACACTCATCATTACAAGTGCTCACATTGAATGTGCGGATTGACTTTTAGCCAATACCAACAAAATACAACGGGTTATTCAAACAAAGGAGTGAGATGACAGTTGGGTTTAAAAGTCAGTGGTTAGCCCTTGATGATTAGTAATGTTGTAATTAGTTGAGTTTTAAACAGATTTCTTCATTAGATGAATGTAGAATTCTATATGAGCAAAACGAACTTGTAATGTGACAGATAAGAAGATTTTTAGATAAACAATAATTAATAAAAGTTACAAGTACATATATTCTTCTAAATATTTGGTCGTGAAATTAAATACTATAAAAATAACTATAATGTTATCAAAGTTCTAGTATCTACTAGAGATGGGCCACCACGTCCTTGCCGTGTGGAACATACAATATTTCCAAATCGGGCGGTCAGGACCGATACGAAATTAATGTATAATAAAAAAAGAATCATACATAGTTTTTGTGTCAGATTAGTCGAATGAATTCATTGTGTTTGATTTTCGCCATTTTAAGTAATTATTAATTTATGAGGCTCCACTTGAATTACACAAATACAAAATATATCCAATTGTCATGAATAATTTGAATAATGAAACCTAATGCTCGAAAACTAAACAACGCATGTAAATGTGTCCATTTGTCAGTCATAAGGAAAGGAAAAGGCGATAATTTTAATTTTCCATATGTAAGACATTCACAGAGTCAAGCCATAAATTTATGGCAAGAGGGAAAGTGGAAATTTGAGGCGCGAACATTTTAATTAGTTTCCTTTTATGCATTTTTCTCAAGTGTGCCGTTGGTCCTGGTCCTGGTGCTAGAACTGGAATCCTGGCAATATGCAAATTAGCTATGAGTAATGCCAAGGGAAGCAGCAGTCGCACATAAATCATTGCAGTTTCAGTCTCTCTCTCTCTTTCTCTCTATCCTTCTCCCTCTCTTTTGGATACGCTTAGGGAGAGAAGAGTCAAAGAATCTACTCGGTTCAAGTTCTTCAAGTCATCGTCATCTATTCATGGAATCTGTTTGGTTAGCTCGCCGATCTCTCAGCGGATTTGATGCCAGATGCCTGACAATAAAAGTATCTTTGGAAATGACAACATATGACAGTTGCTTTGTCTACGAAGCAAACAAAGCGAAGAGACCACCAAAGTTTTTATTGAGCAGCGATTGAACGAGATATTTGTTGTTAGTTGCAGTTTTCAATCATATGGAACCGCCCTTGGCCAATTGCTCATCAGCCTGAGCAAATTGCACTTGCCACAAACGAGAAACGAGAATCGAGAATCGAGAAATTACCCCCTCCGATGTGATGTGAAAGAAGTGTTTGCCACTTGAGTCAAGTTCGGGCTTGAGTGCAACTTGTTGTTGCGCGTCGAATGAATCGGGCCCAGTTAAGCCTACTCGGCACGTGGCACGCCCTTGGCGGGGCGGAGCGGAGCGGAAGGCGGCGGTTTAGAAAACAGCCTTTAAAAAGCAACAACAACAACTACTACTACGTGAACACCAACACAAAAGCCAAGTAAATTTAATTAAATTATCTCAAACACGTGTTTGACCAAATGCAACGATTTTGCGAAACAATTGAGAACAGTTTAAATATTTACAAAGCGCTTGCTAAACGTCGTCAAGGGGGTTTGGCGGAGGGTTATGCTTCAAAAGAAAAAAAAAAAGGTTCAGTTTACACAAGAGAAAAACACAATATTATTCTTTCAGCTTTCAGTTTTTGCCCAGATTGCCGCATCGCGTTCTGCTCAGAACTTTGAAAAAATATTCTCACAGCTCAAGTCAAGGTGTTTGAACTTTTTCGCACATCTCAACTGTGCTGCACTTCCCCAGTTGCTTATCACCCGAGAAGAGACCTGTTTCTCTTTCTGCTTCTCCAGCCGATGGCGACAACTTGGCAAAAAACCAAAAGCAACAAAAATATGCCCATTTCATAAATATTTACCAGTTGTTTGGACTCCCAGCGATCGCAGCGTCTGATAAGTTGAAGAAGGGAAAACAACTTTGAAGCATGCCATAAATACGAAATTGCATGCCAAATACGCGTATTCGATCGCATCCAAATCAAATCGTGAAAAATCGTATGAAAAATGCGTTTCTGAAAATACATTCAATTTGGGGACAAAGTTCATTAGCTTCAGGCCGAAACCTGCCAAAATTGGTTTGACAGTTGAAGTTTCAAATATCTTTTGGCCAACAGATCAAAGTTAGCCAAAATTTAATTATTAAACTTTTAATGGTTCTGTAAATCAAATATCTAATAAAGGAGTTATTAATAACTTACCAAATATAACTTTTTCTTTCGAAATAAATGATAAGTTCATTAAGGAGAAAGAGAATCAATTATAATTGATTATCCATATAGAGAGACTGTTATTTGACTCTAATAATTCTCAAATACATATTTTAGTTGGAAAATTTGTTTAATTTCAATAAAACATGTAATTTGTTATACTGAAAACTAAAAGATAAAGAGTAAAACTTGTGACAAGTTGACAGTAAACTAAATAAAAGTTAAACAACAATCAATATTTTTGAATATCATTATTATAGATTTTTTGCCTTCCATATTTTATCTGTTAAGTCGCCTCTCATCTTGGCGAAGAGTTGAGTTTAAAACTTTTATTTTCGTTTGAAATGATTATTAAATTATTTAGGGCACATTCGGGGCAAGTTTACGATGTGCCTCATGCATCTCATTTGGGTTTAGTGGCACCCGCTGGGAACGGACGAATGCAGTTGAAGTACACAAATGGAGGGAGAAAAAGAGAGAGCATGGAAGGGGGAAGTGAGAGTGTAAACATGCGTGCGTGTGAGGATCCTCTGGAGAACCACAAAAACGCGAAGTGCTTGCATCATGCAATGTGGCGACTCGTCGGTGGCAGGAGGACATCGCTGATGATGTTTTGGGGCTGATGATGAGGACGGCGACGAGAACGGGAAAAGTGGCTGGGGAGACATCGCACGACACATTTACTAGATTAATTAGCTCATTTACAGTTAACAATGTTCGTGTTAATTTCAACGAATTAAATGATAACATCACCGTTCGCCTGTAGACTGGACCCCGTCCCCATCCTTATCCCATCCCTATCCCCTTTCCATTCTGCGCCCACGCCTCAAGTGACATGTCACACTTTGGGCCAGGGAATGGATGGCGGCCCAAATGCTTGTTGACGCTAATGTCACTATTTACGGCCTGTTGCACAGTCGGGGGTGACACTAACGCTATCGATGCCTCATCGTCGTGTCGGAGTGTCGGAGCTGGTCCGCTATCGAGCCTCGATTGTTGCTGCTGCTGCGATGTCCGCGATTTGCATAATTTGAAGTAGCTCTCGGGCGAGGTCTCTCGTCTCTCGGGCACACCCAAACGACAAACGCCCAGCTCGTTTGTGCCCCTTGCAGCGGCAAATATAATTTGACTTCATTATGCGAACAGTTGTGCCTTTAGTTTTGGTAATTTATTTCAATTTTTTTCTCTTCTCTGCCGTGGCGATAGATTACAACGGCTCGTCCTGTCCCTGGCCCTCGTTCGAGTCCTGAGCGTTGTCATCCCTGCAAAAAAGGGGTTAATGTGAGCTCGACTCTCCGATAAACGTGGAAATGTTAATTTACGAGCAAGTGTGGACAAAAATTTGGTCATATGCGTTATTTGTAACTGTAATTTGTGTTTATTGTCTCCTGGATGGCAACTTGCAGTCGAAGGTCCTGGTCTTGGTCCTGGTCCTGGCTCAGCTGAGCTGATGCTGAGCCCGAGCCCAGCCAGGAGACGGCCAAGTAAAATTACACGTAAATAAAAAACTGTTTGTCAAAATAATATAAACAACTTCCAGCTGCGTGTGTGAGTGTGTGTAGATTTCTATGGTATTCATAATTAATTTTTGTGAAAATTTCAAGACTCATCATTAGACTGCAGTGGCCCAAAGTGCAGGATACATTGCCGACTCCCAGGAGAGCAACCTTTTGGCCATTTAGTGCCGTCCAGCACAGCAAATAACAAATAACAAACAACAAATAACACATAACATAACGGTACGACGTGGGCTTGGATTTGTGGGCGTGGCTTCGCAGAAGTCCAGCCGCACCTCTCTCTCGTCCTCTACTTGTCCTGCCTGTCTGTCTGGCTGTCTCAAGACCCAGCCTAACAATTCTAAGGACTCATTTGAGCTGGGATATTGGCACTTTTCATTCTCTAAACCTCTTTCAATATGCGTCTCAGTCTCAGTCTCCGTTTCAGTTTCAGTGTCAGTGTCAGTGTCAGCTTCAATCCTACGTCCTTTCGTCCTTTATCCTCTGTTTATTTGTTTGTTTGTTGTTGGCAACAGGATCACTTAAAGCACATAACCATGCATATAAATTTGATTATTATTAAGTCAAGCACATTAGTTGGCATTTCTAATGAAGCCCCCGGCACGTCCTTTGTCCTCTTTGTCCTTCACCAAAGGGTCAGCCATTTTGTTAGTGCATGTGTGTGTGTGTATGTGTGTGAAAGCTAATTTATAAATACTCATCGTACTCAGGTTTATGGTTTCTCGTATTAAAATATTTAGCACACTTCTTGGCAGCCAACTTTTGAAAAAGCCGCCCGCCTGTGTGAGGTTTTAATTCATAATTTATGCGTCCTCAGGGCGACAAGCAACACACACACACACTCACACACACAAACATTCGCAGTTCCCCACATGTGTTTGTGGGTGTGAGTACGGGAATGTATTTTAATAACCTTTAAGCAGCTGCCAATGAACAGAGGATTCTTAAAGCCAAGAAGAACTCAAAAAATGTTTGTGACATATTATATTTAGACCACTGACTGATTTGAGTATTCACTTTGTGCTGATTAACCGATTAAATGTCAACTCGTGTAAAGCTTTGCAAATAAAAAACTATGTAATCA
Source organism: Drosophila suboccidentalis (assembly GCA_037043435.1). Taxonomy (NCBI): domain Eukaryota; kingdom Metazoa; phylum Arthropoda; class Insecta; order Diptera; family Drosophilidae; genus Drosophila; species Drosophila suboccidentalis. Next base: position 123,943 of record JBAMBK010001010.1, read on the forward strand.
ATTTTCAGGACATAAGGACAAGACCAAATACAAGCACAATCTGCAAGTTAAGTTGAGATATCTCAAGAAACTGCGATTATTTTCTATCAGCCAGTTTTTTTTTCCTTGATTGAAAATAATTAATTGCTTACATTAATTTATAAGCGTTCAACTTTTAAGTAATATTTGACATGTAACTACTTGCGATCGATATACTACTTAAATTTAATGCGCTTTTTATTAAATATTCATTTTTGCTGATTTAATGCAGTTTTCTGTTGACCCCGCCCAAATACAGGGCTAGTCATTCAAGGGCTAAAGCTATATTTGACCATTATGTATAAGACAGTAATAAATGCGAATTCTGTGAGATTTGTTGACATACCTAAAAAAATAACATAGAAATTGAGATACTCATTTATTCACTTTAAATTTAGACTAAGTGTTTAAAAATGATCGTTATTCGCTTTATCGGACTTAAACTCATCAACTCAAAGTGATATCAATCCGCTGAATATCGCCGAAATGGTATTAGAGCAGGTTAAAGAAATTCAACTCTGACAAATCTTATCGAAAGTGAAATTCGGAACAGGCCTGACAATAAATTGTATACTTTAAACGATCTGCGAAATCTTTTTCTGTTTCATACCATAAAAATAATATTGAAGGCTAAGCCCAAGACGAAATATGCGAAATGTAGGCAAATTAATATATGGAAATTGAACAACACAATCAGCTAAGTGCTGGAAAACAGTACGTAGATATTATGAAGAGGCGGTTGGCTCAGAAATGGCCAGTTAAATGAAGCCATTCCGATTCGATGTTCGGCTTAGCGATTTCAATTATCGAGCTCGCATCGGGGGGATGCAACATGGACATGCGACCGCCGATTAGCACGTGTCGCTCGTTCGAGTTGCACCTCCCCCGCCGTGGAGCTGGCTGTGCGCCACGTGACCTAAATGAGCCCGGGAGCAGTATCTGAGAATAAACATAATTACGGCTACTAAGGGAAGCCACGGGATGCAACGTAACTGGCCCAGGCTAAGGCCAATCTGATAAACGTCGCAAATCGGCAAACACGCAACTAGATTTGTCATCATCAAACAAAGTGGGCGTGAAAATTGCGGATGATACCGGACGACATGGAAACAAGGCAGGCAGGAAGAACGGAAGGAAGGAAGCTTGTCTCGTATACAGCTTCCTGGCCGGATGCAATCATGTCTGGGCGTGTGCCAATTGCCAAAATGGCATTGTGCTTATTTGCCTTTCCCAGGAACAAGAGAAGCAATGCAGTTCCAGATAAAGATAATAGTCATAAAAATGATACAGAGATGTGGCATATGCTCATCGTCTCCACTAAATCAAAGGTCATCATACAGCACAATCTTAAGAAGGAATTATTAAATAAGTACAACATCTCAAGGCTGCAAGGCAGGAGGACAGAGGACTGCGAATGGAGTTAGACATATTGTATTTGGTACGTTGTCCTTAGAGTATTACTTGCTCTCTGATTCTTATGCAATTCGCGTACTTCACTTACCTCACTGTATTCCAGTTTGACCATCACGTAGCTGGCAGACGAGATGGCATTGTCCGCATTCATTACATTTTAATTTGAAGGATTTCTTGATTCCACGGCATTCCAGTGGAGATGTGAAGTGTCTGCTCTCTGTTGCGTCCCAGCGAAATGTTTGGTCCTGGCACTTGCTATTCATATTGTTGCCAAGAAACTAATCATGTCCCAGCTGCCATGCATTATTTTGTGCACATTTTCTGATTGCAAAAATCACCGGAGTAATCAGCAAAGTGCGTGAGCACTTCCAACTAGAAAAAAACCCACATCTCATCTTCATTCTCATTCAGTCAGGAAATTGGCCTGGCATCGGTTTTATTTTCCATACCTATAGCAAATCGAGCGCACTCGACAGTAGGAAACCCTGTGCTCAGCCACAGGTTTCAAATAACCGATTTAAATCAAATTTGGTAAGAATGTATAAGACAATAGAATATTCATTCTACCGAGTTTGCTTGAGGTAGCCCTAAAAACTTAAAAAATGTTAATATTACTCCCTAATTATCGACAAACCGTTCCTTTGGTAGCCATACAATAGGTTGATATTTAATAATTTCAATATGAAAACGCATTAACTTATTTAAATTTAAAATATTTCCTATTATAATACCATTTGCCTACCAATGGGTTTTCGACCAAATTCGGTATTTCATCAACTTAACTTGTTTCCATGCCCCAACATTTTTGATATCTAATTTGGCTACGAATGATATTCTTACAAAGAAAGTTTGCGCAAAAAAAACTATTTTTATTAGGTAAGATGAATCGTGTCCTTATTGTGCAATGAGCCGAACACGAAACTTTTTTGTATATCCTAGCTGCTAAAGGTTTTTTCAAAATGTCGTAGAATAAACATTTCTAGTTTTATGAAAGGTAATAGATCCTTATCCATGCATTTAAGCTGTATCAATTTTGAAAAACACAAACAGACAGACAATAAAACTCGCTTTTCATCACATTTCGGGAGGGCCACTAAAAATTGCAAATTTGATTATTATTTGAACAAGTTTTAGGATTTTGATGATCGAGACGCGGATTTTTGAGAAGAATAATTATCATTAAAATTATCGGAAAATAATTAGATTTGATCTGGTCTTAATGCTTTGGTCACTAGCGTGGACTGTCGTCAACAGTGATGAAAATTATTTTTTTTTATTTCAAAAAAAAAAAATTAGTTAAAAAACCGAAACTGACTGGTATAATTATACGAACATGATACGGTTACTAAAAGGCTCAAATAATATCGGTGTTTCGGTTTCGGTAAAGTTAATAAGTTTGGTTTCAGTTACGTTTACCAATTTTAAAAAATTAAAACCGATTGACGGTTACCGTTTCGGCTAAGTTTTTAATCCCTGATTGACACAACAAATATATCAAGTCAGTTCCAGTCCAAAATTGAGTAAAGGACATCGCATAGTCGGTATAAAATAGAACTACCATTTTGTGTGCAGCGTGCAAAGCAAACGTTTCATGTTTTTGTCAATTAATTTTTCTAAATCGAATTTTTGAACTGCAAAGTTTTAATAATACTAATACTGAAACCGGTAAGACAAATCCGAAATATAACTTCAGTATTAATCCCTTATTAAAAGTACATAAAAGTGTAGCTTGAATATTGATAAAATTAAGAGCTGGCCAATAAATCACAAAACTGAGTCCAGTTTGAAGTCGTCGAAATCGAATTCGAGCTTAGCACTTAGTACCCATGTCCCGTAGATGTCCAGGCACTTTGTCCCAGGTCGGCTGTCAAACATAATCACCTTGATCCGCAAGTGCCCCTGAAAACGACAAGAACAGAAGACAACACCCTCTGCTCATCAGAGTGCAAGTTTTTTATACCGTCTGTCTGTCTGTCTCGGAGCAAACGAATCTATTCTCAAAGGAAATTTATGCCGTTTGTCTCAGTGTGAATGAAATATTTTATTTTGGTTTTTATTATGGGTCGGCCCGCTTTTCGGTTTTTAACACATTGTAGAGAATTTTTGTAATTTCAACACGTTGTGGCCAACGAGCAGACGAGCAGATGAACAGACCAACAAGCCGAGGGATGCTGCGGCACATCGAAAAGTTTTGGCATGCCCCAAAATGTTGTTCAAATGCTGCGAGTATTCGCCAGTGTCCACATCTCGGACACAAATGATTAATGTGCTCACCAGCAACTGCTCAACTGCTCAACTGCCCAAATAATAAATTGTTTTTATCCTCCTGTTTTTCCTACTAAAAAACAGGAAAATACGGGATATGAAAACTGCCTGTCACCATTTGCAGAAACGATTTTATTTAATCTTTTTCCATAAACGTGTGCAAAATTCAAAAACATATGTATGTATATAATATTCGACTTGTATTCTTTTGTATTAAAGCCTGCACTCATCTACCTGCTCAGATGTTTGTTCGTTCTAGCTTGACTTTTTTTCTCTAGTTTTTGCTTCAAAGATTTATCAAAACTAAAATTATTACTGATATAATAAAAAGTGCTTATTAAAAATTGGTTTTACTCGATACAAAATCAAGTTAACACGGGAACAATCTGCGTAATTAATCAATCTTGACTGTAATTAAAAAACAACAGTTTAAAACTTGCAATTTTTTTCAAGCAGGGCTCCATTTGAAAGCAAACATTTTTATTTATTCGTTCAACCAATCTGGGAGAATATGCATCTGGCATTATCCTTTACACCCTGAAAAAGTATTGTTGAAGTCGGACCTCTAAGTATATCATATAGCCGCCATAATCATGATTAAGTACGAAAGTCTTTTTGTAAAACAAACAGACAGACAAAAATTTTTTTACAAAAATTCAAATTACATATCTGAAATCTAACGGTAAATGATTTTTACGAAACTTAAAATAGACTACTAATATAAATAACAATATTTAAAGACGAATTTACGAAACCGTTATCGCCAATAGTTTTTCATGCAAAAATGAGGTGCCTTTAATTAAATTTCGATGAGTGTACGAGGTGTGTTCAAAGGAAAAGGTGAATTTTGAACTTTCGCGGGCTGTGTACATTCGATTATCGTTATTTTATTTTTGTCATAATCGGACACATATGTTTATCATATGGTTGCATTAGCAGCCAATTTCGATTAGTAGTTTGTTTTTGACAACTGAAAAGGTTACTAACCTTTTTGTGTGCTCTTCGATTTTGAAATTTTGAAAAAAATGGATCAAGGAATATGTATTAAATTTTGCGTTAAAAGTGGGACAAAGTGCTCCAAGTGATGCCAAAAAATTCCTTAAACAATTCTAAGAGTGACAGCAAACAAAATTTCATTGCTAGTATTTTTTATGAATTTTTGAAAACTGCGTTTCAATGTTGCTCGTATTTTTTGCACAAAAACAACACCGTAATCATGCCCCAACCACCGTATTCACCAGATTTGGCTCCCTGCGACCTTTTCCTATTCCCAAAACTGAAGAGACCAATGAAAGGAAAGCGTTTTGCCACAATTGATGAGATCAAGTCAGAATCGAAGAACGAGCTGATGGCCATACCGAAAAGCGCATTTCAGAAGTAGCTTCGAGGATTGGAAAAAGCGTTGGCACAAGTGTATTATATCCGAGGGCGATTACTTTGAAGGGGACAAAATAGATATTGATGAAAAAATAAGTACTTTTCAAAAAAATTCAAAATTCTCCTTTTCCTTTGAACGCACCTCATATATAGTATGTAGGTATGTATGTGAAAATACGTATTATGCTGTCTAAGTGTCGGGGCACAGGGTATCGTACAGTAGAGTACACTCGACTCGATTAAATTTATTGAAAATGAAGTAAGCAAATGAGGAGTAAAATAACAGCTCCATTCGGATACATTACCGAATATGCTGTGTTATGTAACGCCCGATTCAGAGTCAGATTCATAGTTGTTTGAATATTCAATATGACTTGAATGTTTTTTGACTGGTTTTCGCTTAAAATATGATGCGTTGGACAATTTGTTGTTTTAAAGGGACCCGCTTTATCGTTGTATATACATATTTGTAAAAATATACTACTCATGTTGAGTATTTTATAATCGAATTATAAAATCACGTAATAGCTTCAGCTGGAAGCTAAAAGCGGCCAGCATGTAAATCGATTTATTAATTAATATTGCGTCAATTAATAATCAAGATAAGAAAACTATTATCTGGTATGGAACTGGTTTCGAAATTTGAACATGATAGCTCATAAACTAAGTAGACCATGAATTTTTATCAAATTTCATCCTCGTTTAATACCGTTTATATACTTTACATAAACACATATTTCATATTTCACATATATTGCGTAGATCAACATTTTTTTAACAAATTTCGGATTCCAACTTATTTAAACGCACTGAAAAGTTCAGCGTGTCCTGATAATCCCCCAAAAAAACCTCTTTACGCGGTAAATGTCTAGTGACGAAAACATTTCCATGCCCCAAAATTTCTGATATCCAATTTTGTGACGAATAATATAAAGTTTTACATATGGGCATTTCCAGAAAAAGGTCCACCACGACGAAAAACGTAAAATTGATCAAAAACTCACATCTTGTGAAATTTTCTTCCAAAAATGTATTCACGTTATTTATTTAAGCAATATACGCTCGAAGAAATTCAATAGGATGAAGATATAGATTCTACATTGGAATAAATTCACTTTTTCCATATATTTGCCCATTTTCTTAAAAATTGACTTCCAAAATGGACCGTTTGTATTTTAACGATTACACTTAGTAGGACAGTAAGATTATAAAATGAACCATTTTAATTTTTAGAATAAATTTAAAGTTTAATTTAAAATAAGTTTTAAAAGCTGTTTTCGATATATCGAATGAAATTTGATGAACAAACTCTTGGAAAAACTAGGTGGAAATCTTGTCACGTTCGCGATGTCGCGTTACAAATTACTAATAAAACTTGTAAAATAAATAAAATGATAGTAACTTATCAAAATTATTTCTAAAATCGAAAACTACATTATTTTAATATATTTTGAGAGTATTTTCTTCCAAATTAGACGCCACATTTCGTAGACTTTCGCATTTGTCAAGATGAAGTCAAACATGACTTCCAGTTTTCGTCGCGTTCGCGAGGCATTGTTTTCTATAAACAATTAAAAAACGAAAAGTCTTCAAAGCTTGTCTTTCATCATAAAAATTGTGTTGATAAAATGCATTAAACACGTGAGAAAACAGTTTTGAAAATGTCAGCTTTTACCATTTTTTTTTTCCATTTAAAGATATTAGAAATTGGGGCATGAAAATGTTTTCGTCATTAGACCTTTACCTCGTAAAGAGGTTTTTTTATGGGATATCTAACTTCCGCTGTCCGCGGTTTTTATGTTTCTTCTTGCAATAGAACTTTGTCTAATAGTCAGATTTAGTGATTTAGCGGGAAAAATCCAGATCCGTGGCAAGGATCCACCTAATCCTCACCTGGTTGAGCCTGCGGCACAGAGTCCCTATGCCCAACGCCGGGTCGGAACCGTGACGAGGGTCCACCCAATCCTCGCCTGGTCGAGACCGTGGCAGAGTGCCTATGATCAACGCCGGGTCGAAACCGTGACGAGGATCCAGCCTAATCCTCACCTGGTCGAGACCGTGGCGAAGAGTTCCTATGATCAACGCCGGGTCGGAACCGTGACGAGGATCCACCTAATCCTTACCTGGTCGAGACCGTGGCAAAGAGTTCCTATGATCGACGGCGGGTCGAAGCCGTGACGAGGATCCACCTAATCCTCACCTGGTCGAGACCGTGGCAAGGAGTTCCTATGATCAACGCCGGGTCGAAACCGTGACGAGGATCCACCTAATCCTCACCTGGTCGAGACCGTGGCAAAGAGTTCCTATGATCAACGCCGGGTCGAAACCGTGACGAGGATCCACCTAATCCTCACCGGGTCGAGACCGTGGCAAAGAGTTCCAATGATCAACGCCGGGTTGAAACTATTAAGAATAACAGATACTAAGAATAACAGTTCCTAAAACAAATAAATGAAACAAGCTTTTGTTTTGTTAGATAGTGAGAAAATTGAATCGTTGTTTATTCAACTCTAGACAGAAATCGAATGACTGAAAATCGAATAGTTATTTCTTAAAAGGATGGAGACTGTAGTCTCAGTGCTATCTAGATTTTAAATATCTAGATTACCAAATTCTTTATTTCAATCAAAGCAGCTTTTGCTTCTTTGAACAGAGTGATATTTCAACACGCCTCCTCAAAAGATGAATTGATTGATTCCTTTATATTAATAAAAACAGTCTTAATTTTAATTCTGGGAAGATCGTATATTTGTGGCCCAACATTTGTTGCTAGGATTGGGAAAACCCAGAAAAACCCAATCAGACCATACGCAAAGAGATAGTTGTGTTCACGTTCATTGCAGTCCCATTTCCTTTCTTAGCCTCAGGAAACGTACTCCAGGCAACGGCTTGGTGAGCATGTCTGCCAGCTGATTATCTGTAGGAATATACTCAAGGACGATTAGTTTCTTCTCTACCTGCTCTCTTGAAAAATGATACTTTACATCAATATGTTTAGACCTCTTGTGACATGAAGGATTGTTAGCTATGCTAATAAAACCCTGATTATCCTCATATATCTTTATAGGCTCATTGAATTCAGTAAAAATACATTTAAATAGTGATCTTAGCCACATTGCCTCTCTAACGGCTTCAAATAATGCCATATATTCTGCTTCAGTAGATGAAGCTGCGACAGAATTCTGTTTTCTTGTATTCCAAGTAATTAAGCAAGATTCAAACATTTTAAATAAATATCCAGTTGTACTTTTTCTATCATCATTACAACCTGCCCAATCTGAGTCGGCATTAATTTAGTTTTAAATCAATTGTCCCTTTTATATACCTTAATACTCTCTTAAGACATTGTCATAGCTCTTTATTATTTTTATTTGTGTATCTACTTAAAATTCCTACTGGTATACTAAGATCAGGACGTGTACATAACATAACGTACATTAAACAACCTATAAAGCTGCGGCATGGTGCATCACATTCAACATCTGAGTATAAGCTCTCATAATCAAGTTTACTTGGAAGTGGTGAACTTATTGGATTACACTGTTCCATGTTAAATTTCTTTAAAATATTTGTTATATACGCTGATTGGCTTAGACTTATTCGATCATTATCTCTATCTATTCTAATACCAATGAAATGTTTAATCTCAAATAAGTCTGTCATTCTAAACTTATTCATTAAGTAAGATTTAAACTTTGACATCGTTTCTATATCTTTTGTTGCAATTACTATGTCATCGACATATAACAATATATATATATTTTTCTTTATATCACTATTGTCCTTAATATATATACAATGATCTACAGCAGAATTCATAAAACCATCTTCCTTTAATACCGGCTCAAACTTTTCAAACCAACATCTAGCTGCCTGTTTAAGACCATAAATAGCTTTATTTAGCTTACAAACTTTTCCTTCACCACATATCAAACCTTGAGGTATTTTCATATATATTTCCTCATTCAATATTCCATTTAAGAAGGCAGTCTTAACATCCATGTGATGAACTTTTAGGTCATATTGGTTTGAAATAGCCATAATAAATCTAAAACTTGAGATTCTGGCTACTGGAGCAAATGTTTCGTCATAGTCAACTAAATATTCTTGTGTAAACCCTCGTGCAACTAACCTTGCTTTATATCTTATTGGATTACCGGACTCGTCATGTTTAATAGTAAAAATCCATTTACAATCAACAATATTTTTATCATTGGGTTTGTCTACGATAAACCATGTTTTATTTAATGCATGGGAGCTGAGTTCGTCATTTACGGCCTCTTCCCAACATGATCTATCACTTCTATTTGCAATTTCTTCGAATTTACTTGGAATATTACTAAACATTAACTGTGCATTCATTAGTAATTTATAA